>CM051001.1:23033551-23036051 GCA_027704905.1 Muraenolepis orangiensis
TTGCATTTTATAAATTGCATTTTTTATTTTATATCTTATTCTATTTTTTATTCTATTTTTATTCTATTTTTATCTATTTTTTATTTTATCTTATTTTATAACTGCTGTCTGTCGTCGGGTATTGCACACAAGATTTTCACATCACTGCTTTATACTAAACTGTAAACTGTGAAGTGACAATAAACTTGACTTGACTTGACTTGACTTGAATGTGTGTTTTTTAGCTATTGACATGAAACTTGGCACACTTCTTAAGAGGGAGGGCCTCTATGTGTGTACCTAGTTTCAAGGCCCTGGGTGATTCTCATGTGGACAATTGACTTGCGCGTAAGTTGGCCATTTAGTATTCATTCAGAAATCCAACTATGGATTGTCAGGCTAGAGTATGTGTGGCAAAAATACATTTTCTAAAAATGTCATCCATTGGGGCGGGATTATAGCACCCCCTATGGGCGAACGATTAGGCCACATTAAGAGCCTGGTGGCAGAAGATGGTGTAAATAAATATAAAGAGAGTTGGAATAGTCACACAAAACACGGACAAAGTGTACTTTGTCCCAATAGAATTGACAAAAAAGATTACCTTCATTTTTATAGCATTGCATCCGCAAAGAGGGCTTTCAGCGCTAAACTGAGACATTTCTAAGCCATTATAAAGACTGGACATCTTTTTCCGTTCTCATCTCTTGACGCCAGACTGTGAGCCGCTATCCCCTTTGTTTACATGAGGCGATTATGTGCAATGGTGGACGTAGCCAAAATAGTGCTGATTAAAACCTTGCGAACAGGACTTTTAGCAAGGTTTTGGCCAGACACAGTCCGTTTTCCTGGGTTTTTATAATTGCTGATCATGAGATTGAGGTATATTCCCCCTATCAGTCCACACATATTCCCCCACTTCTTGACACGCCATTGTTGTTATAGCCTAGCGGAACCAGCAATAATTTGTCTTCAGGCTTTCATCCTTCTGATTGGCAAACATGGCTTTACGGTTTGGGTTATGCTTTGGCTTGCTCTTGACAGCACTTGACAGCCTTAACTTGCCCGAGCTCTGGTTAGTTCTACCTCAGTATAATAATGTAGTGAGCAATGGTATTCTACCATCCAATTCCACAGTTGAGTCAGATTCCAACGCTTTGCATTTCAGACTGCCGAAGGGAGCTTTATAAGTAAGTTTCAGTTGTGCAATTGCTTCGTCCTTCTTTCTAATGCGACAAAGAGTCTTGGATAGCCCCGTCTAGGAATATGTTCCGGGTCAACCTTTAGCCTGTATAACCTGTATGTGGAATCAGTTTACTGCTCTAGCAAGTATTCTTTACTTTCGAATGAGCAATGATGCACAAGAAGAAGACCTCAGGGTTCAACTATTGTGAATATATATAATAGGGTCAGACACAGTGAAAACCGACAGCACTGTGCATTTCTATTAAGAAAATTGCAATGGTATGAATGTTCCTATAATGTATACTATATTTTTCTTTCAGTTGAAAATTATGCCGTGATCCCTCCAGCAGTTAATAGTAAACTCATAGTGAACTCAAACCTTCTGAAAGCAAAATATGCAAATTCCAGGCATTCGTCTGCAGAAAGCACTGCTAATCCTAACCAAGGCACAGCTGCTTTGGGTGCGAGGCACCCAGGTGACGACTCAGGTCGTCGTTTGTGACCCCTGTAAAGAGAATAAACATCATGCTTCTTTACTTTTCTGATCTAAACATTGTTTTTGCATTGCAGAATAGGATGTTGTTACAAACACCGTAGTGGTTAATATGACAAACAAGTTCAACATTCAAAATGATAATACAAATAATCCAAAAGTTGGATTAAGTTGGACAAAGTTGTTTTTTGTTTTTTTAAGAACGTTGCTTGTGCAACGCACACTTGTTTTGGAACATTTCAATTTGGTATAATAGGCTTTGATTATCCTGAGCCTCACGTTTCGCAAGTCATTTGTTGGGTACAACAAATGTTCCAAAAGACACGTTCAGTACCTCCAACTACACCACCACCTGTGGTGCAGACAGCACTCACGCATTTCCCCCTACTCGACACCCTACGTCACGATGTCGGCACGCTGGACTGAGCGGCACCGCAGCATCGCGAGTGTGTTCACGTATGTTACCGCACGCACGCACGCACGCACGCACGCACGCACGCAGCACGCACGCACGCACGCACGCACGCACGCACGCACGCACGCACGCACGCACGCACGCACGCACGCACGCACGCACGCACGCACGCACGCACGCACGCACACTTGTGGTCTGTCAGTGACCCTGTTTGCTTGTTTGTTTGTCATGGTCTCTTTCTGTGTGGTGCTGCTGAGATTTGTACCCGCCACAGAACGACAACAACAAACAACAAATTGTGAGGATTGAATCCTCTTTATTGGTCACATACATGAAGACATACAGTGAAACGTGTTCTCTGCATTTAACCCATCCTAGTATTAGGAGCAGTGAGAGATACGAGAGAGATATGATGAACTTACCGCTTC
>CM051001.1:23038551-23091051 GCA_027704905.1 Muraenolepis orangiensis
GATTTTAACAAATGTATTTCTACAGTGGCCACTCTATGACAAAGGTTGGATTTTTTTAACGTTTACAGACCACTTTGTCTAAGGATGTTGCTGTCTGTACACAACGTTTAAGCTTGTCTTTCCACCGGGTTTGCGTTCACCGTTAGCCAAGGAGAGATACCGCCAATGGGGACGATGATGCTATCATTGCTATCGATCCTCTTCTCAATGCAAGATTAAACGTCAGCCGTATCACGCTTGTTGTGGTTCCGCCGGTCGGGTTGTTTCCAGTAGAGACCCGTTCCATGTAACGCACGGCTACAGTCGTCGTCGTCGTCCCCCCACCAACATGATTGGTCGAAATACATTTGAGGGTGAAAGAATATTTAATTCCCCGGTTCACGCAGATTTGAGATCCTCTGCTCATCAGTCTTGCGCGACTAACGGCGTGGCACATGTGCTTCTGTCTCCAAAAGAGACACGTGTTCGCCCCAAAGAGAGAGAGAGAGAGAGAGAGAGAGAGAGAGAGAGAGAGAGAGAGAGAGAGAGAGAGAGAGAGAGAGAGAGAGAGAGAGAGAGAGAGAGAGAGAGAGAGAGAGAGAGAGAGAGAGAGAGAGAGAGAGAGAGAGAGAGCTGATGTCACCGAACAGAAAGAATTTCGCTGTCCCTGTCTCACAGTTGTTGTTTTTTTTTTCTTCTTTTTTTCCCCTTTTTAAACGACATGACGTTCCTCGTGCCGCCGCGGTTCAGGCTTGTAATTACTGAGAGGAGCGACGCGGTCGGCGCACGTCTGCCATAAAGGACGCGGCGTGTCTGATTTGAATTTCTATAGAGGTTGGGCGAGAGTGAATTAATCATCATATCGTTGGGAGTGGGGACAGCGTGTTATACCTGTAGGTGTGTATTATCTCCTCTCCTCCCGCCCTCCCCCCCCACGCTCAATCATGCAGGCATTAATTAACGTCAGGCTGACGAATGTACCTCTCAGGCCAACGTTGTGAGAAACGCAGGCGGCGTGTTGACCAGCTGACACCTCCTGATACGTAGACCTGGGCCGCTCTGTGCGTGTGTCACCCAATTCGTACGCCGATGAAAAGGGCATTCGCAAAAAAAACCAACAAGACTGCGGCCAAGCGTCCGCCTGCCGCTCACTGGCATACGGGTGTGTCCACACACTGGACACACACACACACACACACACACACACACACACACACACACACACACACACACACACACACACACACACACACACACACACACACACACAAAGACACACACTAGACACACACACACACACACACACACACTCTAAATCCATTTAAAAATCCATTGAAAAATCCCTTTTGAAATCCCTTTTAAAAAATCCATATCACACACATACACACACTCACACCAGACGTACACACACGAAAAACGTAAAAAAAAATGTAAAGTCCATTTTTAAATTTATTTGAAAGTCCATTTTTTTATTTGTTTTAAAGTCCATTTCCATACACACTAGACACACACACACACACACACACTAGACACACACTACATGTATAATACACACATACTAGATGTACACACACACACTAGACACACCTGATACCCACACTCACATACAAAGACTTAATAAACACACACACACACACACACACACACACACTACACAAACACACACACAGTCACTAGACACACACACACACACACACACACACACACACACACACACACTACACAAGCACACACACACACACACACACACACACACACACACACACACACACACACACACACACACACACACAAACACACATTAGACACACACACTAGATGAATAATACACACACACTAGAGGTGCACACACACACACACACACACACACACACACACACACACACACACACACACACACACACAAACACACACACACATTAGACACACACACTAGATGAATAATACGCACACACTAGAGGTGCACACACACACACACACACACAAGACACATTTGATATCCACACTCACTCACACACACGCACCCACCCACTCAGGCACACACGCGTGGACGCTGAAAACCATAACGACACTGGCAGATTATGTTCAGGAACATTGGGTCAATAATGAGATCTATTTAGCTTTCTGGTGATTTGCGTTTCTTTCTTGCCACAGCTGGTGTTGTTTTAACCCTAGAAGGACGCCGGCATCAGGAAGGTTGATGTGTGCTCCTGCGAAATGAGAGACTTTTGCAGGCGGCAATCTCGTGTTTCGTTCGTCTCCCGAGGTTCACGCTGCTTGGACTTGCCACACCTACGACACCTACGGCCTTGGTGTGTGCTGGTAATCGGGGTGCTGGGTTTCATTTCGTTTGAAGAAATCGATCATAACAAACACCCAATGTGGGTGATTGTTCATTAGGCGGTAGGCCGGTGGATTTAGAGTGGGGCTGCCGTTGTGATGGTAACTAAAGACACAAGAACATTCTCAGCGAGTTATATTTACATATTAGCCACACACACACACACACACACACACACACACACACACACACACACACACACACACATAATAACACGATTTCAACCTTCATAATGTGTATTTAAAAATGATCAAAGCATATCTACATTACATACAATACAAATAACCTAAAAAAATACTCTTAACATGTCAGTACATTTGATTGCATGTCTGCTGTTGTTCATTTCAACGTTTTTTTGACTGTGTCTGACTATGTTTCTCATTACTGAATAATGAGAAACATAGTTTGAATGCGTGTTAAATATGTGTTAAATATGTGTTAAATACAATTTAAGTTCAATGTATTTGTTATTTAAGTTGAATTTTAAGGCGTGCCATCAGTGACGGGGTCTAATTTACTGTGTTGTTTCAAATGACAGCTCGTTATTGGTTTACTAGGGTTGAGCATGTCTTCATGTCCTCACAAAAGCAAACAACTATTCATTGCTATTGCGTCATTAAAACGTTTGCAGTGCAATTTCAAACCACTAGCGCTCGCTCATAACTGAATGTTTCGGGGGCCACCGTCAGGCAGTACGCATTCACCGCTTACGCTCCACCTGTCTCCCGGCACACATCTCCAGGCCGGTGCTTACCATCAGGGATGTTCAATACGGTAAGGCTGGAATACCATTGCAAAACCCAACCGGCAGAAATAGAAAGATACGCTATAAAAACCTAAAGACAAAAATAAAACGAAAAGAGGAGGGATATTGTTTCTACCACCGCACGTACAGATCCGTCGGTGTTGGTTTACTTGCGCACGGCGGACCGAGGCAGAATGCCGGATACTAATGGAGTTATGGGCGTTAACTAATTAGGGCCAATGACTGTAATTACCACGGCATTTTCCGGGATAGTAAATTACGTCGGTGTGATCAATGCGGTTGACATCAGCAATAAGGTCGCGCAAACTTGATTACAACATTCCGCCCGCATCTGCTGCTTAAAGGTCATCTGTACAATCTGAGGAACGCGGGAGCGTGTTGAGGGAACAGGCTGATGATTCAATGTTATTAAACATTGGTGTAGCGTTGCAGACAATTTCATTATTAAAGAGCTTTGTATTTATGTGCACAGCTGCAGCATTTCTGTGGGGCGGCTGAATAACATGATAACTTGATAACAACACTGCAGTTGCCACGGTGATCCCCAAAGCGAGCGAGTATGACTTACAAATGACGGTTCATTAAAAAAAATTAAAAAAGGACGATGCCAGTGGAGTTGTAATGTTTCTCTCATCGCTGGCTGACATCCCCAATGAAACAGCCGAAAGCTGTCACCAACCCCCCCCCCCAACCCCCACCCCAGAGTTTATGTTCTGCAAAAAAAGGCAGATCAACTTCCATTGTTGTCAAAAAGAGAGTGAAAAGTCCTCAGAGCTGTCCCGTTGCTTTCCCCCATGGAATCCGTCCATGAGCGTTTGGCATCGGTCTTCCTCCCACACCCCCACACCCTCCCCCCATCCCTCCAACCCTGAAACCTCTGTTAAGCTACAGCCAGGCACAGGAAGTCAACAAAACCCCCCCCCCCCCCCCTGGATGTGCACCGCTTTCCTTACACACCCAGTCAAATTGCACTCTTTTTGTGGAACATTTCCACCGACACACCGGTAGGCTGTTTTTCTTTGGTACAGTTTCCCGAGTCCATGTCCAATGCCTTCAAGGCCAAACCCCACCAGCGTGCTCTCTCTCTCTCTCTCTCTCTCTCTGTTAATTCAACATCTTTAATCAATAGTTCCCTCTGACACCACTGCAGGGAAAAGCTGCGACATCTCATCTAAAATGTCCCTTCTGGCCTGAGGGGGTATCACCCCCCACTCCCCGTCCCCGTCCCCGCCACCACCACCACAGCCCACCTGCTCCCTGTAATATCTGTTGCCCAACACATCGCACCCCAACGGGGAGAAAAGTGTGAAAACCCTGACACACAAACCCCGCGATCATCTCACACATTTAAAACACCACTTCTTCCAATGCTGACACCAACCCCTGTCACAGAGAGAGAGAGAGAGAGAGAGAGAGAGAGAGAGAGAGAGAGAGAGAGAGAGAGAGAGAGAGAGAGAGAGAGAGAGAGAGAGAGAGAGAGAGAGAGAGAGAGGAGAGAGAGAGAGAGAGAGAGGTGGGGGTGGTGGTGGTGGTGGTGGGCCTGGATGTGTCTGCTGCTGCTGCTGGGTCGGGGAGGTGAGGATGGAGAGGGTGTGACAGGAGAAGGGATCCTCTGTGACACGCTACTCTTCCATGCAGATGTTACCACCCCCCCCCCTCCCCCCCTACCTCTCCCACCCCCCGGGGGACCGGTGGAAACAGCAGCTGTAGTTGCTCAGACAGGAGCCATAAAGACTTAGTGTCAGGTCGTAGGCACACCAACATATGCACTCCAACAGAGGGTAGGCACATGCAGCACTGCATCATATTTATGGTTGTCGGAGGGCGTGTGGGAAACCAAAACATAGGTGTTTCGGTGGTTGTTATTTTCTTTTGGAAAAGGAAATACTAACTGATGAATGAATCACGATCATTAGTGTTGTTGGCTCGCTCATAAAATGTTTGCGTGCAAGACGTGAAGGGTGTCGTTGGTTGTTTTATTTTCAATGTGTCCGTATATTAGGGGCCATAGGGATAGACGTGTCGTTAGGGTGTAAACACCCGTACCGGAAGGTACTGGGTTTGAACCCTAATGTCTGCCGTTTCAAAGGCAGGCGTCCGAGTGCAGTGTGTATCTGAAATCCCTGTAAGACGCTTTTATCAGACGATCAAAAGCATCCGCTAAATGACTAGTGAATCTATACTGTAGTCTAGGTTGTACGCGGACACACAACATGCATGCAAGTCTCATATTTAAGTCATCATGACGATGGCTTTTACAATATTCAAAGCTAAAGGAATCCCTGGAGGATGCTTAGCGTTGATTGTTTTGGCTAATAGCGGTGAGGTTCCCCGCCATGGCTAGCCCTGCGAGGACGGTGTGAAGTGGACTGACGACGAAGCGCATCGTTTTATGAATACCAACGACTTTTCTGTTTGTGTTCCTCCGAGTGGGAATTAGTGCTTTTCATTACGGAGGGCTTACAGGCTGTTTGGCCGGGGTCACAATTAAACAGTGAGTTTGGCAAATGCAGAGAGGCCGGATCATAGGGGGCAGAGTGGCCCAGTTATGAAGCGGCGCAGAGAGCTTATCGTCCGTCTGAATCCATTCCTCCCTCCAACAGAAAAACAAACACTGTATCCTTTTGGGAGCTGGTGGGGGAAAGAAGCAGGCAGACATTTTATTCACTAATAATTGCGGTTTTTGCACCAGGGAGAGCATTTGTTTGTGTATCTTTATGACATGCCACATGCAAACAATTATGTATCCGGATGCATTAATACGGTATTATTTACACAAAAGGGGTTCTTCCGGAAGAAAATAACAAACCGTACCACCAACACTGTCAGCAGTGTTCGTGAGAGCAATAATAGCTGATTATTACCATGAAGGCAGACTTTAGAAGATCCTCTGCTTTATGGGGTTCTGATAGGACACCCCCCAGGGGGATTGCCTTGTATGATCTGACGTCGTCACCATATGTCTGGGTTGTAAGCAGCCCCTATTTAACCACTTTAGAACATAAGCTAGAAATAAGCCTAGATTTTCGCTGACCCCGGGGAGCCGCCGTTGCTTTTGACTGCCACCAAAGACCACATGAAAACCTAAAGGGCCTTATACAGTATACCAGTGAATGACATGGGCCTTCTGTCAGTGGCTAAGAGGTTTTGACTGGAGTGTGGATTAACAAGGGATTGTCTTGATTGTTAAGAGGGGTGGGTTGGGGGGGGGTTAAGCTGAAACTAATATAACCATTAAACGCGCCTTGTGGCTCTCATAATTCTCGTTATTAAGGGTGATATTTGCAATGTTACTGCAATGGCTTTCAGTGTGTTTATCGAGATGAAGCCGGCGAGCGTGTAATGGCGCTGTTGTTTTTTTTGTCTGATCAGAGCGCTTGTAAAGTCAAATTTGCCTTGCGTGACGCTCCAACACACTGAACCAAGTGTCGAATAATGTTCCTCCCCCCCCCACCCCCCGATTTAACAGACATGGCTGAACTAACAGGAGACTAAGCCAGCTCCACCTTGCCGAATTATAGAGATCATTTCCCATTAACCAATTTAAGAGAGCGGAAATCCAAGGACACCCTCCCATGTTATCATTATGACTTCAAAGACGGGCTGTTGACACTCTGGGAGCTGGTAATGATGCAATGAATGAATCATAAGGTCTGCTTTCGGTCAGAGGGGCTGTCTCGCAGTGTGTGTGTGTGTGTGTGTGTGTGTGTGTGTGTGTGTGTGTGTGTGTGTGTGTGTGTGTGTGTGTGTGTGTGTGTGTGTGTGTGTGTGTGTGTGTGTGTGTGTGTGTGTGTGTGTGTGTGTACGTGTGTGTGTTATTGCTAGGCCTCGCTATAGTCTGCTGTGTGTTGGTTTCTGGCACGCTATCAGCGATGGACCTCATCTAACGTACAGGCTACGCAGGAGTGTGAGGAAACAAAGATGGAGGTTGGAGTTGTCGCTCGCTCACCTTTCAAAATAACGAGACGATTAAAGGAGAACAAAGGGGCAAGCCGCCACGCTAATACGCCGTCTTTAGACGGGCGGGAGATGGCGAGGAACATTAGGAACTCTCTCGTTAGTTCCTCCTGGCGCGAGGAGCGAGGAGCGAGGAGCGAGGGGAGAGGAGCGAGGGGAGAGGAGCGAGGGAGAGGAGCGAGGGGAGAGCGGCTCAGCGCGAGCGAGAGGCAGAGATGGACGGCCCTGTCCACGGGAGGACCCAGACATCTGTTACCCCCGCTCGCCGGTGTAAATCATACAGAAAGCGGATCAGGTCATCAGGTGTATGAGCTTCATTCAGGAGTCCATTAGAGGCCTGGTGTATGGAGTCACTCGCCGGTTAACTCGCCATCACTTCTGCCTGAATAGGAGTCATCTTGATTGTCGGTGTCATTAATATATATATATATATATATATATATATATATATATATATATATATATATATATATATATATATATATATATATATATATATATATATATATATAATGTCTGTGTGAGGCTTCTGCGTGACCTATAAATAACCATTTAATCTACATTTATAAACGACCGATGCGACAGCGGAACCGTGAATTTAAAACGTATACGAAATGTGCTTCGTTAAAAAAAATATATATATATATATCGAAGCGATGTTCAATTGTGCTAAGAGTGCAAAGTTTCTCACCGCCCCCTCATAAAATATGTACATAGCATTTTGTAACCCCTTTTGAAATGAAAAAACAAACAACAAATATGTTCCCTCCTTTATATTTATATTTATATTTCTCTCCTCAGCCCTTTCTTACTGGGAATGCCTCCCGTTTGCAGAGGAGGCATCTGTCCAATTGGTTCATTGTTAAGCTTTCATGCATCAACCACATCGAGGCCTCCTCTCCTCTGCATTCGGGATGTGGCTTTGGTGAAGAGAGAGAGAGAGAGAGAGAGAGAGAGAGAGAGAGAGAGAGAGAGAGAGAGAGAGAGAGAGAGAGAGAGAGAGAGAGAGAGAGAGAGAGAGAGAGAGAGAGAGAGAGAGAGAGAGAGAGAGAGAGAGAGAGAGAGGGAAGAAGGCAGGGGGGGGGGGGGGGACACTCAGCAACAGACCAGCGTAGCAAAACATATAAATATTTTCTTCTATTTAAAAAAATGGAAAAATAATTCACATATAATAGTTACTATATAAACCGAGTGAACACATAGACTCTCTCTGACAGGGTTTTTTATTTTTTACCATTCATCGAATATCTGATATCTGGAAGATATTTAAACAAAAACGTTCACCACACCACCATATATATGACTGTTTGTTTGTTGCTCCAAAGTATTCCGGGCAAAAGTCTCAATTTCTTAAAATGAATTACAAAGAACCTAAAAGTTGGTGAAAAAATAATAAAGAGTTTGCGAAATCCCCACAAGGGACCACAAAGGAAATAGGTATTTTGATACCACGGTGTAGTTCTGTCCACCCGCCACCCGGGGCAGAGGAGAGCATTGCGGCGAGAGGAATGTCGGCACATTAAAAGTAAAAGTCTTGATAGTAATATTTTAAGGACTTTTAATCTGTTTACCTGCCTGGACTACTTGCGATTGGTGATCTTCATGTGCCATACGAGGCAGAGTGCTAAATTCTGAGTATGTGGACGCTCTGTTTATGGGTTAATACATAAATATATACATATCATAGCATTGTTATGCATTTTTTTCACCCAACAAAAACAAGACTATAACCATTTTTGGGTCGCAACCCCATGTTTGGGAAACACTGCTCCAGAGACATGATACATGAACAAACCCATTCTCAATTAATTAATTAATTAATTAATTAATATATTATTTGACATGCATTGTAATGACAAGCAACAATGCGATATACTGTATAAGCCAAGCATTAACCTAGTTTCTGACTTTGTGGCAATGAGTAATGTGGAGGAAAAACAGTGTGTACTCTTACATAGTGTAGATCGGTTACATGGATGAATGTTTTGGATACTACCCATTTACCATGAGGGAACTGTGTAATACTGTGTTGGGGTATTATTCTTAGTTTGCTTTAGGGCTGGCTAGACGAACGACTGAACCACCGGCGGGTAATTTCATACATGTATCTTTGATTTACTCTTTCCCTGAATGTACTAATGACTAATTAACACAGACCAATCACCGCGTAATTAGCAGTCTTTCGAATAAAGCGTTAGCGACAAGCCATTAGTCGAGTTAGCCAAGATAGACTAGCCTCGGCCCGAGGCCTCTGAAAGCAGCTTGTCTGGCAGTAGCCAGGAACTGTTCGCCGTGGTCAGCAGTTCTTATAAGCTGTGAATGCGGCACACGTCCAGGCTTTTTGAAAGATGAATACGTATTCAAATTATATTTGCAATGTTTATTTTTCTAATTAAAAAAAATATTATTTCTGCAAAAAAAACAACAACAACATATGTTCGTTTTCCTCAATTTCAATGAGTACAGTTGACTTCCTCTGATGTTTTGCTCTCTACTGTATGTGCTCACTCTATGCTGTGATCTATGATGCTACTATGATACTTGAAAAGCAACGCACATACTACAATCTACATTACTAGAAATGAATAGGAACACAGAGGGTTTGTTGAGAGGGTTGTTGTCGCGGGTTGTGCGCGCGTGTGTGTGTGTGTGGCACATTTTCCTCGCTAATAAGCGTTTCTTTACTGTTATAGCCTCTCGCCACTGGTGGTTAAGGTGTGCGATCGTGTGACTTTTGTGGGGCAGAGTGATGCCCTAACACTCCCGATCCCCAGCCGACTGCAGTCTGCGACCCCCTCCACACCGTGAACTGCTGTTGGTTCAGCAGCCTTGTTCTATTTTTGGACAGCAGCTGCCACACTGTGCCACACTGACAGCTACGCCGCTGTAATCACACACTTTCATATGTATTTGTATGTATTCGTATTTTCATCATTTCAGCCGCTGACACGAATGCAAAGCTGAACACCGAGCAACAAGAAGCCCCACTGTAAGTAGTTGGGCCATGGTGTCGGACGCCGGTCAGAAATATGAGGAAAGGTGGTGGATAGCACACATACTCACACATCAAAATAATACTTTTTAGAGTGTCCAAAGTGTTGAAGACGAAAGTTTCTCTACCCTTCTAAGTCAATACAAATATTCAGATAATAACCAAAAAATATGGGTGGACTCTGAGTTTTCTGAAAAACCCCAGCAATAAACTCAATGTGTATCCTGTTGTAATGTGTATGTTGTATTCCTAATGCATACTTCATTTGTGTGACAGCTGATGTTCTGCTTCCAGTTGTCTGCAGTGTCCACACGAACATTCACACACAAATGCACACACACACACACACACACACACACACACACACACACACACACACACACACACACACACACACACACACACACACACTGATTCACCAATTACCTGTCACTCCTGAACAGTGAATCCGGCAAACACTGCCAGTGTGATGGAGAATATAGAAAGCTGGGGAGTTAGCTCTCTGCAAACAGCAAGGGATCCAAACCTCCATCCATACATACTCATTGTATGTGTGATTGCTTGTGATTGCGTGTCGATGCAGCCCCACATAACACACACATATTGTATGGTATGCGGTATACATAAGCATTAAATCTTGTTATTTTCTTGTGTAAGATGAAGTCGTATTATTTCATATTAAAGAGACGATGTGTAAGAATATAACATTTCTTACCGGCAACTTTGGCCAGTAACTGAACTGCAGCCTGCTGAAGCTCGTGCAGCTCCGTGGGGGTTGAGACAATAGCTAACATGAGCAAACGTTAGTTTTAATCATACATAAACGTACAAATTTAAAAAAGTTAGAAAAGAAAGGACATTTTCCGCCATTATCATCGATGAGACGCCACTTCCTCGTCGTTTCCTCTTGGAACGAGGCCGCGCCTCGGCACCTGTACGGAGATCGGGGCCAAGCCCGCAGAGCTGGACGGTGACATTCTGGATTCAGGAGGCTGCGGGGAACATGTGTGCGGCCGCTGACTAAATGACTGATTTCTCCCCATAGGAACATTGTCAAAATGGAATATTCCAGTGATTCTGAGACGTTGAGTTGTTGTCATATGGGAATGAAACTAATATAGGACACTTATGGTTGATGCTACAGCGATTTTAAGACACATCTTTTAAACCCCATTGTAACATTGTGACATAGTAGCATCCAGAGAAATAGAGTTTAGCTGTGGCAAAGTGAAATACTACAAACATTTTTTTTAAAACAGGACCAATATACATATCTTAACAATGTCAAAAGGTTTTACCTTGCATTATTAAACCTTCTCTCTGGAAGAGAGAGGTTTTTAGAAGAGAGAGCCTTTTTTTGGTTTAATAACTTTTGGCTGCTGGTTCAGACGTTTATTGCTAGGAGGCGTCAGTCAAAATCCCAAACAGGAGACATTCCAGACAAATGGACCGAGATAGGAAGCTAAATGTGTGCCTTTCTCTCCCACAGCTTACCCAAATGCATTGTGATTGGCGCAAAGCCATTCTGAAGAGAAAGGTTCTGTTTGAATTTGACCTAGCCGGTAGCATTTAATGAGAACAAAACTCTGATGAATCAATACAATCATCAATTTTAAACATGAAGTGGAAGTCTTCTTGCTGGGCTAGAACAAAAACCCATACACAGATCCAGGCAGCTGGTGGTTTACAACAAAAAAAGGCAGAATCACAAACCTGACACTGAGTTTATAATTTGACAGCTTCTAGAGACAAAAGAGCAACAACGTATGATATTGCGAAATATAAGGCTATAATAGGAGGCTACACAAGATCGCTTGCACAAGAGAGTTGTATGTGATCTGATGAGAGACCTGGATGTCGGATAAGCAACCTTCGATAAGTAGGTCAGTAATCAAGCAGTAATCAAAAAAAACAGCTCTCTCGCTACGATTTTAGGTTGAGAGTTCCCCACGTGTCTTGCCACTCGCTACAAACAGCCCAGACAAGTCTAAGGTCAACTTCCACTTCCAGCCACCCTCCCACCACACCACACCACACCCCACACACACTTTTTTTCCTCAGCCCCCACCCAACCCCCAGCCCACCAGATTCCCCCCACCACCCCCCACCAGTGCTCATCGGCGGGCCAGCCCAGTCCCAACTGACCGCTGTGATCCCCGGCCAAGTGGCGCCTGCCTCCGTCCGATCCGTCCCCGGCACCTCTTGTTCCCCGGCCAACTGGCCCTCGTCCCTGCCACGTGCCGGCCAGGGCCCCGCCCGCCTCCGTATGTTCTGGGGCTTTTTTTAGGCATGTGTGATGGATGCCAAACAGCCAGTCGATCCCCAGGCCACCCCTCAGATGCCGCACCAGAGATGGGGATTAAACAGATTTTAATTTGTTTTTGGAATTTTCGTGTTTTTGTTGGAGGGGGGTGGGTGTGGGTGGGGGGGGGGGGCGTCAAGGGGGATGGATGGATGAATGTAATCACCTTTAATCTCAAATTGAGGGCCTCTTGATAACGAAACCGACAGGCTTTTTATTTATTATTTGGGACCATTTCGACTACGATCCATACGGTCGTATACTCGTAGACGACGGGCAGGAATTGTGGAAACTTACAGAGGAGCTTGGACATAATCAAGTGTAAACCGAGAAACGGTCCGCTATATGTACGATTTTTGGACAGCAACCAAGCGCATATAAAATCCAGTTAAATGTAGAAGCACAGGATGTGCAAATATATCCAGTAACACCATAGCCGTCAACGCAGGTTAACATCCTGTCGTGATCCTCTCCTTCACGGTGTTCACGGTATACTCACATCATCGCCATCTGTTACAGCTTCCCCTATACAAACGCTTCCATAGCACAGCACACCCTTCTGGTAATGGGGTGAACACGGAGGTGAGATATACATAATAATGTTATACAAGGATCAACCTAACAGCTTTCAGAAACACACACACACACACACACACACACACACACACACACACACACACACACACACACACACACACACACACACACACACACACACACACACACACACACACAATGTGTGTATTATCGGGTTGAAGCATCCTCCTAAGGACTATATAATCCAGTCGGGGATGACATTGTTCTTGAGAGAAACGAGACTCCCTCGCCGAGTGCTGCAGAGACCAGAAGGAGTGACGGTGTTCATATGACAGCCAATTCACTCAGGGTGGTGGTGGGTGGTGGTGGGGGTGGGGGTGGTGGTGGTGGTGGTGGTGGTGGTGTGTGCGTGTGCTGGGAAATAAAATAAAAAAGCAGAGGGTACTATAGCGGCGGCATGGGGGAAGAGAGGTGCGAAAATTAAATGTCAATTCTTGACAGGGGCGTCAGAGAATTAGGCTGGCACTGAAGTGTGACAAAGTTGTTTGGTGACAAGGTAAGCGAAGACAATTGTCAACACCTCCTTGCTTCCAACAAGTGGCGGCACTTGTGGTGTTGAGTGTAAAGCTAAGGCAAGAGGTGGCACCGGAAGGAGGAACAACAACAAACACTCAACACACACACACACGCTGAATTGCCGTCTCGTCGTCTAGCGTGTGTGTAGTTGGATGTTTGTGTGCACCTTGTGACCGTGTGGTGTATGTATAATGAGCACAACTGTTTCTGTTGATCAAATATATTAAAAAAACATGTGTTTTTTAAAGCTAAATCACTGTTAATACAAAGAGTGTTGGTTGACATGGAAATGCCCATGTGCTGGTATGTATTGGTACAGTCTTGTGTCGTGTCAATGAGTTGCTATCCCATGAATGCACAAGATGCATTTTAAACACCATTGAATGCCATTTAACTAACTCCACTGTAAGTTGGTGTCCTTAGTGTTGTAATACTATAATACTAATGAGTATAAGTACAAGCTTTTCAAAATACATGGAAGCCAGACTTGGAGCTGTGATGTCACTATCTACTTCCATCTGACTTAGCTCACTGATCACTTTCTCATCCACTTTTTGATTATAACCAGCTACCTTTTGGCGTAATGGCCTCATTCGATTAAAATGGGCCAGACACTCCATTACTTTCTGTATTCATGAATCATTAACTACTGGTTATGATCGGTCCGATTCATGATGAACTGCAAATGGAGAAAAGGGGAAAATTGCAGGAGCTGTCTGTGGTTACAGGTAGATAGAATAGCCACAGAGGAAAAAATGGTTCTGTATAAGCCAGGTTTTATGGACTTATGATGAGCCTGTTTGCCAATACACTACAGTGGGCAAACGTGAACTTCCATACAAATCTGATAATTGTATTTTCATGCAGACAAATCAAATCCAAATTATATAAATGCGGATGTTCCAAGTAATATACCCGTACACTGCGATGCTCTACCGTCAGTGGACCCCATATACACTGGCTTTGCTCATTGATTAACTGACGTTTAATACTTTTTTTTAAATTTCAACATGGAGATAAAGATCCATTTTACAACCAGGGATGTTGATTAGCCATTACAAGTAAAGTAGGGACCCTTTAAATTCCTAAAAATTACAAACACATTTAAGAATAGCACTTCTAGGTTGTTGTTACATAACCATGACCAGATCTTTGATTGGATGGCATGATCTGAAGATCAGGCACCATGAGCAATAGGTCTGGGTCCCTGCTGGAGTGGAAGGTGTGCTGATGTGGTTGCGTGATGAGGTTGGAGATGCCGAGACAGGACCAACCCTGGCCCCTCACGGAGACCACCAGGATGCTTGACAAGTGGAAAACAGAGAATGAGACGAGCAGAACCATGATGGACCGGTGGAGCGAGGCGCTGTGTGGCGCTTTAAAAGGGGTGAAGTAGAGTGTAGCTAGGCTAGGGTGTTATCGACTCCCAGCTGAAAGGTTCTGGGTTCGATCCCCCCATGCTTCTGCAGCCTAACCTGTATAGGCATCCATCGTGAGCAAACCGCTATCCACGAATAACATTTATCTGAATCCAATGTTTTGGGAAAAGCGTCTGCTAAATAGCAAATGCTAAGAGAGGGATGAGCCATTGCTAGCAAGGTGCTCGCCTTAAGGTGGATTGTTACTAATAATCAAATTACTATTAAAAAACACTTTTTTCAAAGTTGTTTGTTTCAAGCATGAAAAACGAATGAAATGTTAATAAGATGCAGTTATTAAAATAATTAAATGTTAGTGATAATTTCTGATCAAAGTTCAATCAGTCAATATCCTTTATTTAACCAGGTATAAGTGTCATTATGATTTAAATCAGTTTTTCAAGAGCTACCTGGCCAAGAGGGCAGCAAAGACATTCTTACAATAAAACAGTACAAACAGACCAAAAAGATTACCACACACTACAAACGAGAGAACATCCACTTAATATGCAGAGAAGTCCAGTTATGATGCATAAACAGATGCATCAGATGCACAATATTCTTAAACGATTTCTGTTCAAATGTAGAAGCAATCCAAGACCCAAACCAAGAGTATAATTTTCTAGATCGTTGTACATACATTCCCCCAGAGCGATAAGCTCTGACAATTTCACGTCCTTCTGTGAATTATTCCAGGAACAAAGAGCAGTGTATTCAAAAGCTTTTTCACCTAATTCTGTGCTAACTCTGGGGACCAACATCAATATGATATTGTGAGAGTGCAGGCCATATTGATCTAGGTTTCAACACATGTAAGTACAAAGATAAAGAGAGACCAGCCAAAAAAACAAAACAATGTGAAAGTCTGTGGACATACCCAGATGGACACAGCATACAGAGTACAGTGGTGTACAAGATCACCACAGCAATAGTAATAACCATAAAGCACAATGGTAAACGGTATCTAACTTCAGGCACTGGTCAGCTGCGTATATATATGAAAAGCAAATGGCTTTAGTCCAATAAGGTTAAAAACCTTGCTGAAATCAAGTGTTTCCTTGTCTGGAGTCAGAAACAGGATTTCTTCCTTAAAAAAAAAAAGTCTCAGAGTGGAAACAAGGTTTTAACGCCAAGTTCTGGTCAATATTAATACCTAGATACTTATAATAATCCTAATCTTGAGCATGAGCAGTTAAGGTCTTCGTGAAGATTAGATTGTAGCTTTGTTCTATACTATATGTAAATAGCATGAAATTACACAAACTTTTTTTGTTGCATTTAACACCAATTTAGGTTGAGTTGGGGATGGTTGAAAGTGTACCGTAACAAAAACAAAAATTTTAAATATCCCACATTTTCCATCAAAGCAATTCCATAATCTGCGAGACATTTGAGGAGCAAATTAGGATTCCCTTTTTTCGAAAGGGAATCTTAACAGACCACAGAAACACTTCCCAGTGCCCTTTATGGACACGCCAGTAGCTGCTTAGCTTCCAGGTGAGCTGGCAACACGTATAGAGGAGGCGAGACACTGGCTGGTAGCCAGCCAACCCCGTGCCACGGTACTTGGGGGAGTGAAATTGATGAGTTCATCTTCCTCTCATTATGATGGTGATGGATCAGATGGCTAACTTCACACAAAACCGACCTAATGACTCGTTGAGGCAAATGTGGAACGGCTGTCTTCGCGATGCGGCGCGCGTTAGTGTCGACAGCGCCACAAGCCCGCAGATGGGAGGCTACATTAATAATTTCCCGGACCGATTTTGTCTTCGTTATGAATTGCGTCGATAAAGGAGCAATTCATAACGGCGGTTGCTCATAACCTGACACCGAGAGCAACTTCCCCCCCAGAAGCTCACCGCTTTTTCCACAAGGGTGATATTCAAACTTCACTCATGATCCATAGTCCTGTGTCTGTTGGGCATCGTCAATAATAAACATCATCGTTTTTTTTGGCTAACAATTCTCTGCAAAATACTAGACTTCACCCCCCGCCCCCAAATAATACACTCAGATGGAAGTCATGGGAGTTTCTGCGAGCCGTCTCCGTTCAACGAAAACACGGTGGCTCACTTTCCATAATTACTGCTTTATTTTCTTTCTCTCTGTTTATCTCTCGGACTCTCTTTCTCTCTCTCTGTTTTCCCCCTCTCTCTGTCTCTCTCTGTCTCTCTCTCTGTCTCTCTCTCTGTCTCTCTCTGTTGCTTTATCTCTCTCTGTCTCTCTCTGTCTCTCTCTGTTTTCCCCCTCTCTCTGTCTCTCTCTGTCTCTCTCTGTCTCTCTCTCTCTCTCTCTCTCTCTCTGTCTCTCTCTTTTTTCTTTCTCTCTCTCTCTCTCTCTCTCTCTCTCTCTCTCTCTCTCTCTCTCTCTCTCTCTCTCTCTCTCTCTCTCTCTCTCTCTCTCTCTCTCTCTCTCTCTCTCCGTCTCTCTCCCTGTCTCTCTCGACCGGCGGCGCATCCCTCCTTCCGACTCTCCTCCGTCTGTGTCATTTTGGTTGCTGTTGTTAATGCTCAACCTCTAATGGCCATGGCGTCTCCTCTGATGAGGCCTTAAAACCGTCTGTCTGCCTCCTCCAGCCCCTTACTTATTCAATAATGAGACCGCACAGGCCGGTGTCTCTATTCATAATGGGGGCCCGTGGTGAAACACGTCCTGCTGGGCATACCAATCACCCTGGATGGGAGTTGATACAGTAATTGAGAGAGAGCAATTGGTTGGCCGTTTTGGACTTGAGACGCTGTCCATAAGGCTGCAGAGACTTTGTGAGTCTCAAACTGTGTGTGTGTGTGTGTGTGTGTGTGTGTGTGTGTGTGTGTGTGTGTGTGTGTGTGTGTGTGTGTGTGTGTGTGTGTGTGTGTGTGTGTGTGTGTGTGTGTGCGTGTGTGTGTGTGTGTGTGTGTGTGCAATTATGTGTGTGTGTGTGTGTGTGTGTGTGCAATTATGTGTGTGTGTGTATGCAATTATGTGTGTGTGTGTGTGGTTGTGTGTGTGTGTTTTTTTCATTCCCACACACAAACACACAAACACACACACCCGTGATGTGTGCATGGTGGAACGTGTCTAAATCAGGCGTCGTGTGGGCTTCTGCTCTGGCGTGTCCGCGGTGGTGTTTTGTTTCTTCAGCCCGTGGATTATTCTGCGCCTCAGTGTGACAAAACGGTCTTTGTAGCTTGTTCCTCGCTGCCCGTCTAATTTGCAAGAAAACAATGAACAATGAAACATCTCTCGCTGTTTGAAACACATTCTGGCTTCTGTGTGTGTGTGTGTGTGTGTGTGCGTGTGTGTGTGTGTGTCTTTATTTAGACTTTGATTTCACTATGAGCCCATATGCACAGACACACACACACACACACAGACACACACACACGCTTGGAGACAACCTAAACGGCATTCCCAGTGATCACATTGAGCCTTGCTGTTCCAAGTACAAGATAACGATTCTCTCATCGTTGGAAAAAAACAAACAGGAAATAATACCCCCACCCCCACCCCCCCACCCTCCCCCATACAGGTCACATGTTGCACGGCACACAGGATATTACCAACGGTAACACGTTCCTCTATGCAATTAGAAGTCATAGATATAAACCTATTTTAAGCCCTTCCTTCAGGTGTCACATGGGAAGTGTCACCTAGAACTACGATGTTCTTGAAAGAAAGTAGCAGATCCCCCCCAAAAAAACAGTACGCGGGGTAGACGTCACCAGACGATGGGCAAAGTCAGGGGGGGGTCGACGGGGGCCAGCCTGGCCGCCCACGGAGGCGTTAGCGGCGTCTCGCCGTTTTTTGCGGTTTCGTTCTGAGCTGACCTCCGGAGTACCGGGCGAGACAAGGAGAGCGGGCAAAGACACGGGGTGTGGAGGGTGAACAGATGATCAATTACTATCTTATAATTGGACAGGTCTTTAATGAGGCCGGAGGATGCAGCCTTGCACACCTTTTTGTCAGCCAGAGCCGCTGACTTGGGTGGCCCTATCAAAGCACGCCTTCATCTGCATATCTTCCCCCCCCCCCTCTCGACGCGCGACACGGCGCCTTTCAGCCGATAGCCCTTGAAATGCTCCCCCCACCCCCCACACCCTCCCCCCCTCCTTGACTCGGTTTCCAGCGTACAAATGACAAACATAGCCGCGCAGTAGCTATTTTTAATACTGCATGATTTCGATTCAAGATGTTTTTGTTGGCCATGTGCAACAACAACTAAGTAACATTTGTTCTTACTCCCCATTCACTCCCGCATTGTGAATTTCAAATCAATTCTATACTATAGTAAGTATAAAGCAGTGGTGTGAAAATCTTATGTGCAATACCCGACGACAGACAGCAGTTATACAAATAAGTTAAAAATCGATAAAAATTGAATAAAAATTGAATAGAATAAAGTAAAAAAAAAAATAAAAAAAAATGCAATTTATAAAATGCAATATATCAGCACAGAAAAGAGCAATATGTATATATAAATCAATGTAATAAAATATACATTGTTATATGCTATACGCCCTTGTTCAGCAGACTGATGGCCTGAATGTGGAAGCTATCTCGGAGTCTATTTGTACGGCACTTGATACTGCGGTATTGCCTGCCTGACGGTAAAAGTGAATACAGTTCGTGGCTGGGGTGGGCAAT
Organism: Muraenolepis orangiensis; assembly: GCA_027704905.1. Classification (NCBI taxonomy): domain Eukaryota; kingdom Metazoa; phylum Chordata; class Actinopteri; order Gadiformes; family Muraenolepididae; genus Muraenolepis; species Muraenolepis orangiensis. The sequence goes on from CM051001.1 coordinate 23,058,049, forward strand.
GTCTTTTATGATGCGTTTGACCTTGGCCACGCACCGCTGGTTGTATATATCCAGGAGGGAGGGGAGCTCACCTCCAACGATATACTGGGCCGTCCGCACCACCCTTTAAAGCGCTCTGCGCTCGAGTGCGGTGCAGTTCCCGTACCAGGCGGTGATACACCCTGTAAGAACACTCTCGATGGTGCTGTTATAGAATGTTCTCAGGATGCGGGGGCCCATGCTGAATTTCCTCAGTTGGGCCCTTTTCACCACGTGTGTGGTGTGCGTGGATCATGTGAGGTCCTCGGAGATGTGCACGCCCGAGGAACTTGAAGCTGCTGACCCTCTCTACTGCAACACCGTCGATGGAGATAGGGCTGTGCTCTCCTCTCTGCTTCCTGAAGTCCACGATCAGCTCCTTGGTCTTCTTGACTTTGGGGCGAGGCTGTTCTCCTGGCACCACTGCTCCAGCGATCTGACCTCCTCCCTGTAGTCTCGTCGTCGCCGGCGATCAGGCCCATCACTGTCGTGTCGTCAGCAAACTTGATGATGACGTTGGAGCTGTGCATAGCCATGCAGTCATGGGTGTAGAGGGAGTAGAGGAGAGGGCTCAGCACGCATCCCTGGGGGGCTCCCGTGTTGAGGGTCAATGGCTCTGAGATCTCTGGATCTACTATGCTTTATACTATAATCTATAATATTATCCCAACCCTAAGTGGTTGATGAAACCTCGTGACGATATTACAAAAATGTATTATTCGCGGTAATTTTTCCATATATCCGATTGTAGGCTGTAGGATTGTAGGATATTGGTGAATATTGGCTGGCAAGCGAGCACCTATTAGGCGCGCGCACACAGGGTGATCAACACATTCAATGACCTCCCTTTTGTTGTGTTGCTCATCTTGCCAATCTCCCGGTTGTAACCGCCGGAAAAAGGTCACCAATGTGATGATGTGCTTTGAGTCATACACTCAAGCAAACCGCTACACCTCCCACCACACACACACACACACACACACACACACACACCCGCGCCCCCTGTGCAGTTCGAACAGGGCGCTGTATCAGAGAGCACGCATGAAACACACGTAGCATAACATTGCTATGGAAACTGAACACGGCACTGACGCACCCGGAGGCGTGCGTCAGTGTCTCTATAACGTGTCAGCGTGAAGCCGGTGGCACTGCGGAGAACAATTGACCATGGTCTTGTTAGTTGATCAAACACAACTGCCGCCGCCATGTGTTAAAGCAGTTACAGTACATTGCGTAAAGTATGCTTGTATCCACTCCTTCTCTCTCTCTCCACACAGCACATGGCTAAACAAATGATATGGGAATTATGCATTCAATGCATTCAAGGGAAAATTCTTAATTGATCATTACACAAACGTTCATTCCAGCAGTTTTTATCCGTTCTCTTTTCGCTGCGTTGCTTAAGAGTTTGCCGTTGGTGTGGAGACACGATGCATGCAAACAAATGCCGTTGAAAGCGACTGTGCTCTTATTATTTACATTCAAAGCCGGCTTCCTGTGTGTTGTCTGTGGAGCCGACGCCTCATTATGGTTAGATCACTTAAACCATAACTCTGTCTCCAGGAATGAATCAACTATTCATTTTTATTGAGGATGAGGCATGAAAATTGACATTTGAAAGTTTCCTGTCTCACACGCGTTCGATTTTGTGGACGATTGCTTTTGTTGCGTGGCAACTATCAACCAAATTACAAGAAAATGTACACTAACAACTACTTAACATATGACATACAATACTATTCAAGATTCAAAATTCAAGATATTTTTACTTAAAGCACAATGGATTTCCACAACTATACTTTACTAAACTTTACTTTACTATAAAATGGTCTATGCTTAAAGTTAGACCGTCCAAGCCAGACAAAAACTTTTAAAGATCCAGCAGGAAAATCGGCATACTGTGCAATATGTTTGTAGCTAATAATGGCGATTTAATTTAAAACCCGTAGTGTCTCCCCTCAGACTGAATTGATTACAATGACCTACTGCTACTGCAGCTGTATTCATTCACATAATGAGAGAGAGAGAGAGAGAGAGAGAGAGAGAGAGAGAGAGAGAGAGAGAGAGAGAGAGAGAGAGAGAGAGAGAGAGAGAGAGAGAGAGAGAGAGAGAGAGAGAGAGAGAGAGAGAGAGAGAGAGAGCGGGGGGGAGAGCGGGGGGGAGAGAGAGAGAGAGGGAGAGAGAGGGGGAGAGGCCGAGAGAGTACTATTTTATAGCCTCCCACTCATGCGGTCTTCTGCTTGGAAATGATGGCCCATTCACAACAGCAAAAAAAAGAAACACATCTCTATTGGAACCTCCTTTAAAAGTTGATTTTCTTTTACTATACGATGCTGAGTTGGGGGTTGAGATTAAATCTATTTTTTTATTCCCATTCAAAGTCACCGTGTAGGACATTGAGCAGGCAAAGCACACACACACACACACACACACACACACACACACACACACACAGACAAAAGACAGACACTTGTATAAAGTGAAACATTAAAAGGTTGTACCCAAGGTAAGAAGCTACTTCTTCTTTGGGTTAAAAAGTAGTTCAAGTAAATACGAATGGGGGGGGGGGGGGGGTTGAATAGTGCAGTGGTACGTGAACTGTTGTGTGCAGCCCATGACCGTTCAAACTAAAGTGTTCTCTCCACACTGTAATGAACATCTCCAAATTGTGTCCAAATTGCTCCAAGCTGCAACGTCGGGGAAAAACCAACAACGGGAACAATTACCCACTCCAAAGACATTCGTGGCCAGGCACACAAACACAAACCCAGGAAGGCAGCAAATGACAAACATTGAACCTGCTAATATGAAAGCAAACTGTTCTCGTAGTTTTAGACTGTAATACAGTAACACAGCTCTGTTCTGAGTGCTGTTTTCGTACGATGGTCTGTTTGGTTTCTCTCACTTTATCACACAAAATGATGTTTTATTTAAGCTCGATCAGCTCCAGAGTCGTAGATTGACGTTTTCCATTACCACGGTATCACGGTGTATAGATTTCCTTTTTATTTTATTTATTTTTCCCAGAGGGCTAAAAAATAAAGTGTTTAAAACTAATGGCTTTAATGTAATGTGTGAAACACACATCTGTCATGGGACACATCTGTCATTAGTCAAATCCAAAGCTCAGGTTCACCCTTGAAGGTGAACAAAGTGCTTTGTCCTTCACAGCATGAATGGACTGTTTGTTGGCAATAATAATTAATTACCACATTTCCCAAACTAAATCCTATCGTTTTATATACAGTAGTAGTATACTCACATAGGTAGTAATGCACACACATAGGTACTATTAACGAAAGAGACGGTATCCTTTGGAGGTCAAAGGAATACAATATTGTGTTCATTGAAGTCATCCATAATGTACTTTTTTTTAAATGAAAAAGCCATGTCATTATTCATGTTTCTCACATGGAAAAGATAGAGAGATATAGAACATACCTTTCGACATACATGAATTCACACGCAAATAAATGGTTCCAGGCAGTGTGACTCACATCCGACTATATCTGGTGAAACACATCCACCCTACCCCTGTCAAGGCAGTAATGGTGATGGAAATTCATATTTGCAGTGTTTGACACTGGAGTCAAAGCATAGACTAGTGTGATTAAAGCAAGGACAAATGTGGAACAAATGCAAATCTTCCTCTGGTTGGGGCCTAAATATACAAATCCCCAAGCCCTTTTAAAACAGAGTCCAATCTACTTCTGGTTAAAAAAAAAAGAGAAGTGGTTAATCCTTTATTTATTAATAAAATCTGACTGAGCAATACTCCCTTGCTGGTGGTTGCTGACTTGCCTATTGTGCGGAAACTTGAAACCATTGGAATTCCTTTCACACGGATTGAAGCCACATCTCCATATATGTGGAGCATTTGATGGTAGGTTTAACAGGGAAATCCCAGAGGCTCATTAGACGTGTTCGGGCTCCGCTGGGCGACTGAAAGATATCTGCAATTCAAATCAGGGATGACAGGCTACGCTCAAATAAGACATGGCCATTAATTTCCCGGGAAGCGGCTATGAAACCCCGGCTTAACAAAAGTTTTGGGAAACAAGGTACCCAAAAGAAATGGAATATTGAATGTCTTTAGTTCCGTGGGGACGGAGGTGCCCACCGTGATTACTTTGGCCCCGGGCGTCGGGTGGGACTGATAAGGCAGATCATTACCGGCCTTGCACATCCCCGCCGATAGAGCGACAGAGAGAGAGCGGGAACCAAGGTTGAAAATGCAGAAAGCACTGCCTAAGATCTGCCCTGGAGTCGCCGGCCGGGTGCTCGGCTGCCCGCCATATATGCAATTCAAATGCCATAGGCTAGGTGCGCGCGCAGCAGGCGGGACGCAGAGCTCCGAGCTACACGTGTACCCCGGGCTGCATGGCCCCCCCCGGCGTGGTGGAGGTGGTGACTGACAGCAGATGGGGATGCGGCCCAATTAGATGGAGGCTGTTGGAGGATGATGATAATGGCTGGCTTAGGGGGGCCCGGGAGGACCAGGGGCAGAGGCAGGCTTGCGATGCCCACAGCTGTCTCGCCGGATCAGTTTAAACATGCTGAGGGGCTCCCCTCATACACCGCAATGTGGCCAGCATCCACAGGCCTGCATTTTTCTCCCAATCTCTTTCCTCTCTCTTTCTCTTCAACACCTCCTTCCCCCTCCTCCCCCTCCTCCTCCTCCTCCTCCTCCTCCTCCTCCTCCTCCGCTCACACACAGGCAGTCGACAGTTACAGTGTGAGCTCATCTCACTGACGGCTGCAGTCTTTATGGTCTACATTTGAAATATATACGTTTCCCCTGCCCCTAGTGTCCCACGGACATGGAAGTTCCACCAAATACTGCTGTACGACGGTATAGAAATGTGTCACCTGTTGCATGCTTCCAATTTAATCAGCCATTATTAAAACACTTGGCCAGAAACAATTTCAATTACCATACAGCCCTTTGTTGAGCTGTATACATGCTGTATAACAGCAAGCCAAGACATGTTGTGTAAAATATGCCTGGTTTAAATTTGGTGCACACGTGTGCGTTTGTCTGATATTTCTTCATCCGACAATTCAAACGAAACAAAACATTCTAACGGCAGTAGGCGGTACGACTCCAAACCTCCCGCCCTATTCCAAGTATATTCCAAGTCGACCCGGGTGATTGGGGGTCCTCACTTGCCCTCTGCTCTTCACTTGGGACCTTAAGCGTCGGTTTTTTCCCTTCCCCCGAAACACATGAGCTTTTTCATGAGCTACTCCTGCTTACTAAAATGGCGGCTGCCCACGCTGCGTGTAAAAGAGCTGCACGGGCAGAGCTGCTTCTGAAAGAAAAGGTCCCAATTAAGGGGAGAAACATTTTTACCTTTTGTCTCCCTGTTGTATTGCCTGGCATTGCATCATTCAGTCAGATTGACGTGGGAATGACCTATAGAAATATGTGTATGCACTTACAATATGAATGTATGTAAGTGTGTATAAATATAGATCTATTTATATATATATATATATATATGTATATACAGGACACATGATACGAGACGCAAGATTTTTATTTGCCGTTTGTAACAAGTCCATAGGAAACGCTTACTCCCCCACTCCCTCCCACAGTATACATCTTAAAAACAACACCATCAAAATAAAAATAAAATGAAAAATATATATTCTGTATATATATATATATATATATATACTGTATATATGTATATATACAGTATTTGTATATATAGTATATATTTGTATAGTAGTATATGTATATATGTAGCAGTATTTGGTGGAACTTCCTGCATATAAATATATATAGATATACATATATAAATATATATATATATATATATATATATATATATATATATATACGTATATATATATATACAGTATGTACAGTGCATGTATGTATGTGTGTATATACAGTATATACACACAGTATGTATGTATGTACAATGACAGTGGCAGTCGCTAAGGAGGTAGAGCGGGTTGTCAACCGGAAGGTCGCTGGTTCGATGTATGTATTTATGTATGTATGTACGTATGTATGTATGTATGTATGTATGTATGTATGTATGTATGTATGTATGTATGTATGTATGTATGTATGTATGTACGTATGTATGTATGTATGTATGTATGTACAGTATGTATGTCTATTTGTACCTTTGTAGCGTAACATTAAACAGAACATGACAAACGGCACATCTGGGGTCCCGAACGCTTGGCCAATCAATCAATCCACATCCTTTATTTAACCAGGTAAAAGTGTCATTATGTAAAAATTTAAATCTCTTTTTCAAGAGATGCCATAAACCCAACAAACACAAACTGTACAAACACAGACAACTACGACACTCTCACACACAAACAAAGAAACACACCAACACAACATCCAGTGCATATTTGCAAGGTGTAAGGATATAACATCCAGCAATTAGGATGCATAAACAGATGCAAAATTCCTAAACGATTTCTGTTAAAATGCACAGACTTTTTTTTTTTTAACTCCACCGGTGAGGATGCCCTCCTCCTCGTGGGTGAGGTGAAGGTTGAGGTCTTCTCATGTCTGACAGCCACAATCCCCGCTCCAAAACGCTTGTGCTCCCACACTAATCATCCCCCCCAGGCATAATTGAGCGATCCGACTTTAGCCCGGGCTAATTTATGTGTGCAGCGGCAAGAAAGCTTAAAGACAATCCCAAAGTGTCATGTCTGTGTGAGGTATCGCTCTCTCTCTCTCCACTATCTCTCCCTCTCTCTCTCTCTCTCTCTCTCTCTCTCTCTCTCTCTCTCTCTCTCTCTCTCTCTCTCTCTCTCTCTCTCTCTCTCTCTCTCTCTCTCTCTCTCTCTCTCTCTCCCCCTCCCTCTCTCTCTGCCCACATGTACCGAAGTCTGCTTTGAGTCTCGTACGTGACGATATGCTATCTTTTAGTCATTTCAATAAATAACCTCTGTCTACTTAAATTAGCTCAGTCAGAGAGCGTCATGTCAAAGGACGGCCGTGCGTAGCGGTTATACGATTATATTTGAGGGGAAAGGACTGAGTAGCATACGAGGGCCAAGCACCCAAACCCTCTAATGAGAGACATTAGCATAGCACACCTGATTCACTGTATGAATAAAAGGTATAATTATATACAGCGGAGGTAGCCAGGTGGAATCCTGTTGAGCCTCAATGTCGATCGTGTAACACTATTTGATGGTAGCACAATGCATATAATTAGGTTTTGTGGCAAATAGTTTGAAGTAAGGTTAGATACTTAAGCCAAGTCTTGGATTGAATGTGTTCGCTATCTACAATGCTATTGTATAGTATAATGGTGTAACGTTTATTTAGAATCCTGTGCCTTTGTGAAAAGCCATTGTGGAGTGTGTGTGGTTGTAGGCTGGTTTAAGCAGCCTCACCTAGCCTGAGTTGGACTGATTGGCTGGTGAGGCTGCACACCAGTGGGTCAATGTTTATCAAAGCCAACAGGTTAAAAACAGCCACCACCACACACACTCGAGGTCTGCTCTGCTCTGTTCACAACGATTCAAAGTCTTGCAATAAACCGGATTCCTCATCAACCTGTGTCCTTGTCTTCGGCAAGCAGCCACGTCACTGGCTAGTGGCGGTGTCTGCACCTATTTATTATCAGTCCGTGGCACATCTTTCTCCCACAGATCAACCTGTCACCATGCTGGAATCCTTTCACATAGGGGCGTCGTTTTGGTATGGCAAGGTATGGCACTCGCCGTACCCTAAAGAGAGTTATATTAAAAGATCAAAGATCCCTTGAACGGTACCTCAAACTCCTCCTGGCTCCATCTCACCCCACCCTAGGGCTTGTAGTTGAGCAGGACAGAGGTTTCTGATGATGTAGGTCCTGTAGCGCTTATTTCACATTTAATAATTAAAACATATGTGTAACACCTACATACTGTAGTTGTCTCCTTTAATTATTACCTTAAGTTGTTCCTTGTACAGGAACAACTCACCAAAACTGACTATCGCACAACTGATCGGAAAAAAAAAGATTCCACCCCCAGGGCTTTTGCTGAAATGACGTCTCTGCTTTCACAACCACTGAAAGGAAACCTCAAAGGTCAAGCAAGCGTTTCAGCTTCTCACCATGGGGTCTATGACGCAAGGACTCTCCTGGCAACCCTGGACTACAACCCCCATTAAGACCACCGTCCACCACTGCTGAACGAAGATGGCCAAAAGATGTATGATCAAAAACTGTTCTCAGGCACGTTGGTGTAAGGGGCCGTGGGCAGACAACCCAGGTCACGCGTTCAGAAATGGATTTTGGCCCACCGGTAATTAATTGACAGTGTATATCTTCTTTTCACTTTCCGGTAAACTGTTCATTTGAAACCTCCCACAGTATGAATTCCTGAAACATAATACTATACAAAATACTATACACAATTAAAATGACAATAAAAATAACAATAAAGTGACTGATGTACATGATATGTACATGTGTTGTTGTGTTTGTTATGCTAGTCACCATCATATTATATTTGTAAACATGTTTATGTATACAGCTAAAACAGAAACTTTAGGGATTTAAAATCAATTTTCACTTAGAGCTTACTTTGCCAATACCTGAATCTGTTCTGGGAGATGGACTGTTGTGAAAGTCGCAAATGGACTCTAGTTACATCCCTGATATGCAGGTGGCCATTTTGCAAAATAGACTCCAAACAGATATGGGGATGCCAAGGCTTAGGATTCTAAGGGCTGAGCAGCTAAAAGGGTTCAATGTGTATATGTTTTGTGCAAACAAATCTATCCTCAGACCGTAATAGCAGAAATTTGGTGTGTTTTTGTGTGTACATCCCTGCCCCGTCCACTTTGCTCTGCTGCTTTGAGACTTTCTGCTTGCCCCTTCGCTTAGGGGCCCTTGTGGCCGATCTACGCGGTCACAGCTCTTCTCTGTCCTGTGGCCCCAAAGTGGTGAAATGAAGTCCCCACGGATGTCACGACTGCAGAGTCACTGCCGATCTTCGTCTCACTAAGTCAATTGTTGGCTTGTTTTTTAGTGAGTTAGATATTATTATATTGTTTGCCAACTTATTGTACTTTTACCTGAGCACTGGTTCAGTTCTTGGAGACTTGTTAGGAAGGAAATGCACTTCTGACTTCTGGTGACGAGTTGTTCTCTTACCTTCCTTTGTTGAAACACACTATTGTAAGTCGCTTTGTAACAAAAGCGTCTGCTAAATGACTGTAATGTAATGGAATGTAATGTGTTACTGTGCTGTCTGTTCAGATTCAGAGTCAGATTCAGATTACTTTATTAATCCCGAGGGAAATTAAGGTGCAACAGTTGACACAGGGGGAATAAATGCACACACAAAATACTAATACCTAAGCTAAAAAACAAAACAAACCTCCACAGTGGCCAGCGCTACACCACAAGAGACAGTGCTGACCGTCCACTAGAACCTCGTTCATCCACACCCACTGGTCCAAACTCAACAGTAAACTGATCAAGCTGGACTTTATGGTATTATTTTTAGTTTTTCATTTGTTAGGACACTTTATCCACCTAACTGCATATTTGAAACCACACAACTAACACTAAAATACAACTGTTTGAATACATTGAGTGAGAAGCAAAAATGCTACTAATACTAATGCTAATATACTAATGCTATCCGGTGTGGGTAACGTTGGTGTGACTATACACAATAAAGTTTATTGCAATGGTTTTGTGCTTATGCTTATGGTTTGGTTTAACACCATGTCTATGGCAGTAACTTTAAATGCAGCACCAGCTGTGTTAAAACAAAAATACTTATATAAGCATCTTTAAGCTCACGTACTCACAACATGGAGTCAAAAATTAAAATCTACAAAGGCTGGGCAGAAGATAAAATGAACAATTTAAATATGTACAAGATCAAACAAACAATTTGCATATGTACAAGCTATAGGAACACCCTAATACAGAGATCCGGGGAGGAAGAGAGAAACAGAAAAGCTCCAACTAACTGTCAGAGAACACACGATTATATGCTGTGTATATGTATTATAGAGTGTGTTATACTAGTGCACCACATTTCTCGTGCCATTTCAGAGAAAGTTTCATAGCGAGGGTGCCAACATAACCATAGAAACTCACTACACCTGAACTCTTACTCCTGCGGCGAGTGGCGTCCTCCTGCTTGCCCTGTGCGCCACACCTAGAGAGAGAGAGAGAGAGAGAGAGAGAGAGAGAGAGGAGAGAGAGAGAGAGAGAGGAGAGAGAGAGAGAGAGAGAGAGAGAGAGAGGAGAGAGAGAGAGAGAGAGAGAGAGAGAGAGAGAGAGAGAGAGAGAGACACACACTCGAGGCTTGTTGCGAAACTTGGCAGAAGAGCCATGGACTGTGATCACTCTGGGCAGCATGCATGGCAGTGAATTACAATATAATATATTTCAATATATTTCTCGCCTTTACCCTGATGTTGTGAATAAGTGTTGCGAAAATGTGTTGCTACTCGCTTCTTATAAATGAAGTCTCTAAAAAATGAGGTCTGAAAAGTCAGTAAGTCTAGCGATAAAGTCACCAAGTTGGCAACACGAGTCCAAGACAAATTCGAGACTGTCGAGAATAGGTCTCGAGACGAAAGACCGGACTCGAGTACTACGGCCCTGCTAGTTCTAAGTTAAATTCTCACTAAATTGAGATTTACGCGTTAGGCTACGAATATAATAGTGGTTGCACGACCACGGAGATACCGTAAATCTAAGATGTTAAATACAAATGGTTACAAAATTGTTTTGTCATACAATGTCAAATAACTATACTCTGCCACACAAAATCCTTTTTTCATTAATTGCATGTCATTTTGCAACACAGTAATCCAATAATCTAATCCTAATTTATTGAAATTATATTTCAATATCCATCTTACTTACTACAAAGTGCTACTATGACAAGTGGCTCATGCCAGCCGGCAAGCTAATACGCACAGTAACGTTATGACGTCAACAAAATGTGGATGCTCATAAAGTTATTTGTAGTATGATTATTTTGACCATGGATAACAGCGCTGGGAAAGCCCACCATTTAATTAGCCACATAACACGATGTAATTGGCAAGTTAGCAAGTTAACGCTACTTACGTCTACGTTAGCCAACATTACGTGTGGCTATTTAGAATTAGAATGAAATGACAAAATGTAAATAAATGTGACTAAATAACATGAATACAACTACCTCGTCCCCGTGAATGTGATCTCTGCCTGAGTGATTTAAACAACTCCCATGACCACGTACTCACAGTGCATCAAACTACATTGTTTGTTGTTGTTTTGACTGGGCCACTTTGGGCCTGTGGTTGTCTTGGATCCCGCCCGAAAAAGTTTTTATTAATAAAAAAATAAAACATTAAAAAAAAAAAAGATTTCGGACCAAGAATGACAGCCAGTTAAATGTCCTCCAAGAGGAAACCGTTGTACCTGCTTTGTCCCGCCCCCTACCACCCACCCATGAGCCTGCGGCATCGTCCGTCTCCGCTGGGGGGGCAAAAAGTTTCGAGAGCTAAATCAACCAAGGGTTTGAGAGAAAAAAAAATGTCACTGCCACACATTGAAAAAGGCCACGGTGGACAATAGAAAAAAATCGACAATTCAATGACGGGTGGTTGTGAAAGACTGTGGAAATATCTAGTTATTAATGAGGGGACCGGAGCCCATATGTTTGATCTGCTACAAGGCTATCGAACATCCAATAGAATACAATCTGAGAAGGCTGACTGCCTCACGCATCCCTCAAAGTTCAATGGAACATGCATGACGGGTTCAGACGCTCGTCGAATCAAAGTGCAGAGCCCCTCTCTCTCTCTCTCTCTCTCTCTCTCTCTCTCTCTCTCTCTCTCTCTCTCTCTCTCTCTCTCTCTCTCTCTCTCTCTCTCTCGCTCTCTCTCTCTCGCTCTCTCTCTCTCTCTCTCTCTCTAGAGGGGAGTATCGCATGCACCATGAGAGCACATAGGAGTGACTTGATAATACATGTTCAATCACAACACACAGGCGGCAGTATAGCTCAAGAGGTAGAGCGGTCGGGGAAGGTTGCTGGTTCAACCCCCCCCCGGCTCCTCCTAGCAAACACCTCTCGAAGGTGTCCTTGAGCAAGACACCCTAACCCCTAACTGCTCCTGACGTGCTGGCTGTCTCCTTACATGGCTGACTCCGCCGTCTCCGGTGTATGAATGGGTGAATGTGAGGCATGACTTGTAAAGCGCTTTGGATAAAAGCGCTATATAAAAGCATCCATTATTACCATTACAACTTCAATCACTTTTACAGTTTAAGGCAAACACCAAAAGGATTTGTATTTTTTTTAAGGCTTTCAACACATTTCTGTCCAACAAACTTGACCAAGAGCATTGTTTTGTGTACAGTGATACACTGTGGCAGTGTCATTGCGCATGAAGTGAGTAAAAACCTGTGCCCCTGTTGCAGTAGTGCACCAATTGTAAGTTTCGCTGATTGACTTGCTCCTGGATAATATTCTACTTCTTCCTTTACTTCGTCTCTGTCGGTGTTCATTACATTTGTTTTGTAGTCGGGGGGTCTCCAAAACAGTTATCTTCTCAACTCGTTTGAAGAAGAAGTCACACACCAAACACACACAGTGACCTGACAGAAAGTGGTTATTTGGAGAAAAAGATTAATGAATTATGAACGCGAAAAAAGGCAATTTGGTTTTGCATATCCGGCTGTCATTCTAATAAATCACTGCCGCCGAAAAATAACTAATTTGTGTGCTTTCTGTTTGCATGATTGATGATCAAACTTTCGGATTACGCTGAAGAGAATTTAACATTAAGCAGTTGTACGCAGTTACATTTAACCGACCAACTTAAGAGCTTTAGCACCTTAGACAGCGACAAGCTCTTCAGTTGTCATAGCAGCGTTGCCTGACTGCCACCACCTTACTCCACACCAAAATGTGCATGCAAATGTGCTTTGTTTGTCTCCCATTGTCTCTCAATGAGTCTCATTTCACCGAAGCGGTGAGCAACAAAACTCCAAAATAACACCCCCAACCCAGACCCTGTTGTTTTTCTGTTAGTTTCAGTTTTTTCCCTCTATCCTCTATTCAAGGCACTTGACGACTGAGTGAGTGGCAGGCATTGTTGAACATAATTATAAAGGAGCGCCGCTAAGCGCTTATTAGCTCATATTTTAGTGCCGCCCAGATCGAATTGCATCTCCTGTCAGGTAAATTAAATGAGGTGAGACACACGGATGTATGCCGCCGGTGTAGAATTCACATCCGTGTGGGCGTAGGTATCGTACGGCCTAGTTAAACACACGTCACTCACACACACACACACAGACACACACGCACACACACACACGCACACACACACACACACACACACAGCGGTGGATGTTCTTAGCAGCTTAACCCCATTGACGTCAAATTGATATTAATACCTCCGAAGCCTTTACCTTTTTGAGTTATAGCTCTGGCGGCCGTATGCCTTCGAGAGGCAAGGCACACAGCTGAGAACATGAATGTTTAACAAGACCACTGCACGGTCCATCTCAATGCAAGCCTCCAGCTCAGGGCTAAATTATTAACCGCCACGAGATTGCGCCGAGGTTTCTAGCGAGATCACGTCGGTCGAGCTGTGCTCAGCCTGCCTGGCAAAAACAGCGAATGTTAAACAAACGCCACATGTAATTATACTCTAGCTTTCGTGTGTTTTTTGTTGTTTGTTGTGTTTTTTTCGTCAAAAACACCAAAAAACAAGGAAGCATTTCTAGGGAGAGAAGTTTTATCTGGCGTCCAGCTCAGGTCGAAGTTAAGAGTTATTGTGCTAGAAAACTCCCACCTTTCAAAATCCGCCTTTCAACCGAAACCAGTTCATCCACTGTGTTCACCACGCTCTTCTTCTTCTTCTTCTTCTTCTTCTTCTTCTTCTTCTTCTTCTGTGTTTGTGCGGTGCTCACACACCTGTGAACGCCGCAATCTCACGGCCTGTCACAGTCCAACTGCGCCGCGGTGCTGGAATCTTATTAGAGATGAGCTGGAGGAGCCCCTGCCACACGCAATGAACTGAACTTGCACCGTATGTAACCGTTATGAAGTTCAGATTATGGCGGCGGGGGCTGGCTGATCGCCGGGCAGCATTGATAAACAGCTCTCTAATAGGCTGTGGATTGGAGACGCCCAACCATGGCTGACCCTGACAGCTATCCTGCTCCGCTTCAGATGATCACACACACACATGCACACACACGCACACACACATGCACACACACACACATGCACACACATGCACACACACACGTGCACACATACACATGAAACACACACACGTGCACACACACGTGCGCACATGCACATGAAACACACACATATGTGCATGCTCATCCCACACCCGCGCCTCATTTTGACCAATGGTCTCCAAAGAAATAAAATGAATAAAAGAAATTAGAGAAAGAAAGAAAGAAAGAAAGAAAGAAAGAAAGAAAGAAAGAAAGAAAAGAAAGAAAGAAAGAAAGAAAGAAAGAAAGAAAGAAAGAATGAAAGAAAGAAGCTAGCCCCCCCAAAAGAGAACAGCACCTCTGAGTCACAACGATGCCAAGACCCCCTACCGCCACGGGGCGTGTTCACCATGTGGAGGACCTGTATCCCCGTGCATGCCAACAAATGCTAATGAACACCACCATGCAGAACCTTTCGCTGGCTCGGGTTGAATGGGCCGTTGTTTGCATATGGAGCGGGGCACAGTGCAGTGCACTGCCGAGGTGGTGGCTAAGGGCCGGTGTGGAGTGGTGTGGAGTGGTGGAAATCACATCTTAGTGCATGAATGCATGCAGAACATCAGGGCCACACAGCGTACCCAGGCTATATGCTGGGTGTGCTGTACTGTGTGTTCTATGCTGTATGTATACATACAAACACATACACACAAACTGAATCCATATATATATATATATATATATATATATATATATATATATATATACTGTACTGTATATGTATACGTATATAGAGAGAGAGAGAGAGTCAAGTCAAGTCAAGTCAAGTTTATTGTCACTTCACAGTTTACATACAGTATTACATACAAGTATAAAGCAGTGAGTGAAAATATTATGTGCAATGTGCTGAAGCAGACTGAAAGGACTGCTGTCAGGAGAGAGAGAGAGAGAGAGAGAGAGAGAGAGAGAGAGAGAGAGAGAGAGGGAAACAGATACAAATTTGTATTATCTGTTTCATTTCATTATATTTTAGGCTATATTATTTATATAATATATATACGTATATGTATATATATTTACATGTATTATTGAGTGGGAAATATATACTACTACTACTACTACTTCTATATTGTCTTTGGGTCATTTAAAAATATTCACTAGGATGGCCGACATATGGTTGTCAGGCGGTAATCCTTGGTGTGGGGGCACTGTACCTTTTGGAGGGATCATTAAGTAAGATACATCTCCCACACTGGACTGAGGTGTGTGTCCCACAGGCCTGGGGAGGTCGCTTGCTTATACTGCTCTGTCCATACAACAGGCTGCTGGAGAGTTCCGGAGCATACCGGTAATAAAGGGAGTACATTAATCTCTCTTTCTCTCTCTCACTCTCTTTCTCTTTCTCTCTCTCACTCTCTTTCTATCCCTCTCTCTCTCTCTCTTTCTCGCTCTCTCCTTCTCTTTTTCTCTCCCTCTAATCATCTTTATTGACTGTTTTTCTTATATTTAAACAATTATATAGGTAATAATAATATATAATTCGGAAATCATTATATGTGCAGTCTAGTTGCGTAATATTGCATAATAACGAGACCATTTCATATTTAAGATAATGTCTTCGGTTGTGTGTGTTGACAAGATGCAGTTGGCAAGCCTAGTTTTTTTGGGCGGCAGTATAGCTCAGGAGGTAGAGCCTCACAACCGAAAGGACGCTGGTTCGATCCCCGCCGCCTCCTCCTAGCAAAAACTGTCGAGGTGTCCTTGAGCAAGACACCCTAACCCTAACCGCTCCTGACGTGCCGGCTGTCTCCTTGCATGGCTGACTCCGCCGTCGGTGGATGAATGGGTGAATGTGAAAGACTTTACATGACTTTTAAAGCGCTTTGGATAAAAGCGCTATATAAAAGCCGGCATTATTATTAGTTTGTTGTTTTTGTGGCTCATACCACAACCGCAGATGTCCGACTTGTGATCACAATAGAGCCTCAGGAAGGACATAACAGCAGCAGCAGCACGGACAACACATGTGAACATGACCATTTGAAAAACAAAAAATGTGTTTTTGAAAAGACACACACACACACACACACACACACACTGACACACACTGGCACACACATCCACACGCAGAGTCATACACACAAACACACACACACGCACGCACGCATACACACACACACACACACACTGACACACACTGGCACACACATCCACACGCAGAGTCATACACACACACACACACACACACACTGACACACACTGGCACACACATCCACACGCAGAGTCATACACACAAACACACACGCACGCACACATACGCACGCACACACTGACCCACATGCATGCATGCACACACACAAACATACAAACACACTCACACACACACACACACACGCTCACACACACACTCACACACACACACACACACGCTCACACACACACACTCACA
Organism: Muraenolepis orangiensis; assembly: GCA_027704905.1. Taxonomy (NCBI): domain Eukaryota; kingdom Metazoa; phylum Chordata; class Actinopteri; order Gadiformes; family Muraenolepididae; genus Muraenolepis; species Muraenolepis orangiensis. Next base: position 23,074,687 of record CM051001.1, read on the forward strand.
CACACACACAGACAGACTCTCACACACGCAGCCTCCGTGCCGCAGACAGCTTTGAGCCCCACCTGCAGTCTCGTAGCCACTTGCCACCAAGGGGGTCAAGCAGCTTCCGCATGCTCACTTTCTTCCTCTCAGGAGGGTGCAAACCGGACTGGATCTCGGCTGATTTGAGGATACCGGTAAACAACACTGGACAGATAACACCAGGTAAAGCAGACCCTTTTGAGTCCCAAACTCACCAGGTGGTCTGTTGTTTTTAATAGAAAATCCATCAATTGAACTGCTAGGAGTGCTGCCACTTTTGTCAGGTTGTCATTAACATTACACCTACATACTTTGCTGGACTTTCTGGACTCATTAAAGCTACTGCACTGTACTGCACTGCACTGCACTGTATTCATGATGCTGCTGCACTACTGCACTTTAAATGCTTTTAAATATTTTTGCACATTCAACAGATGTTCATACCATCTTTCAGTCACTTTGCTGTCCTCTTTTTGTTTGTTTTTATTTTTATTGTATATGTTATTTTTATGGTATTGTTTTTTGAGATGTTTACTGCGAGAGGGAATGGGGAGCAAGCGTTCCAATGGGCTTTCTACAAATGGCCAATACATATCTTCTATCTTGTAAATATCTTGTATCGGTCCATCCGTCTGTCTTCTACCGATTATCCGGGATCGCGTCGTGGAGGTAGAGGTCTATAGAAGGTTTCATATTTCTCAATATGGGCATCTCTAACGTCATAGTCGTTGTATTGGGGGCGAGGGCCTGCTAACATTGATTTAGCCTTGACTCTTGATGCCCTGAGGTATCTGGTACAGTTCTGCATCGGGAGGCCTCACTCAGTCACATCAGGAGGCCTCACTCAGTCACATCGAGAGGCCTCACTTAGTCACATTGCACAACTGAAAATCAAATACTGGAAGCTCACATTACTCTGAGACATCGTGGCGGAAAGCAGGCGTCCGCATGGGTACTCTATGCAGCAGCCGTATATATTTATAGCCGTTATTCGAACATTAAGGATGTTTATATAAATGGGCAAAATAGCCCTGAGTGTACACTTCCAGTACTTCTACATAAGAGTCTGGGCCCTGTCCAGCAGACGCCAGGCTTTAGAATGAGCTACAGTGACTTTACAAGCCCATTGCATCCAATGAATATATATCGGCCTACAGATAGACCTGCCAACTTATTTTTAAGCATATACTGTACATTGAGTTGTGGGAAATGGATTACATTTTAGCAGCAAAACTGGTTATTTTGCTGCTGTTTCTGGTTATCACAAATTCACCATGAACCATTAATTGTTGGTGGACATGGAACTGGAAGCTGCATGAGAAAATATCAAAACATTCTCAAATATTGTATGTATTTAATTATATGTCGTTTTTTTTGCATTGGACCATGACAGTTTTCAATACTCCGGCCAACATGTCTATGTCGACATAGTTCGACATTCTCTGTAGATCAATTCTTTGGAGCACCTAGATGGAAGGGACACCTACGTCAGACTGCTGTTCGTTGACTTCAGCTCGGCGTTCAACACCATCGTTCCCTCCAAGCTGGTCCTGAAACTGAGGGACCTAGGTCTGGGTGCCCCCATCTGTAACTGGATTATGGACTTCCTGACGGGCAGGCCTCAGGTGGTGAAGATTGGGAACAACATCTCATCCACTCTGGTCCTCAACACCGGAGCACCCTAAGGCTGCTGCCTCTGTCCCCGGCTGTACTCGCTGTACACGCATGACTGTACTGCCATGCACAGCAATAATCAGATTATCAAGTTTGCAGACGACACCACAGTCATTGGCCTGATAAGCGAGGAAGACTTAACGTAGTACAGAGATGAGGTAGCCCGGCTGAAGCCATGGTGCACGGTGGCTAGTGAACTTTTACCGTGGCACCGTAGAGAGCGTCCTGACAGGTGGTGTCACTGTGTGGTACGGCAACACCACGGCACAGGACAAGAAAGCCATCCAGAAGTCGTGAGGACGGCAGAAAAGATTGTCGGGTGTGCACTTCCATGCATTGAGGAGATCTATAGGACTATCTGTAGGAAGAAGACCGTGTCCATCACAAAGGACTGCAACCACACAGGGCACCATCTCTTCTCCCCCCCCTACCGTCCGGTCGCCGATTACGCAGCATCCGTACAAGGACTTCCAGGTTCAAAGATAGTTTTTATCCACAGGCAGTGCACCTACTGAACTGCTAGGAGTGCTGCCACTATCATAACATTGCACTGCACTGTATTCATGATGCTGCTGCACTAGTGGCACTATAAAATGCTTTTAAATGCTTTTGCACAATATAACACATGTACATATCATCCACCAATCACTTTATTGTTCTTTTTATGTTATTGTTTTATGAATTCACACTGCATGAATTCACATTCAATTCACACTGCATTATATTTGCAACAATACTTATATAAATGGCCAATGTAAATCTTGTATCTTGTATCTTGCAGTTCATGTGCAGCTCAGCACACTAGACCCAAACATCCACACCTGAGATGAACACATGATTAGCTTTCACTAGATGGAGAGCACTGAAGGAAAGCTAAGTGAATACTTACACAGGTAGGTGATCTTTTTAACTTTTGTTGTAGCAAATAAACTTCGATAAAAATCGATCTGAACAAGGTCCTGCCCCCCCCTGTGTCAAGTGTGTATGTGTATGTTACAGTCAATGTTAGAATCTATATTCTGTATTTATATTGATATATTGATGATAGTAGGCCTCTCAATTGCAAATGATCAATTGATGCTCCACAACATTGAAAGGTCAAAGGATAATAATGCTAAGGTATCACTAGCTATCACCCACCTTCACTCTGATTGATTTGAGCAAACTTACATTGAATTAATGGGCACACGGGTGGATTTCTGCCACACTTTCTCTCTTACTGAAATAGTTCAGAAATGATATGTCTCATATGTGGTCACAGCAGATTATCCACAGGCTGAGGATTGACACATCAGCTAAATGTGACTCTATTAGACTGACAAATACGCACGCCTACTTGGCACATTTGTGAATATACTTTTACATCCACGAATTCAGATTAATGGATGTTAATCGCTGTTGCCGTCACTACACGCATTACACTTGCTTTTTTCTGTTGCACTGAATTGCCATTGCTGAATCTCTAAAAATAATAGTGATCCTAATATATTTACTCCAGAAGATCATAAAGCTATAGTTTAAATGTGGAATATGACGGGTAAACATCCTGAGCTCAGACAAGATAGAAGATGTGTTTTTATGTGTGGGCATTTGTAACAAGTACATAGGAACGCTTCCTCCCCATTCCCTCCCACAGTATACATCTAAAAAACAACACCATCCAAATATAAATGATATATACAATAAAAATAAACAAAAAAAGAGCAGCAAAGTGACTTAAATGATATAAATCTTTTAATGTTTTTACAAAAATCTTTAAAAGCATTTAAAGTGCCAGTAGTGCAGCAGCATCATGAATACAGTGCAGTGCAGTGCAGTAACTGTGATGAGTCCAGAGAGTCCAGCAAAGTAGGATAGTGTAATGTTAATGACAATGTTATGAAAGTGCACTGCTAGCAGTTCAGTAGGTCACTGCCTGTGGATAAAAACTATCCTTGAATCTGGTAGTCCTTGTACAGATGCTGCGCAACCGGTGACTAGACCGTAGAGGGGGAGAAGAGATGCCCAGTGGTTGCGTTCCTTTATGATGGACATGGCCTTATTCCGACATCTGATCCTAAAGATCTCCTCAATATATGGAAGTGCACACCCGATGATCTTCTCTGCCGTCCTCACAACCCTCTGGATGGCTCTGGATGACTCAGGCTGTTTCAGATTTAGGCCAGATATGTCTCAGAAATGACGTCTACTTCTCGATCCAAAGCATCTTTGACGCTGTGACTTGACAACGTGAGTCTGTTTGGTACAGTCAGAGTCCCCCCTAGACTCTGTCACGTCTGGTCAAAACGGTGGTGTTTTATGTAACTCTCCACAATGTAAACAGCTTGTTTTGTGAGTTGGCAAGAGAGAGATGGCAGAACTGTAACAGGACTGTAACAGCATTGAGTCGGATGATGGAGTGAAGTGCCGGATCGGATAACCTTAACACAGACAGTCATTGTTCGGTTCTTCTTCATTTCTGTATTACGTTAAAGTTCCGCTGAAGGAGATTGCAGCGGCAAGCTTCTGTTTGTCCGTCCCCAAATACTATCTCACACACCAAGCATCTGTCACAGTCCCGGCAATTCAGTCTCTTCTTTGTATCTTGGTGCAGCGTTTCTCCGTAGAGCTTCCAGACAGCAGCCCCAGATAGCGGGTGTGATTCCCTAATAGCAGCCAGTGTTAATTAACCCACATCTAATCACACATTAAAATTGGTTGAACACGGCGACAAGCCTCTTCACTCATTTCAACATGTGCTTACTTCTGCCGCCTGCGCGCAACGTGCTAAAACATATGTACTGTAGCAGATGCTGTGATGAACTGTATTGTTTAGCAAATTAGCTGTTGACATTCTCTATTAACAGCTGTTTTGACAGATCCCTGCAAAACAATTAGACAATAATATTAATCTTGTGAAAAAAAATAGTTTTCCCCTATATATTCATAAAGAGCATATCTCTGTCTATCTGTCCTTCTGCCTGTCTGTCTGTCTGTCTGTCTGTCTATCTATCTATCTATCTATCTATCTATCTATCTATCTATCTATCTATCTATCTATCTATCTATCTATCTATCTATCTATCTATCTATCTATCTATCTCAGATTCAGATTCAGATTCAGATTACTTTATTCATCCCGAGGGAAATTAAGGTGCAACAGTTGACACAGGGGGAATAAAAGCACACACAAAAAATACTAATACCTAAGCTAAAAACAATAAAAATTGTATAAACAAAAATATAGTTAAATGAAATCTAAATGTATTGATAAATGAAGATAAATTTACAGTATTATTACAGTAGTACGTAGGTATATACAATACACAACAATACGTATAGTGCAAATTGGCAGAATAATATATTAATAAATAAATCAACTGAAAGTGACATGTGTAAAGTGAAAAGTGAATTTGAAGAGTGATTTGCAGTGCGTTGACCAAAAAATAATAATATTTAAGTACGCTGGCCTCAGGTCACTGAGTCGCCACTGTCCCTCTCACGACCCGAGGTAGATGAGTTAAAAAGTCTAATTGCCACAGGAAGAAAGGACTTCCTATGGCGTTCTGTGGTGCACCTGGGTGGAATGAGTCTGTTGCTAAAGGTGCTTCTATATGAGGTCAGCACCTGATGGAGAGGGTGAGAGTTGTTGTCAAGGATACTACGCAGCTTGCGCAGCATCCTTCTCTCAGACACCACCAACAAGGAGTCCAGCTGGACCCCCAGGACAGCGCCAGCCTTCCTGACAATCCTGCTGATCTTGTTGGCGTCTGCTGATCTCAACCTGCTTCCCCAGCACACAACACCGGAGAAGATGGCACTGGCTACCACCGACTGGTAGAACACATTCAGCATCTTGTTGCAAACGTTGAAGGACCGGAGCCTCCGCAGGAAGTAGAGACGGCTCTGGCCCTTCTTGTAAACAGCCTCAGAGTTCTTGGCCCAGACCAGTTTATTGTCCAGATGAACTCCCAGGTATTTATATTCCTGGACAACTTCAGCGGACACACCCTTGATGGAAATGGGTGTGGGTGTGGATTTCCTCCTGCGGAAGTCCACCACCATCTCCTTCGTCTTGTCAGTGTTGAGCTGCATATGGTTCAGCTCACACCACTCAACAAAGGAGTCCACGACGCCCCTGTACTCCTCATCGTTTCCCTCGCTGACACAACCAACAACTGCAGAGTCGTCCGAGAACTTCTGCAGATGGCAGGACACAGAGTTGTACTGGAAGTCTGAGGTGTAAAGGGTGAACAGGAATGGGGAAAGAACAGTTCCCTGTGGAGCACCAGTGCTGCTGACCACAGTGTCAGACACACAGTCCTGCAGTCTGACAAACTGTGGACGACCCGTCTATCTATCTATCTATCTGTCTATCTATCTGTCTGTCTGTCTGTCTGACAACAGAGCATTCACACCAACATCCACTTGTCAGCTATAGGAAACATCATGTACTGTATGTGTATGTCACATAACCCGACTCGAATCCGGAGTTCTCAGACCACTAACATGTCTAATCTGTCCAACGTCCCCCCCCCCCCCTCTCACACACACACACACACACACACACACACACACACACACACACACACACACACACACACACACACACACACACACGCACACACACACACACACACACACACACACACACACACACACAACACATGCGGTGGACGGACACCGCAAAATTATTCCATTTGTGCATATTTAAAGCCTAACAGCCAGATGAGGGTGGTAAATGAAAGGGGGGGGAAGTGCGTGAGCAGATAACTTAAGTGTCAGCGGGCGGCAGCCGGAACCGCGGTGCTAAAGGGCCCTGGGTCTCTCCGGCGGCTCCCAGGCCCCCTTCAGGGGGAGGCAGATAGAGTCGTCATTAGAAGAGGCTTGAGGGAGCAGAGCTTGAGACGGGAAGAGAGAAAATGTCAGCTGGAAAGAGAGTGAAAGAGGGCACACACAGACAGAGAGAGAGAGAGAGAGAGAGAGAGAGAGAGAGAGAGAGAGAGAGAGAGAGGAGAGAGAGAGGAGAGAGAGAGAGAGAGAGAGAGAGAGGAGAGAGAGAGAGAGAGAGGAGGAGGGGAGGGAGAGGAGGAGAGGAGAGAGGGAGAGAGGGAGGGGGAGGGGGGGAGGGGGGGGAGGGGAGGGGGAGAGAGAGAGAGAGGAGGAGAGAGAGGGAGAGAGAGGGACACACACACACACACATAAATAGAGAGAGAGAGAGAGAGAGAGAGAGAGAGAGAGAGAGAGAGAGGAGAGAGAGAGAGAGAGAGAGAGAGAGAGAGAGAGAGAGAGAGAGAGAGTGAGAGACAAAGAGAGGGGGGCAGGGAGAGAGAGAGCAGGTTCTTCTGACCCTCCTCGCCTGCTTTCGTGGATTCTCTTTGAACTCACAGTCAATTTTGCATGCTTGTGCCGACCCGTGCCGACCCGTGCCGACCCGTGCCGACCCGTGCCGACCCGTGCCGACCCGTGCCGACCCGTGCCGACCCGTGCCTCGGTGCTGTCGCCAGCGCTGACCCCCCACGCTCAAGCTCTGGTGCAGCTGGTGCCCACTCATTACCTGGCCGGTTCCCCCTGGATGATGGACAAACATCAGGAAGAGGTAGTGATACACCTCCCAACCGCCGGTGTCACACCTGTGGCTCTCTCTCTCTCTTCCTTTGTGTATGGACTGTCTCTTCTGGAAGCAGCTACTCAGCCACAGAGTTTAGTTGTTCGTTGTCCTAAATTCAAAATACAGTTGATGTTGTTTTTAACTATGGGATACAAATGATACATCAGAACATTTCTGATGTATCCTCAGTTAACAGTAACCAAAAACTGAAAGGGGCGAGATATTCAAATCGAAGGGAAACTCTTATGTGAGTGGATGAAGCTTTAAGAAGGGGATTTTTAATAAAGAGTATTCCTCTTTTGACTTTAAACCTTTACACTATTTCTAACAATGTTGGTGTCCGGACAGGATGGTTTAGCTTGCTTACCAACCGGGAAAGGTTTACTAGTGCTGCATGGGTTATTAATCTAATGTCTGATTTGTGAGACTATAAAATGATCGCCAATGATGTTTATTACTTGCCGGCCTCCGCTGGCTGTAACTGCTTTCAGCGTGGATAGTATCCACCTAAGTTGTTCTCAACAGAAAGCGAACAACCTTGTTTGACATTCATATGTAAAAACATTATCTCCAACATATGTAACCATCTTTGCGTATAGGTCTTTATTGCTTACTTATTTACAGATTCAAAACACCTAACATTACTATTAAACGTTCGAATACTCTCCATTGGCCCTTTCAATATCTCTATCTGTACATTTATTTGATGAAAAACAATGACATTTAGCTTGTTTTCAATTGATTTGCTAATGTGATGTTGGTAAATAAATATGTGACTGACAGTTGGCAAATGGCTGGTGTGATGCTGTTGATAGGCACACGCACGCAAACTCAAAAACTGATAAAAAAAAGTGTTGTATTGGGTGGCAAATCAATGTGTGATATGACTTCAGCCTGGCCTGTACCTGGAGGCTAGACGGCTGAAATGTATTAGTTGTCGACAAAGTGCCAATAAAAGTTTTCACGCTGCAATCTCAATGTGTATTGTGCTGTTTCAATACACAATGTCTGCTAGCGGTGGTTGAGACATCCCAACGACACGATGACTCGTCAAAAAAACACTTGAATGTTTTATAGAGAAGCGTGTAAAAAAACAGAAATATCCATCATGGCTATAGATTAAACATCATTTGAGAAGATTCTTTTCCATGTCTGGTGGGAAGGGGGGGGGGGGCGTTGATGTGCCATATTTCACTACATTTGGTCTTTACAGAACAGTTCTAATAAATGTTTTTTTTATATTCGGACAGAGTTACTGCTGACTTTTGGCAAATCGCAACTCATAACTCAGTTGAATCTCCCCTCCCTGTATGAAATTTACCTCAAGGAAAAACTTCATGCTATAACAAATCCATGCTATGAATTAGCGGTGGTTAATGGGAGGCAGATTGTGGCCAGCTCATTGACGGTAAGGTGAGAAAGACTCGGCTGATATATGGCTGAATAAAACATTTCACCTCAATGGGATTCCATGGAAAATTGCAGAAGCCGTGTATTACCGTGAGGTATAAATCTATAAGAGTGTGAGGCCTCGCCGGGGCGAAGTGTCAATTCGTTTAAAATGGCCTGAAGCGAGTGGCCATCCGAGGTTAACCTCCACATAAACAATTATCAGACTCAAGAGAATACATCTGCGAAATGATGAGATGAAACATGCACAGGGCCCATAAAAGTGGCACCGATAGTGTGAAAGAAAAGAGCAAAACATGTGGATAGTTCATCTTAAAGTAAAGTCATATGACAAGCACAGTGTTTCCAGAGAATGGATAGGAGAAGAAAAGGATACGTTCAGCTTCAGAAAGAAAGCGTACTAGCGGTGCAAACCTGTCAGTCTTAGCTGACAGGTTACATTTGGTCCGACTTTTGCAGTTTTTACAGTATCTTATGTCACTCTAATGGCCTCTTGTTAGCAGTGAGGCATGGCTTCTTCCCACCTAATCTAATACATTAAATAAACACATACAAGTGCACCAGTGGGTGTGTGTGTGTTGTGGAACGGGGGGAGCAGAGCCTGGTGAATGGGCGAGGAAAGCAAATCAAAGCTTTCCGGAACCCACTTTCACTTTTGAACGTGCAGATTATTCTGTGACATTTTTCGTTGAAAAAATTATTTTCATTTTTCATTTTTTACTCATGGAGGTAGAGTGCCGATTAGATTCAACACTCTGTCCTAGGCTAAAAAATATTGTTCATTTTCACTTTTACTCATCAAGGTAGAGTGCCGAAGCTAGAAGAATTATGCGGAATTTGGGGCAAAAATGATTTTGGGTCCAAAAAAATAAAAAATAAATTATTTTTATTTTCACTCATCAAGGCAGAGTGCCGATTAGATTCGGCACTCTCTCATGGTGCGTAGATTAAGCTAGTCGAGTAATGCCGAGATTGGGGCCAGAATTGTTTGGGGTAAAATAAAACCCACTTAAGTACCTAAGTGGTAATTCTCGGCGAAAAAATATTTTTCTTTTTTTCTTTTTACTCATCAAGGCAGAGTGCCGATTAGATTCCACACTCTGTCTTGATTAGTTCAGATTATATTCCACACTCTGTCCTGGTGAGTCGATAAAGCTAGTACAGTTATGTGGAATTTGGGGCAGAAATTATTTTTGACTCATCAAGGCAGAGTTCAGATTATATTCTGCACTTTGTCATGTAGATTAATTTAAGTAGTTAAGCTAGTAGAGTAATGCAGAATTGTTGCATCCTTTTTGCATGGAGACCAATTCTGAATTGTGATGTCAATTATAAATTCTGAACAAAACATGGTCCGTATTTCTGTGGTGTAGCGACATTTGGTTCTCTGCAGTGGAGACCCGGGTTCATGACTTGCCGAATGCGCTCTCCTCATGTAATATTGATATTTTAGAAAACAATGTAATGTGAATTGTGATTGTCAAATCTAAATTCCGACCACGTCATATCCAGCTTCCCGGTGGTGTAGCAGATAGAAGTTTGGTTCTCTGCACTTCTCTGTTCAAGTCCTGCATTGTACTCTCTCCTCATGCAATCATACAATTTTAGAAAAACAATGTCTTGTTAATAATATCAATTATAAATTACGAGCACCTCAAAGGAAGCTTCTCTGTGGCGCTCTTGATAGAGCTGTCGGTGTATAGTTCTGAAGACCTCGGTTTGATTCCCCTCTAAGAAATTGTTGTGAGTTAATGGGTAAGTAAGAATGTGTGTAGCCACGCAAGGGGTGAGTGAGGCGTTCATGTGTCCATTCTCACAATGTGTGATTTAATGCAATCCATTTATGGCCCAATGGTTGGAGGTTAGAATTATTATTACAATTCATCTGACGTTTCAGAAGACACATTTTTTTCCAGAAGTGCAATACAGGTGGGACTTGAACCAACATCTCGCAGGAAGACTATAGCACAGCTTTGTCGACTGGACCAAGGAGACATTTGCAAGACACTGGTTGGAAGTTAGAATTTACACTACAATTCACCTGACGTTTCCAAAAACGACATTTTTTGACAAGAAGAGGATTTCAGGTGGGACTTGAACAAACATCTGCAGGAACGCCATAGCATAGCTATGTCCACTGGACCATGGAGACATTTTCAGGCCCAGGGTTGGAAGTTATTATTGACATTACAACTCATCTGTCATAGTGTTTTCTCCACCATCAGCCTGGACGGGACACCGGTGGAAGTCGTCAGCTGCTTCCATTTCCTTGGACTACAGATTTACGATGACCTGGCTTGGACTCGAAACACAGAGGTCATGCTGAAGAAGGCACACTAGCGCCTCTATGCTCTGCGGTGTCTCAGAAAAAGCGGTATAGGCCAGAGGTGGCTAGTGAACTTCTACCGTGGCACCGTAGAGAGCGTCCTGACGGGTGGCGTGACGTCACTGTGTGGTACGGCAACACCACTGCACGGGACAAGAAAGTCATCCAGAGGGTCGTGAGGACGGCAGAGAAGATCTTCCATGCATTGAGGAGATCTTTAGGACCAGATTTCGGAAGAAGGCCATGTCCATCAAAAAGGACTGCAACCACCCTGGGCACCATCTCTTCTCCCCCCTACCGTCTGGTCGCAGTACTAGCAGGTTTAAGGATAGATTTTATCCACAGGCAGTGCGCCTACTGAACTGCTAGGAGTGCTGCTACTTTCCAGGACAGGACAATGGATGGACAATGGATGGACATTAGAGTCGACATTACAATTCACTTGACGTTTCCAAAAACGATTTATTTCCCTAGAAGAGCATTACAGGTGAAATGTGGTCGATTTTCGGCAAGGTACAGTGAAGATTATATTCCACACTCTGTCCTGGTGAGTAGATTAAGCTAGTAGAGTGATACCGCGATTGGGGGCAAAATAAATTACATAGGTAACCTATGGTAACCTATGTAATTTACTTTTGCTTCATTTTTATTTTCATTTTTATTTTTTACTCATCAAGGCAGAGTGTCGATTCGATTCTGCACTCTGTCATGGTGAGTAGATTAGGTTGGGGTGAGAGGTGTCTTTGACAATTTTGTGCCTTCCTCAGACACCGTTTGTGGTGGGTACTGTTTATTGCAGGGAGGGGTAATCCAACGATGCGTTGGGTGGTTTTTACCACCCTCTGCAGCGCTTTCCGGTCAGAAACGGTGCAGCAGAGGGGCTTTCCTCAGTCTCTTCAGGAAGAAGAAACGCTGGTGAGCCTTCTTTACCAGTGAGGCCGTGTTGAGGGACCAAGAGAGGTCCTCGGAGATGTGGACCCCCAGGGATTTGAAGCTGGAGATACACTCGACCTCCGCTCCGCTACACCACCAGGTGCTGGACCTTCTCCCTGCAGGCTGCCTTCTCCCTGCAGGCTGATGAGGCCCACCACCGTTGTGTCGTCTGCAAACTTGATGATGGTGTTTGTACCATGTACAGGTGTGCAGTCGTCGGTGAAGAGGGAGTAGAGGAGAGGGCTCAGCACACAGTCCTGGGGGACGCCGGTGTTCAGGGTGAGGGTGGAGGAGGTGAGACTTTCTAACCTGACTGACTGGGGTCTGTTGTTTAGGAAGTCCAATAACCAGTTACAAAGTTTGCGGATGAGTTTGTAAGGGATGATGGTGTTAAATGCTGAGCTGAAGTTCACAGGGCTTTTTCAGCCCTGTAAAGACGTTCGACAGGGGCGGTTGATGTTGTCGGAAAGTGCGTGGGGGTTCCCCTCAAACAAATTTTGAGTTCCGATAGTGTGAAAGAGCTCTCTCTCTCTCTCTCTCTCTCTCTCTCTCTCTCTCTCTCTCTCTCTCTTTCTCTCTCTCTCTCTCTATTTCTCTGTGTCTCTCTGTGTGTCTCTCACTCTTGTCCTGTGTAAACTATGTATAGAACATTCCTATAAATCACTGAAGGAAATCATTTAAATGCCATCAAAGCCCTGGCATGTCAAAGCCCTGGCTTCGAAAACTCAGGTGCAAAAAATATATCAGAACTTTAAATGTAACAGGCCTTGTGTTCTTATGTTCTGGATGAACGCAACAATAACATCAACAAGACTAAGAAGTGCTAAGAAGAAAGGTCAGGGTGGTGCTGAATTTCTTTTAACAATTATCACTTACAAGAGAATACATCAGCAAAATGATGAGATGAAACATGCACAGGGCCACACCGGTCGTGTGGAAGAAAAGAGATGTTAAAATTAGAAAAGTGGGGAGGGGAGGGGTGGCGCCGCTCTCCGAGGTGCGTAAACACACTTCCAGGGATCCACGTCCCTGATACTTCATCTCTACCCATCTCTACCCAGATGGTCTACCTGCGGGACCATCCCCAGCACCGCAGCCACCTTGTGAAGAGAACAACGTCCACCAATGACGATCCTTATCTGATCCCTCGAGGGAGGGGGGGAGGGGGTTCAGGGCGGATATTGCTACTCCCGCATCATGTGTGCTACGGTAAAAACCAGGGAAAAAAAAAGGAAAACAGGCAGGTTTTAATCTGTCACCGGGGAGGGGAAGAAAAAAGACGATACAAGAGGGGGTTATTGTGTTTTATTTACCGCGACAGCGATCGTTATCTTTAACCTCATTATTCTCACGGAAGCCGCGCACGCGAGGGCATCTTCTACGTTGGAGAAATCCCGTTTTGTGGCAGAGCTCTGCTGCTCTGCTAATAGCTGTCGCCTGATTATGAATGTGGTTATTAAAGGAACAGCTGTACGATACGCCGGCATACAAATCTGAATTCCTCCTCAAAGCAGACTGAACGTTTGGTAGTGCAGACACACGCACACACACGCACACACACACACGCACACACACGCACACACACACACACACACACACACATAGAGACACAAACACACACACATAAAGAGAGACACACACACACACACACACATTCATAGAGTCACTCCATCAGACATGCAAACATGCAGGAACACACAGGTGTGTGTGTGTGGGTGTGTGTGTGACGGGAAGAGTTTCTCTATGCGTGTGTGTGTGTGTGTACAGTCTCTTCTTAGTGTGTAAAAGGGATATGTACTATATCTATATCTATCTATCTCAGGGGTCTTCAAACTTTTTAAGCCAAGCCCCTATACATTTTTCAATTATTAATCATAATCATAATCGTAATCATTTTGCTTATCCCAGGTTCATAGGCCTAATAATAAATGTATAATGCCTTATTAACTTCTTAATATATCCAGCTTTGATGCTTAGTTATAAGCTATGTCGACGTAATCATCGGAAATGAGAAATGAGAAATGAAAATGATTCAAGACATGGTCCGGGTCTATCTATGTCAATGACCTGGACGCAACCCTGTGTAGAAAACACTGACTTGAAGGTAGATCTTAAGGTAAGGTGACAGCAAGAATTGGATTCTGCATTTATCATGTTTGCGGACCCTCTGCAGTACCTCTGCGGATCCCTGGTCGAAGACCACTGATCCATCTATCTATCTATCTATCTATCTCTCTCTCTCTCTCTCTCTCTCTCTCTCTCTATCTATCTATCTATCTATCTATCTATCTATCTATCTATCTATCTATCTATCTATCTATCTATCTATCTATCTATCTCTCTCTCTCTCTCTCTCTCTCTCTCTCTCTCTCTCTCTCTCTCTCTCTCTCTCTCTCTCTCTCTCTCTCTCTCTCTCTCTATCTCTATCTATCTATCTATCTATCTATCTATCTATCTATCTATCTATCTATCTATCCATCTATCGCTCTTATCTATTTATCTATGTGTGTGAGATGACCTGTATGTAAAGGATATATAAGATATTTAGTCTCATTAGCTTTTATGTGTAGGTCTGAGTGAGCAGCCTCACAGGAGTCGGTTTTTGGCATTCGCCAGAGTTGCCTGCTCAGCAGTGAGAAGTATTCCACTGCTGTAACAGCCATGTGTCTGGTTCTGGACGGTTACATCTCCTATGCAAATGTGCACCCAATGGAGCTAGTGATCGTTCATCAGGAAACGTCTCCAAACGGGAGCTGCTTCTGTCCCGCTCATTCATTATTCATCCCGGCGCACTGGTCAGGGGCCCGCCTCCCGCCAGACGTGGTGTGCGGTGATTTGTGGCCTCGGTCTCTGTTGATATTTGTATTGCAGGTTTTGTGTTTCTGTGTATACTCGTTTGTGTGAAGCAGTCCTCAGCGTTGGAGACCAGGCATAAGCTGCTCCTTCCTCTGCTATTAAGGGTACATATTCCTACGCTGTCATTTACCTGACAGAAAGAGCACCCTGTCTTCTGAAAATGTAATGTTTATCACTGTGCCTCGTGATAAAGTGATCGCTGCTCTGCGACAGACAAAAAAATGCAGCGATCCTATTAAAAGCGGCGTCTTGAGATACTTAAGAACTGCCCCTCCTGTAAATAAGTGCAATGTATACCAGAGAGCCTATGGAAAAGGCGGATGTGCGGGGGGGCCCACGCTCCACCACCACCACCACCAGCAGCACTTCACACGGGTGTAGTCGGTGTTTTAATTCAAATCGCACCGAGCGAGCGAGAGCATCAAACGGAGCAAATCTTACCGCGGTGGAGCGATGAACCAACAAAAAAATTAGCTTGCACGTATGCGACTGCACGGCGCCTTTCGCGAGCCTTCCCGGTGTCTCGCCTTGATCCCAGCAGGAATGTGTGTGCCTTCTCTGTATTATTAGAACCACTTCAAAGCCTGCTACGTTTCCCTGGGTGTCTGCAACATGCATTTAGAGGTCTATCTTCCCACTCCACCCCCCCCCTCAGGGGGCAGTATAGCTCATGAGGTAGAGCGGATCCCCGCCGCCTCCTCCTAGCAAAAACTGCCGAGGCGTCCTTGAGCAAGACACCCTAACCCTAACTGCTCCTGACGTGCTGGCTGACTCCGCCGTCGGTGGTTGTATGAATGGGTGAATGTGAGGCTTTGAGTAACCATTGGTTAGAAAAGCGCTATATAAATGTCCATTTACCATTTACCCTCAACCCCCAGCAGGAGACATTGGAGACATTGCGTTCATGTAAACATTGCATAATGCGTGTTGACTAAACCGCCTCTGCCGTGATTCCAGGATGACAAAGTTTTGCGGCCAGGGTTTTTTTTGTCACATTATTGTGGTCGCTGTGACTTGATTAGGCCCACGTTGGCTTAATGTCTCACCTCTTGTTGTTCAGTGCAGGCTGCAGGTCAAACACACCATTCAATAAATTACACTGTCAATGTGTGCAAACAAAAACCTAAATATGGTGGGCCTACAGCATCTCTCGGCGAGTGGATTGGCGCGTGAAGCGCATGCTGCCTGACATAGAGAGAATTTTGTTTTGCCAGTGAGGTCGCTATAGCGACAAGGACTTTGTATAGTTTATTAATTAAATAGAGCTTGGGCACATTCCCTCTAGTCTGTCATCATATGTAAGTGGAGCGTTGTCTAGGCCCTGTAAGCTCCGATGAGAAAACCGCCGGCGGTGCAATTTTCCCCAAGACCCCTGAGGGCCGATAATTCTCTTTGTAGTTTTGCTGACAATTTGTTAAGCAGCCGAAGAACGCAGAGACACGGGAAGAGGGAACGAATTACCGCCGCTCAAGTAATAGCTCCAAACCAGATATTCCATTGGATTTTAGGGCTACCTGAACCACTTACCTTTATTATCTCCTCATAATCTATGGCG
>CM051001.1:23103551-23118551 GCA_027704905.1 Muraenolepis orangiensis
TTCTCTATCCGCGGAAACTACAAGTGAAGGCCACCACCGCCACACGCAGACATGTTGCTCGCCACACACACACACACACACACACACACACACACACACACACACACACACACACACACACACACACAAAAACGATAACAAGACTCGTTGGAGCGGATTCCAACTGTGGTCCAACAGCCTGGTGACTCTGCACACACACACACACACACACCCTCCCACCAGGAGGATGGGAAGTGAGGGGGGATGATAATTGATGTATCATGGACAGGCGCGGTGTGGTACAGAGCGGAGGGCGTACTGTCATTGACGCCAGGGCTGTACATTTAGCCTGTCAGCTCCTCCCTCCCTCCATCCCTCCCTCCCTCCCTCCATCCCTCCCTCCCTCCCTCCCTCCCTCCCTTCGCTCTATAGCAAGAGACCGGTAGGAATGCATCTTGTTGTTTTTGTTGTTGTTATTCTTATTCGAGGGCTGGCTGGACGGCGCTGTACGCATAGCGGCGGATAGCGGCGGTTAGCGGCGGTAAGCGGCGGTTAGCGGTGGTTAGCGGCGGTTAGCGGCAGTTAGCGGCAGTAGAGGCGGTTAGTGGCGGTTTGCGGCGGTTTGCGGCGGTTAGCGGCGGTTAGCGGCTTTAGCGGCAGTAGAGGCGGTAAGTGGCGGTTAGAGGCGGTTAGCGACGGTAAGCGACACAGGTGTAGGCAGTGTAGGAGGAGTGGAGCGGGGGGGGGGCAGGAGGAAATTAAATGAGTCAGTCTGTGTGTACTTTCAAGTCTTGAAAGTGATAGTATGATAGTATATACTATGATATATATCAAAACTGAAAAACAGCAATGCTGCAAGGCGTGCAAAGGAGCAAAAGGCCGACCGTGAATCTGCACACGTGAACATTGCATTGTCAATAATCATATTAGATATATTGGTGAGAGAAGGCTGGGATTGTCTTCCAACCAGTGGCGATTCAACAATGAAGGACCGGTTTGTAGTTTGTTATGTTGTTACGTTGAAGAAATGGACATGGAAGTGAAAAGACATGCTGGAGAAAGCACCTGAATCTCATTGATTTTCCTGAAATGTCTTGCGGTTCATTTTTTGTCAAGAACACAACTCTGCAGGATAATTGATTGAAGAAAATGTTTCATTCAACTGGACAATTCACATAAATACCACATGTTGGCCATATACAGCAATATCATCAACATTTTGACTTTCAGAAACTTTTTCAGAAAGGCTTGTCAAACGACAACGTATGTCGCTTGCATGTAACGCAATTAACAATAAAGGTTTTCCAGCACAACACCTTCCATTTGGTAAGGATTCATTCATGCTACACTAACGGTAGAAAGAAAAGTATGGTCGCTACGTTGACCTCTTGTAAGCTATCGATCGGTTTACCAGTTTACCACCGACGTCCAGAAACGAGCGGAGACATATTTTCCCTCGCGCCCGCGCTAAAGCGGCGAGGCCACAACAGAAATCTGAATCCGATTCCTAAAAAAAAAACCGACAGCCATCTCCACAAGCACTTACGACGCAGGACTCGGATTCTGACAAAATCAATACTGCAGCAGCACAACACAAAGAAACATTAACAGCAGGAAGCGTTTTGAGGCAGTGTATTTCATATAAATACAATATGCTTCTACTTTAAAGGAGACAAAGGGACCTACTCTGGCTTCATTGCTGCCTCTTTTTTGGTTTATGGCTGTGTGTTGTCCGGACTTTGGAAAGATAAAGGTTTTTTGCCCCGCCGTCGCCGTGCTCCACAACAAAACAATCTGGAAAATAATGTCCATCCCAGAGAGATCAATCAAAAAGTAGAAGTTTAACTTAACAACTCATCTCTCTCTCTCTCTCTCTCTCTCTCTCTCTCTCTCTCTCTCTCTCTCTCTCTCTCTCTCTCTCTCTCTCTCGCTCTCTCTCTCTCTCTCTCTCGCTCTCTCTCTCACGAGTCCAATGTTCTTCGGTCTTTGTCAAGAGTAAGACGTCTGGAGTGAGGACCACGCCATCTGGTCGGCTGACGTGGTGAAAAAGCTGTTAGCTGCTACTTGTTTTAGTAAAGGAGGGATGTGTTATCATATGTATGAAATGCTTACGATGGATGACCTGTAATCAAGGCTATCTGTTGACAACAATGAGTGGTGGGTTTTAGAAGTAAAATATATATTAAATTACTGTATTTTACTGATTGCATAGAACACACATCATATGATGTATGTTCCATGCAATCGAATGAAAAAAATCATAAATCATAATCATAAATCATATTAAATATATTGCATTTTAATAGAAGAAGGAGAAGATGTGTTTTACCTCAAAACTGGGTGTGTTGACTTTAAGGCTGTGAAGGTTGCATGTTTTCTTGAACTGAATATTTGAACAGTTTAAATGTTAATAATACCCTGGGACAAAACAAGTCTTATTATAAAAATCTCTCTTAGATTACAAATCAGAATACATTTCCTCCATGGTCGCCAATCTTATTTTGAAGACCATTTTACGATTCTGCTGAAATGGCAACTTGACGCTAGGTGTCGCCCTTGTGACTTTAAACCGACCTCCCTCCAAAGGATGCCATTGAAGCGAGGCTTTGAGAAGGGGGGGGGGGGAGAGAGAGAGAGAGAGAGAGAGAGAGAGAGAGAGAGAGAGAGAGAGAGAGAGAGAGAGAGAGAGAGAGAGAGAGAGAGAGAGGAGAGAGAGAGAGAGAGGAGAGAGAGAGAGAGAGAGAGAGAGAGAGAGAGAGAGAGAGAGAGAGAGAGAGAGAGAGAGAGAGAGAGAGAGAGAGAGAGAGAGAGAGAGAGGAGAGAGAGAGAGAGAGAGACGGGCAGGACAGGAAAGGAAAAGCTGTCTTTGATTGAGCAGAACCACTGCATGAGGGCCGACGGATGTAAGAAACCTGAATCGCCTATTGGAATGCTAAAATATATGGGAGATAGTCCTACATAATGTCATTATTCTTGATTTTCCATTTTCATATCCTAATATGTCCCGATATGTTAAAGTATCATCCAATCGCGGAATGGACCATGAACTAAACTTAGTTCGTGATCCATTGCAGTGAGCCACAGCAACACAACACAATTGATCGCGGGTCTGTTTTGATGTTTATTGGCTTTGTGTTGAATGATTGGGGCTGTCATCAAAAGCCTGCATAATTACTTTTGAGTCATGCATATTTATCGAGAGAGACAGAGAGGCAGACACAGAGACTCGGAGAGAGAGGGAGAGAGAGAGAGAGAGAGGAGAGAGAGAGAGAGAGAGAGAGAGAGAGAGAGAGAGAGAGAGAGAGAGAGAGAGAGAGATCGGAGAGAGAGAGAGAGAGAGAGAGAGAGAGAGAGAGAGAGAGAGAGAGAGAGAGAGAGAGAGAGAGAGAGCGAGAGAGAGAGAGAGAGAGAGAGCACAGAGACTGGAGAGAGAGACGGGAGAGAGAGCGAGAGAGAGAGAGAGAGAGAGAGAGAGAGAGAGAGAGAGAGAGAGAGAGAGAGAGAGAGAGAGAGAGAGAGAGAGAGAGGCAGACACAGAGACTCGGAGAGAGAGAGACTCGGAGAGAGAGACTCGGGGAGAGAGAGAGAGAGAGAGAGAGAGAGAGAGAGAGAGAGAGAGAGAGAGAGAGAGAGAGAGAGAGAGAGAGAGAGAGAGAGAGGAGAGAGAGAGAGAGAGAGAGAGAGAGAGAGAGAGAGAGAGCGAGAGAAAAAACACAAATAGGAAAATAAAAAGGTAAATTAGTCGCAGCTAGGCTGCGCTACAATCGGGCGGTGGCTTCAAAGGGAATCCAACCCGAACCAACGCACACCTATACGGTCACCTATAGCCAGGAATAGATCAATCAGTGAGTTGTAAATAATAATAGGCTAATTAATAATAAAGAATAAAATAAATCGCGTTGCGTTCAGTTCAATACCACAGAACCACTGTTCTGCACTCACTGACTCAGCCACACACACACACACACACACACACACACACACACACACACACACACACACACAAACACACACAAACACATACACGCACACACAGCCTGTAGCGAACGGCTATTAATTGCATTGCATTCAGACGTCCCGACTGCAGAAGCAAGCGACCAGGCAGCGAGCGCAGGGCGGGCAGGTAGTTGGTTGGTCGGCAAGTTTCCCTGCTCTGCTCTGAGCTCTCTGCTCTCTCTCTGCTCGGCTTTGGCCCCGCCCACCAGCAACTCCAACCCCTCCCGTGTGAGCGCTGATTGGCTGAGGGGGGGAGTGCGGGTTCCGAGACGGAGCGCGGGGTGCCGAGCTGTGTGTGCAGTGTGCGCCAGTGATGCGAGAGAGAGAGAGAGGGAAGCAGCGCAGTGTGTGTGTGTGTGTGTGTGTCGGTCGGACGGAGTCAATGCGCAGCCACCTCTTTTCTTGGTTGGCACCGGGTGGAGATTTTGAGTTTTTTGAAGCCCTCAATCTGGCTTCGGATGCTTTCTGGTTCTCTCATCTGCTGCTTTTATTGAGATTTGTATTGCGCATCATATGAGATGATGTTCATGCAGTAGGCTCGGACCTTGCTTATACGTGATTTTTTCTTCTTCTACGGACTAACCGAGTGTGTGTGTGTGTGTGTGTGTGTGTGTGTGTGTGGTGTGCCTGCGTTCCCGATTTCCCGAAGAGCCAACCAAGGGAAGTCTTCACGTAAACGCGTGAAGACTTTAAACCACAAAATACACAAAAAAAAAGTCTGCGGGAGGAAGATCGCCTCCGTGGAGCCGCTGTGTGTGATTGAGATTGAGACCCCCCCCCCCACCCCAACCCCACCCCACCCCCCCCCCCCTCGCTGCACCTGTAATATCCTCCATCCAGCCAGGGCTCCGGGACTTGGGGGAGGCTTTGGTGAACAACAGCCATCCATCCAGGGTGGCAGATGTTTCTTCTTTGAGATTCCTTTTTTTTTTTTTTTTTTTATCTAACCCAGGGGGGGGGGGAGAAAACCGAGAGGGGGAATATCTCTGTTCTCCTTGTCCTGGTCTCCTTGTGTTCGATACCCACTTTATTCACTAAAATGCGACTAAAAACGACCATCGCATCGGGTGGGGGGAGACTTTGACGCGGACATTTGATCGACATTCTTTTTTTCAAAAACATCGGGAGGACGGTTTTTTTTTTTTTTTTTCCTTTCGTATCCGTCGGAATTCTTCTCCCCTTTTTTTGGTGTGTGTGTTGGGTTAATTTTTTGGAGGAAAAAAAATGGACATTTCATCCCATAAGCCGCGCCTCATGGCCCTTATTATGTGTCGCTTCACAGGAGCTGCTGCGGCGGCGGCGGCGCGCATCTCCATGCAGGGCAGACGACCACTGCTGCTCTGAGGACCCCCCTCCACCCTCCACCACCCCTCACCACCACCCACTATCACCACCACCCCCCCCCCGCCACCACCACCCTTCACCACCACCCTCACCACCACCCCCCCCCCAGCCCTTAGTCCTCAGTATGTCTCATCGTGTCTCTCCCCCCCCAGCAGTGTTTGGCTCTCCGCAGTGTACCACCACCACCACCACCACCACCACCCCCCAAAAAAGTAGAATGAATTCACTTTTTCTCTAGATTTCTCTACACGGTGGCTGGTTGTTTTTCTCTCTCTCTGACGGAGCATCTCACACTCACATTCCAACGGAAGTTGAGTTAGTGTGAGCAAATTTATTTTGTGCCAATTTTACGCGTGCGTAATCTATAATAATCTACGGTCTCTCTCCGCCCTAGAAGAGAGAGCAACTCAACAGGTATATATATATATATATACATATATATATATATATATATATATACAACACAACAACAATGCACGCCAGGGAGATGGAATTACTAAACAGTGTTTTTGGCATTCTCCTCCTGCTTTGGGTGGGGATAACCGACGCGGTGATCAATCTGAAATACGGAATAAACGAGGAGATGAAGCCGGGGTCGGTGATCGGGAACGTGACCAAGGACGCACAGAAGCAGGGCTTCCAGATCGCGCTGCAGCCCCCGTTCCTGCGGGTGATCTCCAACTCGGAGCCCCGGTGGGTGGAACTCAGTCCGGCCGGCATCCTCACCACCCAGATGAAGATCGACCGGGACGTGGTGTGTCGCCAGAACCCCAAGTGCGTGATTTCCCTGGAGGTGATGTCGAACTCCATGGAGATATGTGTGATCAAAGTGGAGATCGAGGACTTGAACGACAACGCGCCCCGGTTCCCCACCAGCCACATCGACATCGAGATCTCGGAGAACGCGTCCCCGGGTACGAGGTTCCCCCTGGAGGGGGCGAGCGACCCGGACTCGGGGGTGTTTGGCGTGCAGTCGTACTCCATCACCCCGAACGAGCTGTTCGGGTTGGAGATCAAGACCCGAGGGGACGGGTCCAAGATTGCCGAGCTGGTGGTGCTGAAGTCGCTGGACCGGGAGACCCAGTCCCACTACTCGTACGAAATCAGCGCGGAGGACGGAGGCGACCCTCCCAAGATAGGCGCGGTCCAGTTGAACGTCAAAGTGATCGATTCCAACGACAACAACCCCGTGTTCGACGAGTCGGTGTACACCGTCAACGTGATGGAGAACTCGCCAGGCAACACGTTGGTCATAGACCTAAACGCCACGGATCCCGACGAGGGGACCAACGGAGAGGTGGTGTACTCCTTTAACAGTTACGTCACTGAGAAAACGAGGGAGGCGTTCAAAATCGACTCCCGGACAGGTGTCATCACGGTCAACGGCGAGTTGGACTACGAGAATTCCCAAATATACGAGCTGGACGTGCAGGCCAAAGACTTGGGTCCCAACTCCATCCCGGCCCACTGTAAGGTTACCGTCAACGTGATGGACACCAATGACAACCCGCCCATCATAAGTCTGCTCTCCCTCAACACCGAGATGGTGGAGGTGAGCGAGAACGCGCAGCGCGGCTACGTGATCGCCCTGGTCAGGGTGTCCGACAAAGACGCAGGGGCCAACGGCAAAGTGCAGTGCCGGCTGCAGGGCAACGTGCCCTTCAGGCTGCAGGAGTACGAGAGCTTCTCCACCATCCTGGTGGACGGTCGGCTGGACCGAGAGCAGAGGGATACGTACAACCTCACCATCCAGGCGGAGGACAGTGGCGCGCCGCCGCTGCGCGCCACTAAGTCCCTCGTGGTGAAAGTCACGGACGAGAACGACAACCCCCCGCACTTCCTCAAGCCCCACTACCAGGAGATGGTGATGGAGAACAACCTGCCCGGCTCCTGTCTGCTGGCGGTGTCCGCGGAGGACCCCGACATGGGCATGAACGGCACCGTGTCCTACTCCATCGTCCCCGGGGAGATCAAGCGCATGGACATCAACACCTACGTGAGCATCAACCCGTCCGGCCGCATCTTCTCCATGAGGTCCTTCGACCACGAGTACATGAGGACCTTTGACTTCAAGGTGTTGGCCCGGGACAACGGGAACCCCTCGCTGTCCAGCAACGCCACGGTGCGCATCGTGGTGCTGGACGTCAACGACAACACGCCCATCGTCACCAACCCGCCGCTGGTCAACGGCACCGCGGAGGTCTCCATCCCGAGGAACGCCGGCGTGGGCTTCATGGTGACCCAGATGAAGGCGGACGACTACGACGAGGGCGAGAACGGCCGCCTCACCTACACCATCTCCGAGGGCGACCGGGCGTTCTTTGAGATCGACCAGGTGAACGGCGAGGTGCGTTCCACGCGCATGTTCGGGGAGCACGCCAAGTCCACGTACGAGATCACGGTGGTGGCGCGGGACCACGGCAAGCCGTCGCTGTCCGCCTCGGCCTACATCGTGGTGTACCTGTCGCCCGACCTCAAGACCCAGGAATCTATCGGACCCGTGAACCTGTCTCTGATCTTCATCATCGCCCTGGGCTCTATCGCCGCCATCCTGTTTGTCACCATGATCTTTGTGGCGGTCAAGTGCAAACGGGATAACAAGGAGATCCGAACGTACAACTGCAGGTACCGACTACACATCTCTCTCTCTCTCTTGTGTGACATTTGTTTGTCTCTTGTCTTGTCTCACTTTAATGTGCAGGCCGCTTTAAGGGCCTTCTGTGTGTGTGTGTGTGTGTGTGTGTGTGTGTGTGTGTGTGTGTGTGTGTGTGTGTGTGTGTGTGTGTGTGTGTGTGTGTGTGTGTGTGTGTGTGTGTGTGTGTGTGTGTGTGTGTGTGTGTGTGTGTGTGTGTGTGTGTGTGTGTGTGTGTGGGTGTGTGTGTGTGTGTGTGTGTGTGTGTGTGTGGGGGGGGGGGGGGTGTGGGGTGGGTGGGTGTGTGCCTCTGTCTTCCTCCGCTCACTTTAGTGCAGGCGAGGCAGAATGAGAGAGAGAGAGAGAGAGAGAGAGAGAGAGAGAGAGAGAGAGAGAGAGAGAGAGAGAGAGAGAGAGAGGAGAGAGAGAGAGAGAGAGAGAGAGAGAGAGAGAGAGAGAGAGAGAGAGAGAGAGAGAGTTGTTGGCTGGTATAGTGCATGTGATATGGACTGCAGTCCTGATGCCTTTATTACATGGCGGTGTTGCTTCTGAAGAGGCAGTATAGGCCCACGCTATGGGTTTTGGGGGATAATGTGAATTCATTCAGATCTTTCAATTCTAACCAATTGGCCCATAAAATAACTCTGTTCCAACTGTCATGTCCAATTTGTGTTTGGTGTGTGCTACCAGGCGATTAGGTGCCTACTGGGTCCATTATTAGTCCTATACATGTGTATTGTTCAACGTATTCACCATGGCTGATTGCCTTTGGGTTAATCTACTGTTTTCATGGCTTGCTAACACTCATTCAAAGCCATTATCGTTCATTCAAACGTTACCGCTAATGCTTAAAGTTAAAGTCATGTGTAGATTGAGTAAAGGCCTATATACAGAAGAAAATGACTACTTACTACCACGATAGGCATAGGCTGTTTGTACAGTCTTGTACAGTAAAATCGATTAAAAAGAGACTATAAAATAGACCCCCGCAAGCACACTTGTGTAAATAGCGAACAAAAATCTTAATTTTTTCATCTTAATTGACCTGTGATAAGTCAAAATATGGCTTCTGCCATTCATTGAGTTATCTTGTGACACACTCAGTGTGCCTGGTAACCCTTCTTTAAATACTATTAATTGACATACTAGTCCAACAGAGGTTTTTTTCCACAGATCTTAAATATTGAAAAGTTCTGTTATGTTCATAGTGAACATCCGCGCTTGTCTCTCATTCCATTCTGTGTTATATTTTCTCCCTGGGAATTTACATATAGATTGGATTTGTGAATTTTTATCCTGAAGCCATGTCACATTTCCCTGATACATAATTTCCACTGTAAACATAATTTCCCTGATATGAAGTTAAATCGGGACATTTTAGAAGAAACGTGGAACACCCGTGGCCTCATAAAAGAAATAAATAATCTAACATAACATAATGATAGATTTGTAAAATTCCAACCACTCACCATACACTACATTTCAAACTGGTGGTGCCTCTGTCTGTCTGTCTGTCTGTCTGTCTGTCTGTCTGTCTGTCTGTCTGTCTGTCTGTCTGTCTGTCTGTCGGTTGTACACGCATTTCTGGGTGAGCCTCAATGTGACCCATCAGGTGAGGCCGAGGCTGTTAACACAGGATCACAATCAGTGATCTATCCGTGATCACGAACTCTGCTGCATACTAAACTAACACACTATACTATACTATACTATACTATGCCTGTAAGCAACATGTGTTTACTGTAGGCTAGGGTATACCCAATGGAGAAGACGCGGCGCGCTATATGTATAACGTCTCATGGAATAATAATATAAGAAAAATGTAAAAGAATCGATGAAATATAGGACTCCAAAAGCAGATTTGAAAGTGACAGCTGCAATATAGGATCAAAAGGTCAGGAGTCGTGTTCAGATCCACCCACGGTTGTTTGCTTCTAATGGTATGTGGTGTCAGCGCCTCCCCCCCCCCCTCCCCCCCCCCCCCCCCCCCACCCTCCCTCACACCCCCCCCACCCTCCCTCACACCCCCCCCACCCCCCTACCCCCCCCCCCGCTGTGTACTTTAACCACCATTCATTGGCTCTGCTCAGTGTACCCACCTCAAATCGGAGGAGAGCTTACCTGCAATGCATTGCCTGTCCTCTGTCTGTCTGTCCGTCTGTCTGTCTGTCTGTCTGACGTTGAAGATATGGCTCTCCCTCCAGCCTTCCATTTTAAGCTCAGAAGCAGGGAAGGAGAGTCAGAGATAGGTAAAGAAAGAGAGAGCGAGAGAGAGAGAGAGAGAGCGAGAGAGGGAGAGCGAGAGAGAGAGAGAGAGAGAGAGAGAGAGAGAGAGAGAGAGAGAGAGAGAGAGAGAGAGAGAGGGAGAGAGAGAGAGAGAGAGAGAGAGAGAGAGAGAGAGAGAGAGAGAGAGAGAGAGAGAGAGAGAGAGGGAGAGAGAGAGAGAGAGAGAGAGAGAGAGAGAGAGAGAGAGAGAGAGTGAGTGAGAGAGAGAGAGAAAACAAATAAAATATTGTGTTTTTTGACCCCATGCAGCCTTCTGTAAATCAGTGGTTGGTGACAGTTTTTTTTTTTTAGAAATGCAAGAAGCAAAACAAAAGAAAAATGACAAAGTAAATTGCTGCCGTCTGCCCACTGAAATGTTGGAGAAAAAGCACAGCGAGATAAGCTCATAATGGCGTCCTGGTAAGTAGTGGAGAACAGCAAGTGGCAGAATGCAGTTTAAAATGTCACCGTTCTAGACAAGGTGGTCCTGCAAAGTCTTAATACATGTTAATTAGTAAATGCTGAGAAGAAAAGGGAGAACAAAGCAAAGCATCGTCCCCCAGATGCAGACCGTTTGAAACATCTGTGGAATGCTCCTGGCATCATACATAGCAAGCTCCATTCAACTAATAGACGTGTACACGTATGTATGTATATATGTATGTATGTATGTGTCAGACACGGATGTTTCTAGAATACTAGGCAGTCCAAGATGCCCATAAAGAATGGTTATGTGGCTCATTTTGTGTCATTACAGTCAATACAATAGCTCAGCTCAAGCTAACAGGCTTATCAGTTCGAATGCTCAGTTCGTCCGCATGCCAGTGGAGGGTTTGGCTTCCCAACGAAAGACAGCAAAAGAAACCTTAGCGTGGGCTGCATGCTTGTGTACGGCTGCGTATTTCCGTTGTGCTGCTTCGTCGAATTACGTTTCTTCCTGTGCTGCGTTGGTCTTGTGTGTGTGTGTGTGTGTCGTGATGTTTCTGTTCCCCTGTCTGTCCTCGCATGTTGTTTGCACTGCGTCTGTGTTCAACTATGTTGACTGCACCCGGCATGCGAATGCAACAAAACAAACCAAACACAGGGATGAGAGCTCCTTTGCGAAGGCCAGGGGGGGGGGGGGGGAGGCCGGGGGGGGGGGTCTGGGGGGGTTGGAAGTCATCCTAAAGGATGGTGCGGTCCAGCCCCCTTGGACCCAGCTAAAGGAGCCTCACCAATCAGCCAAGCGGGCCGAATGGGGCCCAGCCCCCATCGGGCCTGGGGTGGATGCGGACTTGGGGGCTGGGCCGACCACCGACCGACCGATTGCTGCCTTTTGACTGCGTGTGTCACCATGGGCCAGACAGACCACTGCTTTATTGAGTCTGTTCAGTTTCTTCTACTTACGCAGGGTGGCGGAGTACTCGTACGGCAGCCAGAAGAAGTCGAGCAAGAAGAAGAAGCTGAGCAAGAACGACATCCGGCTGGTGCCCCGCGACGTGGAGGAGACCGACAAGATGAACGTGGTGAGTTGCTCGTCTCTCACCTCCTCGCTCAACTACTTCGACTACCACCAGCAGAGCCTGCCGCTGGGCTGCAGGCGCTCCGAGAGCACCTTCCTCAACGTGGAGAACCAGAATTCACGCAATGCAGCCCCCAACCATGGCTATCAGCACACCTTCACTGGACAGGGCCATCAGCAGCCCGACCTCATCATCAACGGCATGCCACTGCCAGAGGTGAGACAAGCTCCACTCTGCTCTGTCCTTTAAAGCCTTGTTGGGTTGACACCGAGGGATAGAGAGACACAGAGAGACAGACAGAGAGAGAGAGAGACACACACACACACACACACACACACACACACACACACACTCAGAAAGATACAGAGATACAGAGAGATAGAGAGAGAGTGAGAGAGAGAGAGAGAGAGAGAGGGGGGGGGGGGGATATCAAATGTTCACAATCAAATTTATATGATACAATCAGCTCGTGTTTCTCTTATAGTGGAATTCATTTTACGGTGCTTGCCAGGGACGGCGAGCAGATGGGTATTAATATATTCCAAAGGTGATTTTTCAAGGTCACAGTTATTTATAATGTCATTACGTTGGAATGGGATCGCATGTATGTAATGGTCACCTCATTAACTGGGAGAGATGCGTTTGAATTGCCGTGAGCGGGGCCTTATTAGTCCGGTGGAGTGAGATCCTTCAAGGCATTTAAGGACATCGAAAAAACACAGAGGGGCCGTCCAGGGAGAGAGCTTTGCCCAGCCGAATTTGGAGCCCGGACAAAATTGATTATTTGGCACCCTATACTACTGCGTGTGGATATATGCGTGTGTGTGTGTGTGTGTGATGTGTGTGTGTGTGTGTGTGTGTGTGTGTGTGTGTGTGTGTGTGTGTGTGCGCGCGTGTGTGTGTGTGTGAGTGAGTGAGTGTGTGTGCGTGTGCGTGCATGTGTGTGTGCATGCGTGCGTGTGTGTGTGTATTAAGGGGGTCAAAGAGGGGATGGGAGGGAATGGGAGGGTGCCTTTTACAGAGGTTAACAGGACGATGTGGATGACGTGACTTGACTGGACTGGAATGCATTGACCCAGCGAGCTCAGCGCATTCAGATGTCATTTTGGGAGGTTTTTAGCCAAAAAAGAATAATCATTGAGTCGATAGTTCGCCTCTACCACCTCTACCGTTCTCCGCCGTCCCTGCCCCCGGGGCCTATCGGCTCCAATAGACAGCCAAGGTGGTTTCCCTCTCATATATATATATATATATATATATATATATATATATATATATATATATATACAGCAGCGCACCTCGACTTAACCTCAATAGGATTTGGTCTATTGACAGTGGATCTAGTCTCCCCCTGAAAAGTTGTTTGTGCTGACAGAGTCGTGTACACCGACTGGCTGATCTTAAGATTATGGATTTTTCCCTCTGTATGAACCGACGTATCGGATTTGTTAAACAACCGGCCTTCCTGACTTAAATATCCTGCCCTCAGAGGTGGTGTGTGTGTGTGTGTGTGTGTGTGGTGTGTGTGTGTGTGTGGGAGTGTGTTTGAGATTGTGTGTGTGTGTGTGGGGGTGTGCTTGAGATTGTGCGTGTGTGTCCACATGTGTGTGTGTGTGTGTGTGTGTGTGGGTGTGTGTGTGGGTGTGGGTGTGGGTGTGTGAGTATGTCTGTGAGTGGGAAAAGGGCAGAACATTGTGTAGGGACAAAGTGTAGGACCATTCACACATGTCACAGCCCCCCCCCCCCCCCCCTACACACACACACACACACACTAGTCACTCACATGGTCAGTGGCAAATAAACTCCAGCCCCTCACACACTCACCGGTCCAGAATTGATTACTCCAATCTCCATTTGACATTTAGTGAGAGGGGGGGGGACATTGGCGGGTGCCTTAAAACAACAGCAAAAACACAAGATGGCTATTGATCTATCGACGGGTCCAGGGGAGAGATGCTGGGCGCCAATGCTTCTCCCGGTTGATCGATGGCACCCATTTACAGGCCCACCGACTTACCGGGACTCTCTGATAGATTGATAGAGACGCTGGTATGTGTAGGGTTAGTTATGGACTTGTCTTTAGGGAGTTGGGGGGGGGGGGGGGGGGGGAGGGGGTTCTGGTCTTTTTCTGGAATTCATTATTTCATGGAGGGGATGGAGGCGGAGGTGGGGCCCAATGCCTGTGGACGACCGCAGCTACTTGTGGGCGATGAGTAGATCATATTTGCTGTGGCTTGTTGTAATCGTGTTATTCCTCCCTCTCTCCCCCTCCCTCTCGCTATCACCCTCTCTCTCTCTCTCCCTCCCTCTCTCCCTCTCTCTCTCTCCGAGAGACGGGACAAACATGAGATAAACCACTCCAAAAAGGGAAACTGTTTGCGTGCGGTGAAAGGGCCCTGCGTACGCCTGAATAGCGTGTAACGCAAGCACATAAAGCTGATGATCAAAGAGTGGTGGCCGGCCGATGAATAGGCTTTGCAGGGGGGCTGATTTTGAATATCTCATATGCTTTGATGGGGACTTTTAATGGGATGGGCCGTGGGAGAAGGGGGGAGAGAGAGAGAGAGGAGCGGTGTGAATGGGCAAGCGAGGAGGAGGAGGAGGGGGAATGTGTTGAAATGCCAGGTGTCTGAGACCTATTGCCTCTCTTTTTTCCCCCTGTTTTCTCCCTGAAGTCGTTTGATTGGCCTGACAAAGGCTGCGGCCTGATTAACATGCAGGTTCCGTCGCGCGGTCGCATTGCACATGACGTTGACAAACATCCCTTTGACCTAGTCTGTGCATCTCACACACACACACTCTCTGTGTGTGTGTGTTCGTGAGATCGACTAAGACACAGAGGGAGAGAGAGAGAGAGAGAGAGAGAGAGAGAGAGGAGAGAGAGAGAGAGAGAGAGAGAGAGAGAGAGAGAGAGAGAGAGAGAGAGAGAGAGAGAGGAAGGAAGGGCATACCACATACATTGACATCCAGTAGGTTGTGCGTATCGCAATAGCAAACAGCAACGGCGTCCGATCCTCTCTCGATTTCTGACAGCTGTCACTGCAAAACACAGTTGCTTCGCATCAAAATGGCGGTGTGGCCATCGCGTTTCTTTGTTATTATTTTTAATAAAAACACACAGAAGGAAAAAAAGAAAACTCTAAGCGAATCGCCATCCTATTTATGGCGCCTAAATAATAGCAATTGGGGCAAAATGGTGAACAAGCCTGGGCCTGAAACCTCTTGACTGCAGCAGTCGTCAACCCGTATCCCACCGGCGTGGACAGGACTCAGGGGTTGCTG
>CM051001.1:23121051-23126051 GCA_027704905.1 Muraenolepis orangiensis
GCTGTAAGTGAATGTGTCCCACACACACACACACACACACACGAGTATACACTACACACACACACACACACACACACACACACACACACCACACACACAGCGATCACACAACACACACACACACACAAAGTATATGCTGAATCACACACACACACACACACACACACACACACACACACACACACACACACACCACACACACACACACAAAAGTATATGCTGAATCACAAACAAACACACACACACACACAAAAGTATATGCTGAATCACACACACACACACACACACACCCACACACACACACACAACACACACACACACACACAAAAGTATATGCTGAATCACACACACACACACACACACACACACACACACCACACACACACACACACACACACACACACACACACACACAC
This sequence comes from Muraenolepis orangiensis, assembly GCA_027704905.1. Lineage (NCBI taxonomy): Eukaryota > Metazoa > Chordata > Actinopteri > Gadiformes > Muraenolepididae > Muraenolepis > Muraenolepis orangiensis. The sequence goes on from CM051001.1 coordinate 23,121,468, forward strand.
ACACACACACACACACACACAACACACACACATCAATCAAACACATATATAAATAGTGTGTGGGGAAATAATAAGAATCAACCTTCCTCCAGTAGTTGGGGTAAACTAATTTACCCATTTACAACTTTCTTTAATCATCAAACGGCCTAATGTGTTTTCCATCTGATTGCCATCCGGACCTTATGTGTTCCTCCACGCCTCTCCACATATTACAACTGCAGATCACCGCTTTCATTGAAATGATCACTTTTGAATAATTTCATAGATTAGGAAGCAACTTGGCCACACTCGGTGTGTTCCGGGGTCTCGAATGGGGAAAGGGAAATTGATGCTAGGGCTACATTATGTTCATCCAGCAGATGGAAAACATCCCATACATACATACATACATACATACACACACACACTCACACACAGTCACCTACATAACCACTACACCCCCCGCCCCCCTCTCCCCAACCCCCTCCCCAAGGGGGGGAAGCAACCGACACGAGGGAAAGGTTAGCATGAATTATTAATTCTTATTCAAATAGGAGGTTTTATTAGACGTTTTTATCATGTCATTCAGTCATTTAGTTTTTTTTTTTAGATTTGGGCGGTTGATTGCCTTCTGTAATGTCTCTTCCCCCCCGGAACGAGATTGTGCCGCTGATGGAGTGACAGACGGCCCAGGTAATATAAAAGAAGTAACGTCGTAAATCAGTGGCTTAAGACGTGTGCTTCGTGTCGCTACCGCTAAGGCTAAAAACACTTCATTATTAAAACGGAAGAGTTCTGAGTAGCCTCTTCTCTTCAACGCTACACCGCAGACAGCTACTGTCATCGTGAGGATACGTGCTGTGCTCTCTGGTGTGATTTAGTTGAACACACACACACACACACACACGCACGCACCACACGCACGCACGCACGCACGCGCGCGCAACACAGCAACCACACACACACACACACCACACCACACACCACAACACACACACACACACACACCCACACACACACACAACACACACACACACACACACACAGTGTGTGCTGCAAGGCGTGGGTTCCATTGATGGGCATAAGCGGGGAAACAGAATTTTTAACCAGGCAATCAGAGCCCTCCAACCCAGGTATCCCGTTGAAGGTAACCAACTTAGACTGGATGGCTACGTTGACATCTCTGATGGGAGAATGTGGTGTTTTGTTGGGCTGTCAGGGTGAATTGTAATTTTGAGAACCAGCGGAAATTATTCAAAAGCGTTCCATTTAGCGTTTCAGTTGTTTTAGCTTTCATTGTCATTTCGACTGGTATTTCGGATTCAAAGATTAACATCAGGTGGCTCACAGTCTTGGGGAGTATACTTCTTGTGGTTCACTTATTATACCTCACAGACTCTCTCTCTTTCTCTCTCTCTCTCTCTTCTCTCTCCTCTCTCTCTCTCTCTCTCTCTCTCTCTCTCTCTCTCTCTCTCTCTCTCTCCTCTCTCTCTCTCTCTCTCTCTCTCTCTCTCTCTCACACACACACACCCATGCACAGACACACGCACACAGAAAGGTTCCGCATAATTAGACTAATAATTATTTCAAGTGAATTCAATCATCATATGATACATGATACATAGTTTAACCAATTTGGAGTTAATCCAATTTGTCATGGTGCCCCGAATGATGAAACGATCTAATCACATTCATTTTGACAAATGTCATATCAAAATATTACACATTTCGGTTTTTTTTTCTGCGGGCAGAACAGACAGAAGCAGAACACAGAGTTTCCGTGTGTGTGTATATATATAAATATATATATATATATATATGTATGTGTGTGTGTGTATATAATATATATATATACAGGGGTGCTGCGTTACTACTTGTGATTGAATAAGTGCATTCGAAATGCACTTATTCAAAGGCCAGTGCAAAAACCCATTGGCATTCATATTCAATAAGTGGGACAATGATGTGGACGGTGGACGGTGGTCTGGTCCATACAGACGGAGCGTCAGGGCACAAGGCCCCCTCGATCTAATAGAGCCCAAGGATCTGGACTAAACCATGTTTTATCGAAAGGGACAAACCGTTATAACAGACACAGTTTGTTAGGCGCCCGCATGCATGACGTCATTTTACCCTTTCGTAAAGACATAGAAGCTTTTATATTTAAAGAATGAAAAAAATATACATATATCCAAACGATTACATTTCACGACGCAAAAATATGCCGCGTTGCATTCTAAGTGCCGTCGTTAGTTTCGTCATTTTGGTTTTTTTTTTCCCGCATCGTTATCAGCGGGATTCACGTTTATTACTTTCCGTTACTTCGGTCTTACTTGAGATACTTAGGAGGCGATACACAATATATTTGATTGGGTGATTAGGTTGGATTAGATTCAGAGTTTGGATTCCCCCATTTTTTTTATCAAGTTTGAATGTTTTTAATAAATCAATTCAACCTCAGCCTTCTGCTGGTGTTTATCGTGGGGGAAAAATAAAAAATGAACTCCGATGGCAATATTGTTTAAAAAAAAACCCGACAAAAACCACACATAACCAAACACAACGGGTATTTCGAGGAGCCATCATCAGGGCCAACGATGGGAGGGAAGAACAGAACAGAACAGAACAGAACAGAACAGAACAGAACAGAACAGAACAGAACAGAACAGAACATTGTTAAATGGACTCCTTGCCTTGGAGTCACCTCGCTCCTCATTAACACAGACTCTTCTTGTTGTTCGACGTGTTGTGTTTGTTTATAGAAAATACCTGAATTTGAAATTGATGAAAAGGGAAAGGTCAGGCTACATATGTTATACATAAAAGCCCCCCCCGGGTTGACGCTTCAACCGGGAAGTAAATACAATTATCCTCCAGCCGGGAGCTGTACATGAATGTATGTCTGTGTCCGATGTGGGTTTTATTTATTTTTTTACTCCAAAGGCTAATGAGGCCATTAGCCATTAGCTATATCTGTTCCTCGGGCCACGAGATAATATTAATATTAATAATAATAATAATAATAATAATAATAATAATAAGGCGGTCAATGCGTGCGCTGACATGCATTGTGCGCGATTGTGAAATCACTCACCACTGACACTACTTATTTTCCCCCCGGTTTAGATTTTAGATGATGTTAATAAGGGAATCCTGGTCTGTCTTTAGGGAGATGACCCCCCCACCACACCACACACACACACACACACACACACCACACCAAAAAAAAATGTATATAAACAACCAGAAAACAAAATATATTAATATTTTCCGCTCTGAAATGTTCAACAAAACCACAAAAACTGTTTTCTAGAAAGAAAGAAAAAAGCTCACTACAACAACAATAACCCCCCCCCCCCTTACAACTACAATGTCCGCTATAATTAGAGTTGACGGTAAATAATAATAAAACAAAACAACAACAACAACAACAACATTATTAATAATGTGAAAATATGAATATGAGTCCAAAAAACCCCAACCAACATTTTAATTAGAATTCATGTATGGCGGACGAATGGCCTTTTCTTCTATCTCCTTTTCTCTGGCCGGTCACAGTGGAGTCAACTGATTATGGCCCACAACACGATTCCCACGATCCTCTTTGCAAGTGGAAGTGGTAGGTCCCAGTGTGCTTTGAATGACAGAGAGATAGGGGGCTTGGGGGGACGGGGGGACGGGGACGGACGGACGGGGGGGGAGAGAAGGCAGGGACAGAGGGGAGGGAGGGAGGGAGGAGGGCAATGGGAGGGGGGGGTGGCTGTGAGACATAATACACAATTACTCCTGCTCCAGGAGAGCTGCCGGGGGCCCCCGGTGTTGAAAAGACTTGTGTCTTTCTTTTCCAGGCGGCCAACTCTGTGACACTATAGGGCAGGTTGACCTTTCCGATGTTCCCATTTCTTTGGCCTAAAACAAAGAGAGGGAGAGGGAGAGAGAGAGAGAGAGAGAGAGAGAGGAGAGAGAGAGAGGGAGAGAGGAGAGGGAGAGAGAGAGGGTGAGGGAGAGAGAGAGAGAGAGAGAGAGAGAGAGAGAGAGAGAGAGAGAGAGAGGGAGAGGAGAGGAGAGGAGCCGAGGATGCTAGTTAGCATTTCCCCAGTCAGAGGAAAAATGTCAACTCCTGCATACATAATTGGTAACGGGGAGAAAGAAGAAAAAAAAGAAAGAAAGAAAAAGGGCAAAGAAAGGCCATTAAGCGTGCTAGTGTCTACTGGTCGGACAGACGACCCGCATTCCTATTAGCCGCCGTGCTAAAGGTACGCTGTGGCCGCTGCTCTTTAAAACTTGACCTGGTTGCGCGCTGTGATTCAGATAATTGTGGATATATTTAGCATTGGACGTTGACCTGCAGTGGGATTTGTATGCCTGAGCCTACATAGGATTGTTCCGACGGGTTCGTCATCCTCCAAATATAGCCTTAAGCACACACAACACTTCTTTAAAAACTTTTTCGGTTTCTCTCCCGTGGAGAGAGAGAGAGGGACCGATCTATTCCTCCCCCCCTCGGCCTTTTACCTGACTGGAGCCTCGAACGCCTTGCCCTTTTTGTTCTTAGACATAAAGCTGGATGTTTCACGAGTGCCGACGAAGCGCTTGGCAGCCCGG
>CM051001.1:23133551-23136889 GCA_027704905.1 Muraenolepis orangiensis
GTGTCCCTGTGTGTGTGTGTGTCCCTGTGTGTGTGTGTGTGTGTCCACGTATGTGTGTGTGTCCCTGCCTGTGTGTGCCCGTGTGTGTGTTAATTTGGATAATAGCGTGTGTGTGTGTGCATGTGTGTGCATGTGTGTGTGTGTGTGGTGTGTGTGTGTGTGTGTGTGTGTGTAGAGTGTGGCCCAGGGAATATCACGGAGAGGAGAGCGAAAGATCAGTCGTTGGGGGACCTGGTCCAAACATAGTCCCCTCCTGATTAGAGAACATGTTTACTGAGGTGCAGGTGTCCTTTTTCATCTCCGCTGATTAAACCTGCACACCTGGATGGACGGGTTCTGTGGGTGGCCAGCCTCTCTCTATCTCTCTCTCTCTCTCTCTCCTCTCTCTCTCTCTCTCTCTCTCTCTCGCTTTACTCTCTCGCTCTCTCTCTCTCTCTTTTATCCAACACTCTCTCTTTCTCTCTCTCTCGCTCGCGCTCTCGCGCTCTCTCTCTCTTCTTTCTCTTTATGCTCTCTCCTTTTATCCGTCTCTCTTTCTTTATCTTTTGTCCATCTTTTCTCTCGCTCTATCTCTATTATCCCTCTCCTCTCTCTCTCTCTCTCTCTCTCTCCTCTCTCTCTCTCCTCTCTCTCTCTCTCTCTCTCTCTCTCTCTCTCTCTCTCTCTCGTCTCTCTCTCTCTCTCTCTCTCTCCTCTCTCTCTCTCTCTCCTCTCTCTTGCTCTAACTTATCCCCCACAATCTTGTCTCTCTTCCCTCTCTCTCTATCTTCTTTATTTCTAAAACATCTCCTAATTTATCTTCCTACCCCCACCCCCCCTCCTCTCTCTCTCTCTCTCTCTCTCCTCTCTCTCTCTCTCTCTCTCTCTCTCTCTCTCTCTCTCTCTCTCTCTCTCTCTCTCTCTCTCTCTCTCTCTCTCTCTCATCCCTCTCTCTCTCATCCCTCCCTCTCTCCCTCTCTCTCTCTCTCTCTCTTATTCCTCGATCTCTGCCTAACGATGTCTTGTTTTCCCTATGAATAGAAGTAGCAGCAATAATAATAATAATAGCTATGATAAGTGTATGCTAATCTCTCAACAACATGAACCCTAAGTGAGTTACTGATCGCCACACACCTCGGAGGCTGCCAATCAATCCAATTGGGAGCAAAAGGGAATCAGCTTAGGCCCCGACCAACCCCTTTAGCACTTCCCCCCCCCCCCCCCCCAAAAAAAAATAATCGAATCCCCAGTCCATGCTAACTATGTTAGCCGGCTTGGAAATATAATGGGTTTTTCAATTTCTATAGTTTGAAGATCATTGGTTTGAAAGTGGCTGAGGAAAAAAATATGAAGTCAATGCAAGTCACAGTAATGTGAAGTAACAGTAATAGGATGAAAGGAATAGGAGGAGGAGGAGGAGGACGGTGGAAGGAAAGGAAGGGAAGGAAGGAAAGGAAGGAAAGGAAAGGAAGGGAGGACAGAATCCCGCTTCCTCTCCCCTCTCTCTGTTCACTCCACTCCTCGTCCAATTACCAATGCAGCCGGCATCCTCGCTCTCTAAATTGTTTAGCCTGACCTTTGCTACTGTAGTGCTAATTATTAGCATCACATGTACGCCCTGTAAGGCGTACCGCTAATTATACCTGATTTATCTGAAGGGACGGGCGGCGGCGGCGGCGGCGGCGACGGCGCCATCATTCTTCGTAGCCTTCACGTCTCGCCAATGACGCCGGTACGGGTTATCTCAATCCGGAATAAGGTTAATTTGGGTGTATAGTACAGTTATAATAGTAATTAGAGTTTACAATAATTACAAGCGTTAGTTAGTAATAGCTGTTAAACGCGAGCCGCCAACGAGGGCCATTAGCGTCCCCCCGACGCCGCTAAACGAGGCTGGCGACTCTAAAGGTACCACGGCGGTACCTTAGATGCTAACAAAGAAAGAGCTGTCAAGAAGAAAAAAGTGCAAGTCGTGCTTTGTTTGTGACCCCCCCCCCCCCCTATGTACGGACGCCATCCTTCGTCTTTTTCAAACGGGGGGGGGGGGAGAGGGAGGGAGGGAGAGGAGGGAGAGGAGGGGAGGGGGGGAGGGAGGGAGAGGAAGGGAGGGAGGGAGGGAGGTAGGGGAGGGAGGGAGGGAGAGGAGGGGAGGGAGAGGAGGGGAGGGAGGGAGAGGAGGGAGAGGAGGGGAGGGAGGGAGAGGAGGGGAGGGAGGGAGGGAGAGGAGGGAGAGGAGGGGAGGGAGGGAGAGGAGGGAGGGAGAGGAGGGGAGGGAGGGAGGGAGGGAGGGAGGGAGGGAGGGAGGGAGGGAGGGAGCGAGGGGGCCCAAGCTCGTTCCAGGACGCTCAGGTGTCACCACACGGAGTCGCTGCGTTGCGGCGGTGACGTCAGGAAGCCATGTTTTCTTGAATGAAGGATGCCCCCCCCCCCCCCCCAATCCTTCCCCCCCCCCCCCCCCCCCCCCTGCACGCCAGGAGGTCCCGTGGCGGGCGGGCGCCGCGAGTAATGAGCCTTAAAAGACCCCCCAATTATTCCACCTCACCATCAAATAGGAAGAGAGGGATTACTGCTCCTTCCCTCCCACCTCCCACCACACACAGTGACATAGAGAGAGAGAGAGAGAGAGAGAGAGAGAGGAGAGAGAGAGAGAGAGAGAGAGAGAGAGAGAGAGAGAGAGAGAGAGAGAGAGAGAGAGAGAGAGAGAGAGAGATGCGAGAGAGAGAGAGAGAGAGAGAGAGAGAGAGAGAGAGAGAGAGAGAGAGACGAACACGAGAGAGGGAGAGAGAGAGAGAGGGAGGCAGGGTGAAAGCGATCTCGATACAGAATGATAGTGGGAGCAGAGGCTAGCTAAGAGCACTTCTATTTCTCTCTCTCTCTCTCGCCCGGGAGACAAAGCTTCTGCGGCGCGCACGCATTCTTCTCCCCCCTCCTACCCCCCTCTCCCCCCTCTCCTCCCCTCTCCTCCCCTCCTCCCCCCCTCTCCCCCCCTCTCCTCCCCTCTCCCCCCCTCTCCTCCCCCCTTCTCCCCTCTCCCCTTTTGTCTCCTGTTGTTGGGATGTGTTTGTAATAAAACTTACTTCCCCCCCCCCCCAATCCCCCTCCTACCCCCCCACCCCCACCCCCACCCCCTCCCCCTCCCTCCCCCCCCAGGTTCATCCCTTCCCTTCCCTCCCCCCCCCCCCCCCCACCCTGGTTCATGGTACATTAGCTTCCTACCAGACTGTCACCTGCACAAGACAAAAAGGAGATGGGGGGGGGAGGGGAGGGGGGGTAGCTTTTGTATGACCGCAGGCCCCGGCTACAGCATGACTGGATGACTGCACCCTGCCATATTTCCTCCTCTCAGAGAGAGCTATTGT
>CM051001.1:23137889-23140389 GCA_027704905.1 Muraenolepis orangiensis
CAGTGTGTGCTGCAAGGCGTGGGTTCCATTGATGGGCATAAGCGGGGAAACAGAATTTTTAACCAGGCAATCAGAGCCTCCAAACCCAGGTATCCCGTTAAGGTAACCAACTTAGACTGGATGGCTACGTTGACATCTCTGATGGGAGAATGTGGTGTTTTGTTGGGCTTGTCAGGGTGAATTGTAATTTTGAGAACCAGCGGAAATTATTCAAAGCGTTCCATTTAGCGTTTCAGTTGTTTTAGCTTTCATTGTCATTTCGACTGGTATTTCGGATTCAAAGATTAACATCAGGTGGCTCACAGTCTGGGGAGTATACTTCTTGTGGTTCCCTTATTATACCTCACAGACTCTCTCTCTTTCTCTCTCTCTCTCTCTCTTCTCTCCCTCTCTCTCTCTCTCTCTCTCTCGTCTCTCTCTCTCTCTCTCTCTCTCTCATCTCTCTCTCTCTCTCTCATCCTCTCTCTCTCTCTCTCTCACACACACACCCATGCACAGACACACGCACACAGAAAGGTTCCGCATAATTAGACTAATAATTATTTCAAGTGAATTCAATCATCATATGATACATGATACATAGTTTAACCAATTTGGAGTTAATCCAATTTGTCATGGTGCCCGAATGATGAAACGATCTAATCACATTCATTTTGACAAATGTCATATCAAAATAATTACACATTTCGGTTTTTTTTTCTGCGGGCAGAACAGACAGAAGCAGAACACAGAGTTTCCGTGTGTGTGTGTATATATATAATATATATATATACTATATATTATGTATGTGTGTGTGTGTATATATATATATATATACAGGGGTGCTGCGTTACTACTTGTGATTGAATAAGTGCATTCGAAATGCACTTATTCAAAGGCCAGTGCAAAAACCCCATTGGCATTCATATTCAATAAGTGGACAATGATGTGGACGGTGGACGGTGGTCTGGTCCATACAGACGGAGCGTCAGGGCACAAGGCCCCCTCGATCTAATAGAGCCCCAGGATCTGGGACTAAAACCATGTTTTATCGAAGGGACAAACCGTTATACAGACACAGTTTGTTAGGCGCCCGCATGCATGACGTCATTTTACCCTTTCGTAAAGAACAATAGAAGCTTTTATATTTAAAGAATGAAAAAAATATACATATATCCAAACGATTACATTTCACGACTGCAAAAATATGCCGCGTTGCATTCTAAGTGCCGTCGTTAGTTTCGTCATTTTGGTTTTTTTTTTCCCGCATCGTTATCAGCGGGATTCACGTTTATTAACTTTCCGTTACTTCGGTCTTATTGAGATACTTAGGAGGCGATACACAATATATTTGATTGGGTGATTAGGTTGGATTAGATTCAGAGTTTTGGATTCCCCCCATTTTTTTTATATCAAGTTGAATGTTTTTAATAAATCAATTCAACCTCAGCCTTCTGCTGGTGTTTATCGTGGGGGGAAAATAAAAAATGAACTCCGATGGCAATATTGTTTAAAAAAAAACCGACAAAAACCACACATAACCAACACAACGGGTATTTCGAGGAGCCATCATCAGGGCCAACGATGGGAGGGAAGAACAGAACAGAAACAGAACAGAACAGAACAGAACAGAACAGAACAGAACAGAACAGAACAGAACATGTTAAATGGACTCCTTGCCTTGGAGGTCACCTCGCTCCTCATTAACACAGACTCTTCTTGTTGTTCGACGTGTTGTGTTGTTTATAGAAAATACCTGAATTTGAAATTGATGAAAAGGGAAAGGTCAGGCCTACATATGTTATACATAAAAGCCCCCCCCGGGTTGACGGCTTCAACCGGGAAGTAAATACAATTATCCTCCAGCCGGGAGCTGTACATGAATGTATGTCTGTGTCCGATGTGGGTTTTATTTATTTTTTTACTCCAAAGGCTAATGAGGCCATTAGCCATTAGCTATATCTGTTCCTCGGGCCACGAGATAATATTAATATTAATAATAATAATAATAATAATAATAATAATAATAAGGCGGTCATGCGTGCGCTGACATGCATTGTGCGCGATTGTGAAATCACTCACACTGACACTACTTATTTTCCCCCCGGTTTAGATTTTAGATGATGTTAATAAGGGAATCCTGGTCTGTCTTTAGGGAGATGACCCCCCCACCACACCACACACACACACACACACACACACACCAAAAAAAAATGTATATAAACAACCAGAAAACAAAATATATTAATATTTTTCCGCTCTGAAATGTTCAACAAAACCACAAAAACTGTTTTTCTAGAAAGAAAGAAAAAAGCTCACTACAACAACAATAACCCCCCCCCCCCCTTACAACTACAATGTCCGCTATAATTAGAGTTGACGGTAAATAATAATAAAACAAAACAACAACAACACAACAACATTATTAATAATGTGAAAATATGAATATGAGTCCAAAAAACCCCAACCAACATTTTTAATTAGAATTCATGTATGGCGGACGAATGGCCTTTTCTTCTAT
>CM051001.1:23145389-23150389 GCA_027704905.1 Muraenolepis orangiensis
CAAATAGTGTTGTTGTTTTTTGGCGTCGTCCAAACGACTCGCGGCGATCGCTGACGTTGACAAATAGTACTAATAGCAGTAATAGTTTTTTTTCTTTTCTTCCAAAGCCGCCCATATTCCCGATTAGACCACGGTTTGCTTCGACTTGCGCGACGTATCTTGGCTGGAGAGGGGGAATCCGGACTCACTCCATATGTCTTGGAACAGACAGTAGAAGCAGATAAAGAAAATAATCACAGCCAAACAGTCAAATCATTTATTTATTTATTGTCGTGGACCACCACCACTCTCCACGGTGCAGTTACACTGAACAAGTAAATGCCCAGTTTGCTTTGCAAACAACAAACCGTCTTTAAATGAGCTTACGTGACTTAATTTTCTGTGTTCTTTTACAAAAGCGCACGAAATACAAACGGAACCTTACTACAGTCAGTGTTGTTCGACCACAGGGGGGCTCAGAGATGAGAGAGATTTGATCTCTTAACATGTTTATCTTCCCCCGTGTTGATCCAACCGCCATTTTACCACACAAAGGACGAAAAAACACGACCTATAACACACGGCTGTACAGACGATAACACGCACTTATTGTACACACATGTATTGTATTGTATTGTATTGTATTGTATTTGGGTGGTTTCCCCACCAGTATAGACCGGTGGACAAAAGGGAAATGTTAATTTTTGGTTTGTTTCGTTTTTTTTAGTTGTTGCTCCGTTTGTAAAACGGTTGACTTTTTCACTAACAGTGAATTGAGGTTTTTGTTTGTCTCGTTGTACGCTAATGTCTCAGCGGCAGAGTTTCTATATTTGTGACACTAAAGCAGTTCATCTCCATCTCACCGGGGTGTTGATCGAGGGCCGGGCCAGAGGGAGGCTGGGGAATCCCTCGCGTATGCAAGCCTACACTCTAGGGCTGTGTGTGTGTGTGTGTGTGTGTGTGTGGTGGTGTCCATGTGTGTGTGTGTGTGCGTGTGTGTCCCTGTGTGTGTGTGTGAGAGTGTGTGTGTGTGTGTCCACGTATGTGTCTGTGTGTGTGCCCATGTGGTGCATGTGTGTGTGTGTGTGTGTGTCCCTGTGTGTGTGTGTGTCCCTGTGTGTGTGTGTGTGTGTCCACGTATGTGTGTGTGTCCCTGCCTGTGTGTGCCCGTGTGTGTGTTAATTTGGATAATAGCGTGTGTGTGTGTGCATGTGTGTGCATGTGTGTGTGGTGTGTGTGTGGTGTGGTGTGTGTGTGTGTAGAGTGTGGCCCAGGGAATATCACGGAGAGGAGAGCGAAAGATCAGTCGTTGGGGGACCTGGTCCAAACATAGTCCCCTCCTGATTAGAGAACATGTTTACTGAGGTGCAGGTGTCCTTTTTCATCTCCGCTGATTAAACCTGCACACCTGGATGGACGGGTTCTGTGGGTGGCCAGCCTCTCTCTATCTCTCTCTCTCTCTCTCTCTCTCTCTCCTCTCTCTCTCTCTCTCTCTCGCTTTACTCTCTCGCTCTCTCTCTCTCTCTTTTATCCAACACTCTCTCTTTTCTCTCTCTCTCGCTCGCGCTCATCGTCGCGCTCTCTCTCTCTTCTTTCTCTTTATGCTCTCTCCCTTTTATCTCCGTCTCTCTCTTCTTTATCTTTTGTCCATCTCTTTCTCTCGCTCTCATCTCTATTATCCCTCTCTCTCTCTCTCTCTCCTCTCTCTCTCCTCTCTCTCTCTCTCTCTCTCTCTCTCTCTCTCTCTCTCTCTCTCTCTCTCTCTCTCTCTCTCTCTCTCTCTCTCTCTCTCTCTCTCTCCTCTCTCTCTCCTCTCTCTCTTGCTCTAACTTATCCCCCACAATCTTGTCTCTCTTCCCCTCTCTCTCTATCTTCTTTATTTCTAAAACATCTCCTAATTTATCTTCCTACCCCCACCCCCCCTCCTCTCTCTCTCTCTCTCTCCTCTCTCTCTCTCTCTCTCTCCTCTCTCTCTCTCTCTCTCCTCTCTCTCTCTCTCTCTCCTCTCTCTCTCTCTCTCTCTCTCTCTCTCTCTCATCCCTCTCTCTCTCATCCCTCCCTCTCTCCCTCTCTCTCTCTCTCTCTCTTATTCCTCGATCTCTGCCTAACGATGTCTTGTTTTCCCTATGAATAGAAGTAGCAGCAATAATAATAATAGCTATGATAAGTGTATGCTAATCTCTCAACAACATGAACCCTAAGTGAGTTACTGATCGCCACACACCTCGGAGGCTGCCAATCAATCCAATTGGGAGCAAAAGGGAATCAGCTTAGGCCCCGACCAACCCCTTTAGCACTTCCCCCCCCCCCCCCCCACAAAAAAAATAATCGAATCCCCAGTCCATGCTAACTATGTTAGCCGGCTTGGAAATATAATGGGTTTTCAATTTCTATAGTTTGAAGATCATTGGTTTGAAAGTGGCTGAGGAAAAAAAATATGAAGTCAATGCAAGTCACAGTAATGTGAAGTAACAGTAATAGGATGAAAGGAATAGGAGGAGGAGGAGGAGGACGGTGGAAGGAAAGGAAGGGAAGGAAGGAAAGGAAGGAAAGGAAAGGAAGGGAGGACAGAATCCCGCTTCCTCTCCCCTCTCTCTGTTCACTCCACTCCTCGTCCAATTACCAATGCAGCCGGCATCCTCGCTCTCTAAATTGTTTAGCCTGACCTTTGCTACTGTAGTGCTAATTATTAGCATCACATGTACGCCCTGTAAGGCGTACCGCTAATTATACCTGATTTATCTGAAGGGACGGGCGGCGGCGGCGGCGGCGGCGACGGCGCCATCATTCTTCGTAGCCTTCACGTCTCGCCAATGACGCCGGTACGGGTTATCTCAATCCGGAATAAGGTTAATTTGGGTGTATAGTACAGTTATAATAGTAATTAGAGTTTACAATAATTACAAGCGTTAGTTAGTAATAGCTGTTAAACGCGAGCCGCCAACGAGGGCCATTAGCGTCCCCCCGACGCCGCTAAACGAGGCTGGCGACTCTAAAGGTACCACGGCGGTACCTTAGATGCTAACAAAGAAAGAGCTGTCAAGAAGAAAAAAGTGCAAGTCGTGCTTTGTTTGTGACCCCCCCCCCCCTATGTACGGACGCCATCCTTCGTCTTTTTCAACGGGGGGGGGGTGGAAGGGAGGTAGGGATAGGAAAGGGGAGAGGAGGGAGAGGAGGGAAGTTGTTGGAGTGATGTAGATGAAACTGTAGTTATTTAGTTTCTGTAGGTATAATCATGTTATTCATTGAGCTGTCAATTGCCTTTTTCTTTCTCTTATTTTCATTTATTTCCGTCTTCCTCTTCTTTTTCTTTAGGTGTCGGATTTATTTATTTATTTCGTGCTTTTTATTTCTTCTGATATTCTTTCATGTCTCTTTTCGTTTCTTTCATTTATTTTCTTGTCTTCATTTCTGTCCTTTCTATTATTTATTTTTCTTGTTATATTCATTTCTTTCATTTTCTTATCTTCTCTCCCCACTCCTTGTTTCCTAATCTCGTTTTTTCATGCCCTCATTTTTCCCCCACCCTCCCTTAGTCGCATTCTTTTCTGCGGTGACTTCAGGAGCCATGTTTCTTGAATGAATGATATCCCCCCCGCCCCTCCCCCTCTCCACTCCCCTGCACGCCAGGAGGTCCCGTGGCGGGCGGGGCGCTCGCGAGTACTGACCTTAAAGACCCCCCCCAAATCGTACTCCGCCTTCCACGCACATACAATAGTGAAGATGGATTACTGCTCCTTCCCATCCCACCAAAATCCCACCCTATCACAACACAGTGACGATAGAGATAGAGATGAGAGAGTCTCTCCGTAGAGGCATATTCTCTAACTCTCTCTACTTCTCTGGGCTCTTCTCTCTCTCTGCTCTCTGCTCCGATACAGACTCGAGCATTACATCTCTCTGCTATCCAGGATACTCCCTACGAACTCTCCCCCCAACCCATCTCTCTCTATCGCGCGAGCCATTCTATCGAGACTAGCGAGCAGAAGCTAGCGCTCGCAGCGACAGCGCGCCGTCCCACCGCGTCTCTGCGACCTGCGCTCGTGTTCGACTGTCAAGGCGTTTACATCGCTTACTCTGCTCCGTCCTTCGTCTTGTGTAGCAGCATGCTGCTCTAAGGGCACTATGCGTATTATCTCTCGCAATTCTCTCTCTCGTCGCCCGGGATACAAAAGCTTCTTCGGCGCAGCACGGAGAGCATTCTTCTCCCCACCTCCTATCCACCTACGCCCCTCTCCAACTGATAGCATCACACCCCCTCATCCTCCCACTTCTGCACGCCCCGCCCTCTCCTCCCCTCTCCCCCGTCCCTCGTCCCCCCTCTCCCCCCCCTTTTCCTCCCCTCCCTCCTCCTCATCCTCCCGCCCCTCCCCCTTCTCCCCTCTTCCCCTTTTGTCTCCTGTTGTTGGGATGTGTTTGTAATAAAACTTACTTCCCCCCCCCCCCCAATCCCCCTCCTACCCCCCCACCCCCACCCCCACCCCCTCCCCCTCCCTCCCCCCCCAGGTTCATCCCTTCCCTTCCCTCCCCCCCCCCCCCCCACCCTGGTTCATGGTACATTAGCTTCCTACCAGACTGTCACCTGCACAAGACAAAAAGGAGATGGGGGGGGGAGGGGAGGGGGGGTAGCTTTTGTATGACCGCAGGCCCCGGCTACAGCATGACTGGATGACTGCACCCTGCCATATTTCCTCCTCTCAGAGAGAGCTATTGTTAATGGAGGGAGGGAGGGAGGGAGGGAGGGAGGAGGGAGGGAGGGAGGGAGGGAGGGAGGGTGGTGGTAGTGGTGGTGGGTGGATGGATGGTGATGGTGGGGAGGAGGGATGGGAGGGATGGGGGGGAGAGGGTGGGGGAGGAGGGTGGGAGGGTGTGGCGGCCTACTCACTCACTCACTGCAATAGCCCACCCCCCCCCCCCCCCCCCCCCCCCCCCCCACAGCTCTCTCTCATTTGTCAGCGGCGGCGGGGGGTGATCTTTTTTGTTCTAGCCTCCCTCCCCTCCCTCCCTCCCATCCTTCCCTC
>CM051001.1:23155389-23157889 GCA_027704905.1 Muraenolepis orangiensis
TTTTCTCGGTAACAGCCGAGATAACCAACTGTTTCTCTTTTTCACCGGCTTCACTCCGTTAGTCTTTTTAACGATGTAAAGAACCTGGAACTCTTAATCCCATGGCTTAGACCGGGGGGGGGCAGGGGGGGGGGGGGAGAGAGAGAGAGAGAGAGAGAGAGAGAGAGAGAGAGAGAGAGAGAGAGAGAGAGAGAGAGAGAGAGAGAGAGAGAGAGAGAGAGAGAGAGAGAGCAAGAGAGCGAGAGAGAGGGAGAGCGAGAGAGAGAGAGATCGAAAGAGAGCGAGAGAGAGAGAGCGAGAGAGAGAGAGAGCGAGCGCGAGAGAGAGAGAGAAAAAAAGCAGCTCTCCTAAAAACCTCTCTGACGGGCGACGACACGCCCAGGCCCATCTCCAGACACAGGTGTTCAGTGTGAGCCTGGCCTCCAATAGACTACCGGAGAGCACCGCACACAGACCGTCAGCGAGCGAGGGGCACTCGCTGATGGACTGATAATGTGCTACTCCCGGGGATGGATAGAGTGTCCCTTCCCCGGGTCTGATTTACATGAAGCCACAAAGGCTACAACACACACAAAACCACCGTCCCAGGTGCCAGTCGGCTGCCCCTGTTTGATTGGTTCGGAGACAGAGAGAGGGCCCTGTCCTGGACTGGAACAAAGATACCCCCCCCCTGTGCTGATAAGGGAGGAACAGCAGGCCGAACTAAAGGCGCGGTTGGGTTTGCCAGTGTCAGTCGCCGCCCCCCGCCCCGCCTCCACCCGCCCCCCCCCGCCCCGCGCTGGAATGCAGACGTCTGCAAGGCAGGCTATTATTTAAAATCTTTTCATCACTCTAAAAGCAAGGGCAGCTTTGACGTTGAGAAGCCCCATGCATAATGAATGCCGTTTTTCTATTAATGTATGTATAATTAATCACATCTCAATTGACTGCGTCCGTATGGAGCCTGTAGGGTCTGAGTGGCACAGAGACCGGTCATTTCCGCCATTTCGTAATAATAATAATCATAATAACAATAGACGGCTGAATATATTATCGTACGCCGGTCCGTTGTCTGCGTCTGTGACGGAGGCGGACTAATAGCCTTTGATTTTCCGGATCTTTCCGTTCAGGAGGGCAGGGAGAGATTGTTTCAGGCATGGAGTCAGGAGTTTATGTATTTCTTCTTCTTATTTATTTTTTGTTGTTTTTCTGGAGATACACAGGAAGTCAGACTCGGGCGAGCGGGGGAAACACTTCCGGGAAGTGTTTCCTGGTCGCACGCTAAACACACAATCGGTCGCACGCTGAACAGTGCCAACAATGCCTGACTCAAGTGGTCCGGTGGTTAGATTTGACCTTGTAGTGGTTCATTCACACGCCCAGCTGTTGTTCGACCCCCCCCGACCAACAACATCCAGTGAGGAAATGTACAAAATGGGACAGAGCGCACATTTAAAAGGCTATGCCAACACCCCTGACTACCAAATCACTCACTTTCCTAACATGATTGATTCCTGAATGGCCAATTGGTTTTGGGGTGGATTGATGGGTGATGAAGTGAAATGATGGCGAGAAAGTGGCAGGTTATTTGTCCCGGTCGCCGGGGAGACCCCTTTGTGGCGATTGATTGCGTGCGATTTGAGGTTTGCCGGAGAGTCGGTTGAACATTAAATGGCAACAACTCTCCGTATTCATCATGGGCCTCTCACCTCTCACCCCCGTGCTGCCCGACCCCCACCCATCACTCCCCTTCAGCATGGGGGCAGAAATAGAAAAATGTAATCTCACCCACAACCGCCTCGGGGCTCCCCTTCACCCTCTTTAGCGCCGATCCAACAAAGGGTGGTGGTGGTGGGTAGTGGTGGTGGGGGTGGGTGGAGGTGGTGGTGGGTAGTTGTGATGGGGGGGTGGAGGTGGTGGTGGGTGGTGGTTGTGGAGGTGGGTAGTAGTGATGGGGGGGTGGAGGTGGTGGTGGGGGGGGTGGAGGTGGGGTGGTGGTGGGGGGTGGAGGTGGTGGGGGTGGAGGGTGGTGGGTGTGGTGGTGGGGGGTGGAGGTGGTGGTGGGTAGTGGTGATGGTGGGGGATGGAGGTGGTGGGGGGTGGAGGTGGTGGTGGGTAGTGGTGGTGGTGGGGGTGGGTGGTGGGGTAGTAGTGGTGGTGGGGTGGTGGGGGTGGTGGTGGTGGTGGGTAGTGGTGGTGGTAGTGGTGGCGGTGGTGGTGGGGTGTGGGTGGTGGTGGTGAGAGTGGTGGGGGGTGGGTGTGGTGGGTGGTGATAGTGGGGGGTGAAGGTGGTGGTGGTGGGGGGTGGGTGGTGGGTGGTGAGAGTGGGGGGTGGAGGTGGTGGTGGGGGTGGGTGGGGGGTGGGTGGTGGGTAGTGAGAGTGGGGGGTGGAGGTGGTGGTGGTGGGGGTGGGTGGTGGGAGTGGTGGTGGGGGGTGGGGGTGGTGGGTGGTGAGAGTGGTGTGGGGTGGGTGGTGGTGATGGTGGGTGGGGTGTGGGCCTCCTCTGTAAGAAGCAACCGA
>CM051001.1:23160389-23172889 GCA_027704905.1 Muraenolepis orangiensis
CACCCAGCATCCACCCAGCCAGCATCCACCCACCCAGCATCCACCCAACATCCATCCACCACCCACCATCCACCCAGCATCCATCCACCCACCATCTACCCAGCATCCATCCACCCAGCATCCACCCACCATCTACCCAGCATCCATCCACCCAGCATCCACCCACCACCCACCATCCACCCAACATCCATCCACCCAGCATCCACCCACCACCCACCATCTACCCAGCATCCAGCATCCACCCACCACCCACTGTCCACCATCCACCCACTATCCACCCACCGTCCGCCATCCATCATCCGCCAGCCATCATCCACCCACCATCCACCGTCCACCATCCACCATGTACCCACCATCCATCCACCATCTACCACCATGCACCCACCATCCATCCACCATGCACCCACCATCCACCCACCATCCACCTACCATCTACCACCATCCACCCACCATCCACCCACCATCCACCCACCATCCACCTACCATCCACCATGCACCCACCATGCACCCACCATCCACCTACCATCTACCACCATCCACCCACCATCCACCATCCACCCACCATCCACCTACACCATCCACCTACCATCCACCATGCACCCACCATGCACCCACCATCCACCTACCATCCACCATGCACCCACCATCCACCCACCATCCACCCACCATCCACCATGCACCCACCATCCACCCACCATCCACCCACCATCCACCCACCATCCACCTACCATCCACCATGCACCCACCATCCACCTACCATCCACCTACCATCCACCATGCACCCACCATCCACCCACCATCCACCTACCATCCACCATGCACCCACCATCCACCCACCATCCACCTACCATCCACCATGCACCCACCATCCACCCACCGACAACCATCCACCGTCCATCCACCATTCCATCCTCCACCCACCATCCACCGTCCATCCACTGTCCACCATCTACCCACTATCCACCCACTATCCAGCCACCATCCACTATCCACCCACCATCCACCATCCACCACCCAACGTTCCATCCTCCACCCACCAGCCCCCATCCATCCACCGTCCACCCCCCCTTCTCCTCCCTCTAGTGGCTCCCTGTAGCGCAGCACAATGAATACACTTGCATCCAGACTACGGAACCAATTGTCACGCTGGGACGAAGGCAAATCAAATCTCACGCTAGCAACTAGGAGAGGAGATTGCTTTTCCTTTCGGTGCCAAAGAGCTGAGCCAAGCGGCCCCTCATTTTTTTTTCATTTTTTTCTTTTTTAAAACCTCCACCCCGGTTTATTGGACAGAAAGAGTCACAGGGGCCGGCGTGGCCGGGTGGTGGTGGTGGTGATGGTGGTGGTGGTGGTGGTGATGGTGGTGGTGGTGGTGGTGGGAGGGAAGAAGGGAGGGAGTACGAGGGTCAAACCTCAACCAGCTTCCCCACCCTTCCTCCCTCCCTCCCTCCCTCCCTTCCCCCCCCCCCCCCTCCTGGTCTTGACACCGCCTATTAGTCAGCCAGTGACACGAGGAGTGCGCTCGCTCCTCGGGTCCTCCAGATGAAACGGAACAATAATTATAGGATTTGAGTGGCTTTAGCCGCCAAACCCGGGGCCCCGCTCGGTATCACACTGACACTGTCCAATCTGATTAAGTAGCCATTTGTGGTGGTGTCCTGGCTGTAATAAAGCAGCGTCCTCCTCTGGACTGGAACTTGAACCTGGCGAGAGAAATATTGACATCTTCTCCAATTTGGAGTCCGTCAGATACGGCGTGGGCGAGCGCTACACTTCTTAGCAGGAAGCAAGGATTTTTTTTTCCCCCCATTTTTTTTTGTCTTCCAATTTTAATCCCCTTTACAATAGGGAGTTGAGAGTGACTCACAAACTGCCCAGGGTTATGCCCCTGGTGTTTCTCTGTGTATGTATATTAAATAGCTTTCAAGTGGTTAAATGTTTATTTTAAAATGTTATTTTCTGTTTCTCGCGATTAGACGGCCGAGGCCCTGGGAGCAGCAGCCGCCGCCGCCGCCGCCCTATTAAAGCACTGTTTTAAAGCGCACACTAATCGCAATTGACAGCCGTGAAAGCTTTGTACGCTACGCTCTTTGCCTCCTTTAGGTTGGCACCTTCGATAAATGTTTTAAGCGTCGGCTCGCTCTATGTAAAGTACTCGACCGGGGCCGCTGCATTATGGAAAACACGTCACACTTCCAGTTCGCCCATTGGACCTCCGGGAGAATCGGCCGGGGGTTGTCTTGTGTGACTCTCTTGGCGCTCCACGGCACTAACACTCACCTGCTGGGAGGTGGTGGTCGTGGTGGTCGTGGTGGTGGTGGTGGTGGTGGTGGTGGTGGTGGGCGTGGTCGTGTTGGGGGTGGTAGAGGTGGGGGTGGTGGTGGTGGTCGTGTTGGGGGTGGTGGTCGTGTTGGGGGTGGTGGTGGTGGAGGTGGTGGTGGTGGTGGTGGTGGTGGTGGTGGGGGTGGTGGTGTTGGTGGGGGTGGTCGTGTTGGGGGGTGGTCGTGGTGGTGGTGGTGGTGGTGTTGTAGTGGTGGTGGTGGTGGTGGGTGGTGGTCGTGGTGGTGGTGGTGGTGGTGGTCGTGGTCGTGGTGGGGGTGGTGGTGGTGGTGGGTGGTGGTGGTGGTGGTGGTGGTGGTGGTGGTGGTGGTGGGCGTGGTCGTGTTGGGGGTGGTAGAGGTGGGGGTGGTGGTGGTGGTCGTGTTGGGGGTGGTGGTGGTGGTGTTGGTGGGTGGTGGTGGGGGTGGGTGGTGGTGGTCGTGGTGGTGGTGGTCGTGGTGGTGGTGGTCGTGGTCGTGGTGTGGGGTGGTGGTGGTGGTGGTGGGGGTGGTGGTCGTGGTCGTGGTGGTGGTGGTGGTGGTGTTGGGGGTGGTGGTGGTGGTGGTGGTGGTGGGGGTGGTCGTGTTGGGGGTGGTGGTGGTGGTGGTGGTGCAGAGCTGTTCATGCGCGTGTAGCTCCTGCTATGCATGTTCATTAGCCGGCCCCCTGGATTCACAGCTCGACATAGTGGCGTGAGCTGAATAATGGAGTAACCGTGAGCACTGTGTGTGCACAAAGTAGAACACGGGGAGCACACTATGCCATACATGTATCTCAATATCCACAGATACATTTTGGTGTAAAAAACAACAACTAAAAAGGCCATTCTCTTTAGGACGATCAAAAACCCCAATAAATAGAGTAATTGTTATGAAGTGCTGAGTGAATGAGTCGAGTCTAACCTCATAGAAAGGGGTGTTATTTTTCCTATTTATTTTTCCTATTTATCTTTCTTTCTTTTTTTGGTTTTTACGTCATCATAACAAGCCGAAGCCCAATTAGGTTTAGCTGTTGTTGTTGTTACCTTACTTTTAGCATGTATTTTAAGGGCCTCTTATACACCCTGGCCCCCCTGGGGTCTTATCTAGTGGATTGTTTGCAGACACTCCTGTACTCCTGTGTACAGAAAGCTGCCAATTACGTTGATCATAATAATGTCAGCAGCCTGTGATTAAAAGAAAAAAAACATTTTAACATTCATTTTGGTATGGATTTTTCATTATATATATATATATCACTTTAAAAAATTGCTTTTGGATATTTATTTTTCGGATATATTTTTCGCATTTATTTTTCGCATTTATATTTTGTATTTATTCCTTCTTCATCACAACACGCCGAAGCCCAATTAGGTGAGGGCAATGAAAAGGATGTCCCTGCCGTCTTTTAGCTCATCGCTATCTCTATCAAACACCTTTAACTCCTGACTATGACATGGCGGTTGTTGTGGTTGTTGTTGTGGTTGTTGTCCGCCGGTGAAGACAATTAGGGAATCAGAGAGGTCAGACGACCACTCGCACTTCCCTTATGTTTTTTGCAATGACTTCAAAGGGCATTCATCTGGCCAAGTGGACGAAGTGGTAATTACCACCACCTTTATGTAGACAATTTTTTGCCATTCTTATTATTATTATTATTATTATTATTATTATTATTAATATTATTACAGAGGGGACGAGACACATTTTTAATGACAAAAAACAACGCTGGTCGCAATTTCGGTGGCATTTCTAAGATGTTACGCGTCGGCGGACCTCGCGGCGGAAGGCTCACTGGGTACGGATAAATGTCGGCGGCAAACAAAGTTAGCCTCCGTTAGTTAGCAAGTCTTGATTTGTCCGCGCCTGGTAGTGTTTTTTTTCTTCTTCTTCTTCTGTTGTTGTTGTTTTTTCCCGCACTGATTGAAGAGAAGGCGGACTCTCCGTTTTTTCAGTTGATTCTGAATCCAGAACCGTGTGCAACCGTCGCGTCCTCGTCATCGCCGTGTGCGGTAGGGCCGTATAGCGGGATATATAGTCTTATAGCGGGATATATAGAGTCTGCAGCCCTCGTCATGTCGAGGCCATCACCGACGATGGCAGAGCTGTCGATGGCTCCATTAACCTTTGGTCATCAAATTACAGGGAAACCAACTTAGTTGGTTGGTTCCCATCATCGTGTCTTTGACGCCGTTAGTGAACACTTCCCTCGGAAGTCGTCCGCGGCCCCGCCTTCCTGTTGTAATCTGGAAGCCAGTACAACAGAGAGAACAGAGAGAGAGAGAGAGAGAGAGAGAGAGAGAGAGAGAGAGAGAGAGAGAGAGAGAGAGAGAGAGAGAGAGAGAGAGAGAGAGAGAGAGAGAGAGAGAGGAGAGAGAGAGAGAGAGAGAGAGAGACAGAGTTTGTTTGTCTGGGCTCCAGACAACTGCATCTTATCAGGTTTTGTTGAAAGGGTTGTAACCTTACTTTTAGCATGACTGCGAACGTCCTTTAAGAGCCCCTGATACTCTGTGTGCCCTCTGGCGTGTCGTATCTCGAGTGTGAGGGGATGCTTTGCAGACACACTCCTGCACTCGTTGACAGTGTGTGCGTTTCTATTCGCCGGGTGTGGGGGGAAAACACTCTGGCCATTACTATGTTAATGTAATGCCTATAATGCATGTGAAACATGTGTAATGGAGGGAGAGCGGAGGGGAAAAAGAACGAAATGAAATGCAGAACGTCTTTGAACTCCCGTGTTCTAATATGGGTCAGAGATCCCGTCGAGGGGCATATTTTCAGACGTATTTTAAGGCTTTTCATCTGCAATCGCAGTGTAGCGATTCCCCGGGTACGCTCTTAATTTCATCTCCTTGCTGATTTCTATCATATATATATATTAAACATGGCGAGAGTGAGTTTTTAGTTTTGTGTGTATTTATGTATGTAAGTAGGTTGGTTGGTTGGGGGGGGGGGGGGACTTTTCTTCTTCATCTGTGTGTGTGTGTGTGTGTGTGTGTGTGTGTGTGTGTGTGTGTGTGTGTGTGTGTGTGTGTGTGTGTGTGTGGTGTGTGTGTGTGTGTGTGTGTGTGTGTGTGTGTGTGTGTGTGTGTGTGTGTGTGTGTGTGTGGTGTGTGTGTGTGTGTGTGTGTGTGTGTGTGTGATACTGTTATGTTTAAATACGGAGGGGATGACCGGAGCTGTAGGAGGAGGAGGAGACAGGAGAGGAGGCAGGAGAGGAGGAGAGGAGGGGAGGGAGCAGGAGAGGAGAGAGAGGAGAGGAGAGGAGAGGAGAGGAGAGGAGAGGAGAGGAGAGGAGAGGAGAGGAGAGGAGAGGAGAGGAGAGGAGTGGGATAGCAAAGGAGAGGAGAGAAAAGACAAAGAGAGGGACAGGGAAGAGGTGAGAGCAGAACAGGGCAGAGGAGCACAGCACACACAACAGAGGACAGAGGAGAGGGAAGGAGGAGAGGAGGAAAGGAGAGGAGGACGCTGCCGGTATTATGTTGTTGTCTGTCTGTGTCCTTTATGGGAGAATAAGACTCGGCCCTTTTGGAAGACGAGGCTGCTCACCTCGTCACCGGGGGGCCTTTTTGTGTAAAATAACATTTCTATTGAAAGCACAATTACTTGGGAGTGTGATTTTTGGTTCCTTCCATAATTAAAAGCCTCTCTCTCTCTCTCTCTCGTCTTGTCCCACCTCTCCCCCCCCTCCCCTCCCCTCCCCTTCCTCCCCCCTTTGCATCCCTCTGTAACAGACGGAAAACTACTCCATTGACTCCAGTTATGTGAACAGCAGAGCTCACCTGATTAAAAGGTATGTCTTAAGGTGTGTTGGTCCCTCAAGCCCCGTCTCCACTCCACTGTCTCTATCTGTGTTGTTGTTGTTTTATCGCATTAACCGCGACGCCACGAGTTATGCGTTATGCCGTCGGATAGTTTTCGTCTGTATCACCTTTTACTATCTTTTATTTAATTTATTTTTTTGCCGTTTTTTTTTGTGCCGCCAAAATATATTTAGGAAAACAAATCCAATGACTTGAAATGAAATCACGACACCAGCCTTGATATTAATGTTACACAAAACGCTGTTTTCTAAAAGACGTGCTGTTAAAAAAAAAAAAACCGACGCAAACCAAAAAACATCCACAGTACGCGTAATCAACACGATTTTCTAGCATCTTCCGATCTAAATGAGTTATTGTTTTGTAACGCAATGTTTAAAAAAAAAAAAAAACGCCAAATGTGTCTTAGGTGACACCACCACCGCGCAAAACAGCACGATCAACGGCCCGGTCGAGACGAATGGACGGATCTTTTTTGTTTAGTTTCTCTTCATGATTGATAAGGATAAGGACCATCACTGTCCACCTGCAGCAGGAAACGAGATATGGCTCTGGGAGTGAGTGTGTGTGTGTGTGTGTTTGTGTGTGTGGGGGGGGGGGGGGGGGGTGGTCATACAATAGTGTCCTTCAGCTCTGTGAGGTCTCCTTACAAGGCTGGCTGGCTGGCTGGCTGGCTGGCTGCTGTACCATAATCTCCCCCTCCCCCTCACCCTCACCCTATCCTCCCCCTCACCCCTCTCCCCGCCTGCAGCTATGGTGCATTCCAGGGGCTCCATTGCCCATCTTGGCCCTTTGAAAACCCATTAAAGATTCCCTGTTAATGTAAACACAGAGCATCTGAGTGCGGAACCCCCGCTAGCCTGCCTGCTCGCTGAGGCCCGGGCAACAAAGACCTACAGTAGGCTCCCCTTTTCCAGGGAGCCTATGTGGTCTCGCACCGGCGCAATTACAGTGATAACATCAGAGGGGAGAAACTGCAGCTGCATTACCACCACCCACCCCTCTCCACCCCCCACCCACCCCTCTCCACCCCCACCCACCCCCCACCCACACCCCACCCACCCCTCTCCACCCCCCACCCACCCCTCTCCACCCCCACCCACCCCTCTCCACCCCCACCCACCCCTCTCCACCCCCACCCACCCACCCACCCCTCTCCACCCCCCACCCACCCCTCTCCACCCCCCACCCACTCCTCTCCACCCCCACCCACCCCTCTCCACCCCCAGCCCTCCTTTCGTCTCCTTCCTTGTCCCCCCCCCCTGGCCCATGAACATCCCAACTCCTCCTCCTCCTCCTCCTCCTCCTCCTCCTCCTCCTCCTCCTCCTCCTCCTCCTCCTCCTCCTCCTCCTCTTCACTAGCCCCATGTGCCTGCCCCCCCCCCCCCTCCCTCTTATTAGTGTTGTTTGTAAAACAAAATTTGTTCCAGTGGGTTGGGTATCAAACAAGGGCTACATCAAGCTGTGGCTGTGCAGCTGTTTGTTGTGCCCCCACCCCGTGACACACTTACACACACACACACATACTGTGTACACACACACACACACACACACAACACAACACACACACACACACACACACACACACACACACACACACACACACACACACACACACATACTGTATACACACACCACACACACACACACACACACACACACACACACTTCAACACACCAGCCACTGTATTGAGCGCCAAACAAGACGCATGATGCACAGTTTGCATGTGCTCCCAGCGTCGTCTCCCATCCGTCTCAGTCCCCCCCGACTCCCTAACGCTGCATCATGGGTCTGATTGCAGTGAGGCTTGTGGTTCCCCCCCCCCCCCCCCCCCCCCATCACCCCCCCAATGCCCCCCCCACCCTCTCTGTTATATGGCCCCCCTTAACGTGAGCCGTGTGCACATGCATTACGTTGAATAAAACACAAATTAATAATTGAAGTAAATATACAATAAAATACACAGAGGCTGCTGCGCTTAATCGGTTTCGAAAGGGGTGGCATCTCGCTTTCGTGCTTAACTTGGTCCTCGGTGGTGTCCTCCCCCCCCTAACCCCCTAACCTCCCCCCCTTGCGCGAGGTCACGAGGTCACAAGAGAACGACAGACAGACACTGACAGTGGGGTTGGGCAGGAGTGGGAGGTGAGGGTGAGAAATGTGAGCGGGACAATAAGCAAACAGAGATCCGTCAGTTAACCGGAACCCGTGCCTCTTTTGCCCCCGCTGGCCCCCATGCAGCACATCCACGTTCAAGGACCTGGAGGGGAACAGCCTGAAGGACAGCGGGCACGAGGAGAGCGACCAGACGGACAGCGAGCACGACGTCCAGCGGGGACACTACGTGGACACGGCCGTCAACGACGTGCTCAGCATGACCGTGCCGCCCAATGTCTGCCAGCTCCCCGACCAAGGTAGGAAGACTGACACACTCACACACACTCACTCACTCACACACTCACTCACTCACTCACTCACTCACTCACTCACTCACTCACTCACTCACTCTCCACCCTGTCGTCGTCGGTCGGTGTGTGTGTGTGTGTGTGTGTGTGTGTGTGTGTGTGCCTGGGTCTGGTGTTTTTATCTCTTTGTGTGATGACACAAAAGGTATTTAACTGTGTGTCTACTCTTTGTGTGTTGAGGTATTTGTCTGTGTGTGTGTGTGTGTGTGTGTGTGTGTTGAGGTATTTGCGTGTGTGTGTGTGTGTGTGTGTGTGCGTGTGTGTGTGTGTGTGGGTGTTTAGGTATTTTAGTGTGTGTGTGGAGGTGTTTAGGTGTGTGTGTGTTGGTATTTGTGTGTGTGTGTGCGTGTGTGTATTTTAAAGGTGCAACATGCCCACTGCATGATAAGGCCCTCAGGTGTGCTCAGAATTATGTGAATAAAACACACACACACACACACACAATGACACATACACACACACACACACACACACACACACACACACACAATGACACACACACACACACACACACACACAATAACACACCCACCCACACGCAGACGTGTGCCTCCTCTTTGATGTCCCCCTAAGACGCCGTAATGCGAGCGATCGCTCTCGGAGAAGGCTAGCCTTTGATAGCAGCTCGGCTAACATTATTGACTTATGGCAGCGCCGTGTGATCTCGAGCGGTGACCGGGCTTCACAGGTTCTTCAATGGCGGCAATTAGGCTGACAAAGGTAGAGGGAAGGTGGAAATCTACATATCTGCACACTGCTGCCATGCATTATTCAGTGGCAGTGGCGTTTAGTGAGGGAATTAATGCTGATGCTTGACTAAAAGTCCCCTGGCTGTGAAGTGGGAAGACATACGCCACTGGAAGGAGTCCCATGCTACACTACTGCCACTTCACTTCACTGCTCTGGACTAGACTACGAGACTGGGAGTGGGAGAGTGTGTGTGTGTGTGTGTGTGTGTGTGTGTGTGTGTGTGTGTGTGTGTGTGTGTGTGTGTGTGGGATGTGTGTGTGTGTGTGTGTGTGTGTGTGTGTGTGTGGGATGTGTGGATGTGTGTGTGTGTGTGTGTGTGTGTGTGTGTGTGTGTGTGTGTGTGTGTGTGTGTGGGTGTGTGTGTGTGTGTGTCTGTGTGTGTGGGATGTGTGGATGTGTGTGTTTGTGTGTGTGTGTGTGTGCGTGTGTGCGTGTGTGTGTCTGTGTGTGTGTGTGTGTGGATGTGTGTGTGTGTGTACCGACTCAGTGTACCGAGTCTAGAACAAAAATTCAGCTGTTCTATGTGATTAAAAGGACTAAAAGTTGTGTGCTATCGTCAACTCTTAACTATCTCCAACTTGCGATGCCCTTTTATTTTACAAGGTTAGCAACTAATTTGTTATTTGCTCACTGTCTAATTTATACGACTGTGACATTTGTGAACAAGCGAGACAACTACAATTAAAACAGCCACTGGCCGTTTCTCGCAGTGGGGTGGGGGTGTTGTGAATTAAATACAAACTTAACGGTTTGTAGTTTATGTTATTTCATCCAACTCTTTTGTTTCATCAGATTGTTAACCGGTGATGTGTAGTGCTTTCGTGTGTGTGTGTGTGTGTGTGCGTGGCGTGTGCGTGTGCGTGTGCGTGTGTGTGCGTGTCGTGTGGGTGTGTGTGTGTGTGCGTGTGCGTGCATGGGTGTGTGGGTGTGGGTGTGGGTGTGTGTGTGTGTGGGTGTGTGCGTGTGCGTGTGCGTGTGAGTGGGCGTGTGCGTGTGCGTGGGTGTGTGTGTGTGTGTGTGTGTGTGTGGGTGTGTGCGTGTGCGTGTGCGTGGGTGTGTGTGTGTGTGTGTGTGTGTGTGTGTGTGTGTGGGTGTGGGTGTGTGTGTGTGTGTGGGTGCGTGTGCGTGGGTGTGTGTGTGTGTGTGTGTGTGTGTGTGTGGGTGGGTGTGTGCATCGGTGTGGGTGTGTGTGTGGGTGTGTGTGTATGCTGGCCTCCATGGCTGATTCCTGTGATTTGTAATCACTTGTAATCACTCAGCTGACTTTGGTAGGGGGTTTGCCAAAACAGACTTGGCAACCAGCCCATCATAGTGACTCCTCCTCCTTCACTGGGTGCTCAGATACCGTTTTCACACTGGGCTAAAATACGGTATTCGCGGCGCTGCAAAACTAGTTTCACTTCGCTTTTGCTTTCACACAGGCATGTAAATGCGCATTCGCTATCCCAACTAGTGCGCATTAAGTAATCCACCTTGGGGTTGGTGGTTTAGATCCCAAAGTAACTAGTTTGGGTGCAAAGCAATAAAACTACTACGGGTTTCGCTTCCCGTGTGTTGAAGAATCTTGAGTCTTGTATCAAAACCTGGTGTCGAGTGCGCAGCGAATCATGAATTAGAAGCGAGTGTGAACATAAGTGTATTAGATGCACGCTAACTAAAATGAAAACGGTATAAGCAGCCTCCACTGGGTGCTAAGCAGCCTCGTTTGAGCGTCCATCCTCCACTGGTTGCTAAGCAGCCTCTTTTGAGCGTCCTTCCTCCACTGGTTGCTAAGCAGCCTTGTTTGAGTGTCCATCCTCCTCCACTGGTTGCTAAGCAGCCTCGTTTGAGCGTCCTTCCTCCACTGGTTGCTAAGCAGCCTCGTTTGAGCGTCCTTCCTCCACTGGTTGCTAAGCAGCCTTGTTTGAGCGTCCATCCTCCTCCACTGGTTGCTAAGCAGCCTTGTTGGACATCCATCCTCCACTGGTTGCTAAGCAGCCTTGTTTGAGAGTCCATCCTCCTCCACTGGTTGCTAAGCAGCCTTGTTGGACATCCATCCTCCACTGGTTGCTAAGCAGCCTCGTTTGAGCGTCCATCCATCCTCTACTGGTTGCTAAGCAGCCTTGTTGGACATCCATCCTCCACTGGGTGCTAAGCAGCTTAGTTTGAGCGTCCTCCATCCTCCACTGGGTGCTAAGCAGCTTAGTTTGAGCGTCCATCCATCCTCCACCGGGTGCCAAGTAGCCTCCTCGTCCACTGGGTGCTCTAAGGAGCAGCTCCACTGTTGTAATGGACAATGACACACGCATTTGGTTGGCGGCTGGCTGGATGCGTGCCGTAATCACATCTCGGAGGGAAGAAAAAATAAGAAAGAAAAAATTCTGTTGCTTCTAAAAATAAATAAAATAGAATGCATACTGACAGTTCCTCTGGAGCCGGGGATCTCATTATGGGAGAGAATTAGAGGTGATGTAGATGAGGGATATTACAAGTAGAGAGAGAGAGCGAGAGAGAGAGCGAGAGAGAGAGAGAGAGAGAGAGAGAGAGAGAGAGAGAGAGAGAGAGAGAGAGAGAGAGAGAGAGAGAGAGAGCTCTTGGATGAGGCTTTTTCTTTCCAATTACCACCCCCTTCCATGATTGGATCTGTTTCAGCCGGAAATTGACGAATGCCATCTGAATGCATAAAGTGATACACAGCGCTGGTTAAGAGGAAGGCAATGTCCGCATCGTATGACCAGAGGCGGGTAACTTAACCAAGAAAGTATCAGTTTTAAAATTGCGTCAGTGTGGGAAGGGGTTTGGTATTAGTGTTTGTATTACCATCTCGCCTTCTGACGTGGGCATAGAAGAGAGAGAGAGAGAGAGAGAGAGAGAGAGAGAGAGAGAGAGAGAGAGAGAGAGAGAGAGAGAGAGAGAGAGAGAGAGAGAGAGAGAGAGAGAGAGAGAGAGAGAGACAGAGCGAGAGAGAGCAGGAGAGAGAGAGAGGAGAGAGAGAGAGAGAGAGAGAGAGAGAGAGAGAGAGAGAGAGAGTCAAAGCTTGTGAGGGTTGAACAAAATGGCGTCATGACAGCGCGTCCTCGCTGGCTTCCCCGGACACGGGGTGACACAGCGGTGAGCCCCGCGACCCTAATGAGAGCCGTTGATAATTATTGAAACTAATTGACGGCGGAAATCCAAGCACACACGCGAG
>CM051001.1:23187889-23202889 GCA_027704905.1 Muraenolepis orangiensis
GAACATGACATCACATTACAGACATTTAGCGAGACGCTTTTGTCCAAAGCGACTTACAGTAAGTGCGTTTCGACATCGCTAGGCGAGAGAACTACTCGTCGCCAGAAGTCGTAAATGTATTTTCTTTCCTAACAATCCTCAGAACCAGTAAACGTGTATTTGTAAGCATGTGTGGTGTACTCATGTACTCATGTATTAAAAATAGGCAATATTCACACTACGTACACGCATCATAGATGCCTTCAAACCAGTCCATATAACAGTATTATTTCCAATTGATTCATTCAACAATGTTTATTTTTTTTATGTGTGTGGTGGGGGTTGTAGTTTTTTGACCCCCCCCCTTCATCCTCATCCTCCCCTCATCCTCCCTTTGGTTTCCCTTTGTGCCGCGGACCAATCAAATACCAACGGCTCAGTGTAGATGTCACACAGTTCACCGGAAAACAAATAGGACCGCATCCTGTCTGGGTCTGTCTAATGGAGACTCCGCCTTTAGATTGCTTCCTTTAGAGAGAAAGTGACCAAGGGCGGAGGGGGGAGGGGGGGTGGGGGTGGGGGGGGGGGGGGGGGTGACCCGGGAGACCTGAAGCAATGTGTTTCCCCACTGAGCTCCCTCCATCCGCACCGAGGGGCCCATCACTTACACTGACCATCCATCCCTCTCTCTCTCGCTGTCTCTCTCTCTCTCTCGCTCTCTCTCTCGCTCTCGCTCTCTCTCTGTGTCTCTCTCTCTCTCTCTCTCTCTCTCTCTCTCTCTCTCTCTCTCCTCTCTCTCTCTCTCCTCTCTCGCTCTCTCTCTCCTCTCTCTCTCTCTCTCTCTCTGTCTCTCTCTCGCCCTCAATCCCATCCACCCCTACAGTATAAGCCCTTTTTTCTTCCTCTGTCCCCTCTCCATCCCCTCTCACACAGATGTAATTTACTGTCCTCCCCCCCCCCCCCCCCCCCACATACACACACACACACCCCACCCCCCTCGATTCCCTCCACTCAGACACTCCAGGGTTTTAGGAGCAAATTAACACACTAGCTCGGTCAAGCTTAAACACAGCAGAGATGTAGCGTTTGTTCCAGTGTATTTAAAGATTGTCCTCTACAGATGCATTAGAATTATTTTTGGGGGCTGGGGGAAGGGGGGGGGAAATATCAGCCCGGCGGACGACTTGGGAGTTGGGAGGCTGGCGATGGAAGCCGGAGGCGGGCCTTGATGAAACGGGACCAATGACGCTCTTCTCCCCGGGTTTTTGAGATCTGGGATTTGTGTGGTCAATTTTCCGATTTTCAGTGTTCAGCGGTGAACTTTGGGACCGATGGGAGTTTTTTATTTAAAGATAGACATGCGTTCCTGCATCCATTATTAATTAAAAAAAACACACCTTTTTAAAGCTTTGATTTTGTTCAAAGATGAACAGCATGAAACCTTCTGTGTCCACAGATAAAGACTTAACAAATAACTACATCTCTGAGCTCAGAGTGCTCACACTTTCAACTACACACACTACACACATACCCCCCACAACAAAAAAAGTAAAAGCTTCTAAAAGCGGCGAGCGAAGAGCAGTTTTTAATGGAATAACAGAATTGTTATTCTATCTTTGAAGTGTATAACTCCTCATGTTTTTATCAAGCAGAACTGGGTCAGCGTGGGATTCCGTCTGCCCCAGAAATATACCCCCCTTTTTGCAATAAAATCAAGAAAACACGATGTGTGTGTGTATGTATATATATATATATATATATATATATATATGTATATACGTATATACTTATACCGTGTTTTATGTATTTATATATATATATATATATATTCATTTATTTACATATTTATTTACATAAAGTCATCAAAAAGGGAATCGTCCCATAAAAACATCCAACAGTTTGTTCTCTGGCGCCGTCCCTGAGTCTCCCCAACGTCCCGGGACCTCAAAACCGTTGACCTAGTTCCCCCGAAATGAGGTTAAATCCCTGAAACAAAAAATAATAATTATATATATATATATATATATATATATAGATTTATATATTTATCGGTTTAGTATTCATGTCTTACAAAGGTACAAATGTCATAATAATATTATCATGTATGCTATGCACTAAACGATAATGATTTTGGGCTTTTTTGTTTTGTTTTTGGTGCGTTTGAGTGAGGCTGGAACCCTGGAGGTTTTCTGGATCTCAAACTCAAGCAGACCTCTCAAACCCAGACACCTGGGTTCTAGGTCACCAGGACTTTCACAATGTGTCACAATGTGTTTCATTATATATATATATATATATATATATATATATATATATATATATATATACATACACACACACATATATACCGCATATATAAGGCAATACGTGGTGGCATAATGTCATCTCTGGGGATCTTCTGTTTATCCACCCCCTCCCCCCATCCTGTTTAGCCCAGTTCATCTTTACTTAGCCCTGGTTTACTTAGCCCTCTTCACACGCGCACGTCAGGCCGGGGGTTAACTCCAGTTTGGTGGTGGGGGGGGGGGGGGGGGGTGAGGAGCGTGAAGGACGCCCCCCGGGCCGATACGATGTGTGAAGAAAAAGAAAGCCTACCGCATCAATGATTACATCAGCCGGTCCAGCGGAAGCTGCGGGATCACGGCAGATCAGCGGCGATTACTTTTGAGAGGCGGTCCGACCTGCGAACCCTCCCGGCGTTCCCCCCACCCCCACCCCCCCTTCTATCGACAATTGTCGTGGCGGTGGCGTCGCGTGGCTGGTGGCAACACCTCCGCCACCGTCCCCCCCACCCACCACCACCCATCACCACCCACCCCAGAGCCATCCTTGGTATTTGATGAATAACAGGCCTGACCTCTATCTGCCATTGGTGGTGTGTCAGAGATAGAGAGAGAGATAGAGAGAGAGAGAGAGAGAGAGAGAGAGAGAGAGAGAGAGAGAGAGAGAGAGAGAGAGAGAGGGAGGCAGAGAGAGAGAGAGAGAGGAGAGAGAGAGAGAGAGAGAGAGAGAGAGAGAGAGAGAGAGAGCAAGCGAAAGTCACGGTAAAGGCCACATAAAGTGGGGGAAATACCTTTCAGCAAAATAGATTCTGTCGCCAGGGCATTAAAACCCTCCCCACCACTCCACCTCCACCGCCACCGCCACCGTCACCACCGTCACCACCGCCACCACCCACATATGTCATCATGACAACCAGCTTGCCTCGTTACCGCTACATCAAGCAGTCCATTGGCGGGTGCTCCTCCTGTCTTTGAACAAAACAATACGCTACGATGACAAAGTGATTTATAAAACAGCATAGTGATTGCTTTTTCTCTCTCTCTCGTCTTCTTTCTCTCTCTCTCTCTCATCTCTCGTCTCTCTCTCTCTCTCTCTCTCGTCTCTCTCTCTCTCTCTCTCTCGTCTTCTCTCTCTCTCTCTCTCTCTCTCTCTCTCTCTCTCTCTCTCTCTCTCTCTTCTCTCTCTCTCTCTCTCTCTCTCTCTCTCTCTCTCTCTCTTCTCTCTCTCTCTCTCTCTCTCTCTCTCTCTCTCTCTCTCTCTCTCTCTCTCTCTCTCTCTCTCTCTCTCTCTCTCTCTCTCCCTCCGTCGCCGCAGTTACACAGCTGTTAAACAGATGCTGTTTGTACCAATTTAGAAGCTAGTGCATTGTTTGTCAACACCAGTTTGGAGATTCATTCTTTATGTCGGTGTGTGTGTGTGTGTGTGTGTGGATGGGGAGTTGGACCGGCTGCCCAACGCATCACAGTGGATGGCCCGGCGTCAAAAGGCCCGGCGTCAAAAGACCCCAGGGTCGGAGACATGTGCTCCAGAGCATCAAGGAGGGGGGGGGGGAGCCCGGGAGCTCCAGAGCCCCGGAACCCACCGAGCAGCGGCGGGATTATTGGCACCGATATACGTCGGTCGGAACCTTAAAGCAATTAACGCCGGCTATTCTTATAGCCTCCATTATAGCCGCCATTAATAACGGGCGGGGAGTGTTGATGGTAGATACGACCCGACTTCAACGCGTCGCTCCGCATTAGCGCCGGAGAGGAGCCCTGCCGGCTGCCTGGAAGTGACTCGCTGTCACGCTCGCTCACTCCCGTGCCCTGACGGACCCAGTGGTGAATTACGTCTTGATAAATTGACTGGTACTAATGCTCAGAAATGGAAGTGTGGCCGTGTAAACCCCCGGCTTCCCTATCCATATGACAGTTTGAACAAGACCGCCCGGCCGGTCTAATTTCCTCCATAATTAATATCTGACTGGAGGAGGAAGGGGATTGTGAGACAGCCAGAAATGAGCAGACCAGATTTTTGGGATTTATTTAATTAAGCCAACGTGCGCGAGATAGCATTGGTGACGAGATGAAAGGGAGAGCGGCTGGACGAGCTGTCAGCGTCTGTGTGTGTGTGTGTGTGTGTGTGTGTGTCTGTCTGTGTGTGTATGTGTCTATATGCCAGTCTGTGTGTGTGTGTGTGTCTGCGTCTGTGTATATATGTGTCTATATGCCAGTCTGTGTGTGTGTGTGTGTGTGTGTGTGTGTGTCAGTCTGTCTATGCATGTACGCGTGCATGTTTGTTTATGCATGTCAGTCTGTTTGCGTGTGTGTGTGTGTCTGTGTGTGTATGTGTCTATATGCCAGTCTGTGTGTGTGTGTGTGTGTGTGTGTGTGTGTCTGCATCTGTGTATATATGTGTCTATATGCCAGTCTGTGTGTGTGTGTGTGTGTGTGTGTGTGTCAGTCTGTCTATGCATGTATGCGTGCATGTTTGTTTATGCATGTCAGTCTGTTTGCGTGTGCGTGTGTGTGTGTGTGTCCGTGTGTATATGTGTCTGTATGGCAGTCTGTGTGAGTGTGTGTGTGTGTGTGTGTGTCTGTCAGTCTGTCTATGCATGTATGCGTGCATGTGTGTTTATGCATGTCAGTCTGTTTGCGTGTGTGTATGCGTGCGTGCGTGCGCGTGTGCGTGTGCGTGCGTGCGTGCGTGCGTGCGTGTGTGCGTGTGCGTGTGTGTGTGTGTAAAGGTGGGGCAGGCGTGCCCCTAATGTGACCGGTCCAGATGCTGGGCAGGGGAGACGGGGAGTAGGAGCGCTGGCCGCTGTGCTCAGAGTGATGGGCCGCGTGGCGCAGCAAGGGTGCACCTCCACTGTTTGTAAAAACAAGACCATCACACTCCATCTTGCCACTCCCGCAGGAGCCGGGCCTCCGGGCTGATTTATGGCCCACAGACTGAGTTGGCTGGCTGGGGTGACAGCAACACTTGGACCCCTTTCCCCCGGTGACTGGTGTGGGAGGGCGGCCAGGCCACAGCTCTGGCCTCAGCTGGCCATAGAGCTGTCCTCTAGTTAGAGCGGACAAGACATTAAGCTTCATCCCCGGCGCGGGGATCAGCCCTGGCCGTCCGGCCGTCGAGGCCTCGGGAAGACCTTCCAGGCTTCCATCCCCTGCACCAATCAACAGTGGTCTATCTACTACTGCTGCCTGTTTGTCTGTCTGCCTGTCTGTCTGTCTGTCTGTCGGTGTATTAGTTTAGTTCTCTGTGGCTACCACCGCTCTGATGTCTCCATTGCAATTTAGCAAAGGAATTATTAATTGTAATAATTACCGCGGGGATATTACAATGGACGGAAAGGATAGCGTGGGTACGGGGAGCGCATGCCGAGGATATGAGTACACATGATGTACATCTGAGACTTCACAAGCACAGGGCTGAGGGCTTTGTTATTGCAACTGCAGGCGGATTTCACAGAGATCTTAGAGGTCTTAAAGTGGGTCAGAAGAATTGCAGCCCAATTCATTTTGCTTCCATTTTGTGGCTCCAGTCTGCAGCAGCCTCCACTCAGCCAGAGAAGCAAAATAGAGGGAGACAACAAAATGTCAGACTTGTTCTTTGCTGATTATTCCTTCTTTTTTTTTTGCCGCCGAATGCTTTCAATGCCTCGGCTCCTTGGCCTCCTAGGAAGTAGGGTGCGCAGTCAAAACACGAGTCGCTCCATGAGTTTGAATCTCTGTAGATGATTTGCGGCACAATTGATAGGAATCTCTGCCTTGTATAGCGTCCCGTGTGTTCGGATCTTGTTTTGTGACAATCCGAACCAGGGAATTGGCTGTTATTGCTGTAAGAAAAAAGAATAAAATAGGAAAAAAAAGTCAGCATCCATTATTTACAATTCTATTTATCATTTCACAGCACTGCGTCAAACTTTATTTTTAGAGATTGTCTCGCCATGACTGAATGGTGTCACACGGCTCCTTATGGTGTCACAACTGTTCTCCAACGCATCCGTGTTTACCTCCTTAAGGGTCTACCTTAAGGCTATACCATCCGCTGTCTCATCTAGTCTCTTAAGACTCTTTTCGCCCTCTTTTTTTTTACAGCGAAATAGTTCTTACTTACCCAAATAATAGCAGATTGTGTACCATTCCAAAAACAGTACTGGCATTATTATTATTATTATTCTCTCTATAGTGATATAGGATTTTTCTATTTTACAGCAATATTTATTATTTGGCCATTGCACGCATATCACGCTCATGCATATTTGAAGCTCTCCGTGAGGCTTCTGCTTAGTCTTTGAACCCTGATTTGGAATCAAAGCGTGGCATTTTACTGATTTTCCCCGGCAGAACCGCAGGATTTGATTCCAACTGTCATCGTCGTCTTCCGTCCTCCGCGTTTTGGATTTATTTCCATTTTCAAACGGGGGGGAATTTCCGAAAATACAAGCAGCCGCCTCTGGCTCCCGGTGGAACTCACTCAGTAATTAATAGGTATTAAATCGTACATATGAAAATGTTCCCACTGACGTAGCTACGCGCCACGCTGCGCTTTACTTTAAGTCGGTTTCTCTGGAACTGATTTGCGAGCTTATTTCCTCCCGGTGGCTCTGAATAGACGTTCACCACAGGGGGGGGGGGGGGGGGGGGGGCTTCTCTTGACTTCACTCTGCGCTCCGGTTGCGTCCCAAATTTCAGCAGTGCTTTAAAAGCCATTTAAATGGTTCATTTCTCAGCAGTGCATTTGTTCTTTTCTTGGATTTCGAAAAAAAGGCGGTTAACTTCATCCCGAGTCGAAGGCCTGTCATTTTTTTTGCCCTTTTTCTTATTATTTTTTTTGATTTCTTCCCATTTTGGTTATTTATTTTTTGCACAAGTCTTTTTTTTTTTTTTATGGGTCAAAAGCGACATCTGCTTTTTGTGGGTTTGAAAGCGGGTGGAAGGAAGTGACAGTGTTAAAGGCACTACACAACAATGTCATTTAATACCCAAATGCTCCTCCATAGACGACCCCCCCCTTACCAGAAGGGCGCCTAGTGTTTCCGTACAATCATCTATTTGTTGCCTGGAGATATTTCAGTTCCCGAATAAAGAGAGGGCTTCTGAAAGCCTCTGAAAGCCTCTCGTAGTAGTTCTGCTAATCTAGTCAATTCTCCTCAGCGAGGGAACTCTAGGAATTGGTTTTGTCTTTCTCTCTTTCTTTCGTTTTTTTTGGAGCACAAAAAGGAAGGAAGGAAGGAAGGGAAAAGGATTTGAGTAAAGATTTCCCGAAAGCTAGCCACCAAGCTATCACTAAAGATCTATAGAGCCTATATAGCCAGCCAGAATTCATTTTTTTTTCAAACAATGATCAATCTGCCTTTTGTAAACATTTGAAAAGCCATTCGGGTTCAATGAGTGCTCGAAATGATGAAATTGTAATTAGTTTAAGCAGTTGCAGCACTGTGGGCTGTGCCCAAACCAGAGAAAGAGACGAAAACAAAGAAACCGATGAAGATAGTGGTCTCTAGAGAGACGCAAGCTGGATTAAGAATTTTAAAATTAAAATAAAAACATGTAGGATTTAAATGGATTTAAAAACAAACGGCCACTGCTTTGCGGTAGTGGAAACAATAACGGAGTGAATGTTCCTTCCTTCTTTGGTTACTTTGTAGAGAGATGTGGCGTTTGGCGGAGAATTACAGAATTCACCTCTCGGGTTGATCTCTGAAGAGAAGACCCTGAACTCTGCTCCGGTCCTCCCACCACACAGCCTGTTGTCTGCATTGTTTTGCTTCCATTACACACGCTCTCCGGTCACTCCTCATTTCCCTGTACAAACAAACAGGCAAATTTGCGAAACATAGATGCAAATGTCCTTGTTTCCAGGTCCTTTTAAACAAAAAAACAAAAAAAAAAGGGAAATAAAACAGGCCTGTGAAATAGACAAGGAGAGCTGCTGCTGTTGTTGTTCTGCAGCTCCGTGGATAAAGTGATGGTATATTGTGTGTTCTGTAGCCGGTAACGCCTGCCATGAGAGTGGAAGAGTGGAAGAGACGTGGAACTGGTGATATAAACGTGTGCAAACCTTAGATGCTGTGGTTGATCCCATGTCATGTGTGTATTTTCTATTTCATACCGATGAATATGCAGTTATGATATATATGTGGGAAAGGAGGTGGTATTTTGCACTTGGTAGATAGAATAATCATTTAACTTGTGTGTGTGTGTGCATGTGTGTGCATGTGTGTGTGTGTGTGCGTGTGTGTGCGTGTGCGTGTGTGTGTGTGTGTGTGCACGCGCGCACGCCTGCGTGAGTGTGTAGGTGGGAGAGGTATCTGCGAGGGTGTATCCGTGTCATAGGAACGCAGATGACATGAGTGCCTTTTTATTCGTGCCGTGCACAAATGCTAAAAGATTCACACAGACGCATATAACATAATATACACACACACACAGGCGACACATTCTTAGACAAAACATTCAGAGATAAAAAAAAAGAAACAATGGTATTCTGGATTTTCATATTGGTGGTCAAAGCGGTGGTCAAAGCGCTCAAAGCAACCCTAATTCAGCCATTCAGTCATTTATTCACCTAAAAATCATCCATCACTCTCATGGGGTTATACACTTTAGGAGAGGCACCTCCAGTAGGTGGGTCTTGGAGGAGCCAGCCTTGCGATCTTTGAAATATTGATTCCCGGGAGCTACGCAGAGGTGCCCCTCGGAGTGCAAAAATAGGAGAGGATGGGGGGGGGGGGGGGGGGGGAGAAAACAGATAATTAGGGATTTTAATTAGGTGATCTGTCAAGCTGTGAGTGCCAGATGTAAGCATGTGGCCTTGGGTCAATGGCAAATCCTTCCCACAATGCCCCTTGTCACCTTGGGTCTGTGATGGGAGGGAGGCTGGCAGACTGTTATTTCGCCCCGAGGATCAAACCAGTAGGATTTAGAAGAGATGGCATTGAGTTAAAAATGGCTAGAAATGGCTAGAAATTATTATTACCCAAGGTTCAATTCTGAAACCCTGGGTGGAAAAAACCCGAGTTCATTTCAAACACATTTTAGAGAAATTGTTTTGAAAATTGTACTGGCAGGCAGGGGCTTTAAAACGTTTACAACCAAGGATTGTAGGCGGAAGCTACAGAAGGCGGTGTTTAAAATAGACAAATTGCCTTTGTCGTTCTGACGTGTGGATTTTACATATCTTAAAGCTACTGTCCATGAAACAGTTTGCGGTCACATTTTATGAATTGTTTTATGTCATTGTTTGAGGTCATTCGTAAAGGAAAGGACATCTTGCGCGCCGCTTTTATGGGTATAGGTTATGACAGCAGATGGCTCATAATAAAATATGTACCGATTGAAATGACTTCAACTATTTAGCATCCCCCTCTCTGGTCGACTTGGGTGTACGTATGCGTTATCCTTCAAACAACAAAGAGAGAAAACAAAATGATAGCGTGAACAAGGAGCACTTTGGTCTCCACTTTTTTTGTTGCTGTAATGACAAAAATGAACGAAAATTGCCTTGAAAGCGATTCACAACAAAGGCTGAAAGTGTGCAGTTACACCGACAACTCTTTATTTATTTTTCACAACAGCGCTAAAACGTCATTACATATTTATAACTCGGCGCCAGATGACAGAGACACAGAGAGGGAGAGATGAACCAAGCAACAATACCGCAAACTCAAAGTCTGGTGCCTCTCCCTCCCAGCCACATATCTGATTGCACTGTTTAAACCCTGCCTTTATCAAGTGTTTTCACACACAAACAGAAACTATTATGCGCAAGCTGCAGAGGGACTTGTAAAGTGCTTGACACAGCCATCTCTGAAGTTGTAAGGTAGAAGCTAGAAGTAACGTCTCACTTAATAGCTAAATAGTTGTGTTGTGGAAATGTTGGATTTGAAAAAGGGAAAGGGCTGATGTTTTTTACAGACAACTCTAACCACGGCACCTTTGTCCTTCGTCTCATTTCAGACCCTGCCGAGGGCTTCCACTGCCAGGACGAGTGTCGCATCCTGGGCCACTCTGACCGCTGCTGGATGCCCCGGGTCCCCGCGCGCGCCAAGTCCCCGGAGCACGGCCGCAACGTGATCGCGCTGTCGATAGAGGCCACCACGGTGGACGTGCCCCACCACTACGAGGACGGCACCGCCAAAAGGACTTTTGCCACCTTCGGCAAGGACGGGCACGAGGACGCCGAGCGCGGCGACCTTAAGGCCAGGCGGACACACGGCGACTCACAGCAGGTGTGCAGCCCCAAGGCCAACGGCGGGGCGGTGCGCGAGGCCGGCAACGGCCGCGAGGCGGGCAGCCCCGCCTCCTCCCCCGGGCACCTGAAGAGCCCCGCCTCCAAGCAGCCGCCGTCCGGGTACAACACGCTCAAGTGCCGCGACGCCGAACGCATCGCCAACCACAGCCTGCTGCGGCAGCCCGAGGGGAAGGACAGTGAGCCGGCGGTCCGGGAGATGGGCGCGCCGCCGCCGCCACCGCCGCCACCGCAGCACGACGCCCGCGAAAAGGAGTCCCCCGGCAGCAAGCGTCTCAAGGACATCGTGCTCTAGCGGCCTCCCTCCGCAGCCTAGCCCCCCCCCCCCCCCCCCACCCAACCACCATCACCACCACCACCCCTCCACAGGGGCGGCGATCGCCCAGTGGGCCCCTGCTACTCACGACCGCCCACGAGCACCCACACACACCCAAACACTCACCCACCGCCCCGCGCGGGGGTCCCACCCCCAACCGCCGCCCCACCCACCCACCCGACGATCACCGCACACATACGAGTGCACACGACACGCATCTAATTATATACACCCACGATAGCTGTACGTACGCAATCGGAACGAAAGGCCGGGAAGGCTGCGGAAGGTTAGGTCGAACGCTCTATGCGGCGCGTGCCTGTCGCCGTTCGTATAAGTCCGTACCGTGCAGACCGGCTGCACCGGAGCAGACCGGATACTGAGGAACTAATAGTGTGCAGCGGCTAGTTTGTGTACCGAGGTAGTGATGTGGCTTTGTCGTAGTTTTTTTAATTTTTAATTTGTTCCTGTTCCTGTTCCTGTTCCCTTTTTTAGTCAACAGCCCTTTTCAGGGGGGTGGTTTGTCTGAATCGGAGTGAGCCTGTGGGTCTCTTCAACCCCCGACTCTTGGAAATCTGGACAGCGATGCGTTTGGACAAATAGGGGGGGGGGGGGGGGTGGGGGGAGGATGGGGCGATCAAGAAGTACAATTCTGCCTTTTTTTGAACTGCTGTTTTTTCACAAAGTGATTTTTTTTGCTTTCTTTGGTTTTTTTGCAGTTTACCCCTTTGCTGCTGACGAGATCTGTCATTGTTTAATTGTATAGTGATCACTACAAAGTCATCAGCAGCCCGACGCGGGGATCCTCTTCTCAACTGTTTCTACGAACTGTTGGCCCGTCAACAGTTGGACAGGCAGTGGACACAAAGAGAAGGAACGATTTACCCAATTCAGTCTCGGTCTGCATATTATTATTATTATTATTATTATTATCCCGGAAAGGGGAGAACACCCCTCGTGTCATCAAACTGTGAGGACTTTACGGTATTTATGTTTTTATCACGTACGGAGCTAAATGAACTCTAAAACTGTCTGCCCACCCGTTCGGAAAGTGGGACGGACCGATCCTTGTGTTCCGGTTGAGCTATATGAAGAAGAAGAAGAAGAAGAAGAAGAAGAAGAAGAAGAAGAAGAAGAAGAAGAAGAAGAAGAAGAAGAAGAAGAAGGAGAAGGAGAAGGAGAAGGAGAAGAAGAAGAAGAAGAAGAAGAAGGAGAAGGAGAAGAAGAAGAAGAAGGAGAAGAAGAAGAAGAAGAAGAAGAAGAAGAAAAACAAAAACAAGGACAACAGACTTATTGTTTGTTTTTGAAATCTCCTGTGCCCAACCTTGATTGTAGCCAGTGGAGCACAAGTTAGACGTTTGTGCTCTGGTCTTGTACTTTTTCTGACTTTTGACTATGGGGCTAGGATAGAAGGGATGGTCACTCATGTCTTGCTCTGTGAAACTCTGTATAGGGTTTGCTATTATCATTTTTAATAACCTGTTGTTATGTGACAATCCCTTTAATGTTTTGTTTCGAGAGTAAATACAAAAAAAACAACAAAAAACAAATAAACATTGGTGTTCAACTGAAGCTACAGTAGCGTTTGTTACACAAACACAAAAATTTAAAAAAAATATAAGCCAAAATATATTTTATAAATAATTTAAAAATGTATAATGAGAATATTTAATGCTGTGTAGTTACTTTATCAGTAAGTTATACTTGAAATTAATTTGCTTTCGTTAATTTGTATTTTTATTGAACCATTTCAGTTTTTTTTCTCTCCAAATTGAACTTGGACCATATTTTGTTTACTTGTGTGACCCCTGGCAACCGTTGACTTGCAGTCTACCTTGTTGTAAAGAGTTTTCTTATTGGTCAGTTATCGTGCCATCCAGTTTCCGTGTGGGCTAATAGAAAATGTTTAAAAAAAGAGAAAAAAAGAAGAAGAAGCGATTTACAGCACCAACATTAATGTGTCAGTTCAACGAGCTTAGAGTGAGATAGCAAAATAAACCAAAAGGAAAAAAAAGATAACTAAAAAGGACGCAGAGAGAAAAACCCCTTGTCAAAAACGATTACAGCCGTTGCTTAATCTTAGAAGATGTGTAGCATGGTTCTTAAAGAGGGGGACGGTTTTATTAACCAACGCCCTTCTGCCGAGTCAGAAGACTGCCGAGTCACAGCGGGCACCGTGCTCCTACAAAGGGGGTTTCCCCCCAGAAGTGAAAGTGAAGAAAAAAACGTATTTCCCATATTGCTCAAATGTTACAAACAGCTTCTTTGACTGTCTTGTGAAAAGTTGTGTGGATACCCGGGTTTTATTTTTGGTTTAACAATTTCAATTTGAACAGTGTTTGTTTTGTTTTTTTTTCGTTTGTTTTTCTCGGCGTTGTAAAAGCATCTCTTCCCTCCGCCAGATTACCCAAACCAGGGGGAATCAAACCTGGGGGCGCAAACCTCAAAATGTCACCACTTCTCGACTCTTTTTAAAATCAGAATCTCCAATCTTCTCGGGGGCACATGGGGTCTCATTTTTACTTCTGCCAGCCGTTTGCAGAATGACCTGCAAACTTGCAGATGACCCCCCCCCCCCCCCCCCCGCCCACGTAACAAAACTAAACTAAACTAAACTACACCCCTCGTCGGAGCTGGAGCCAGGACTGTAGGTTATAGTGTGGAGACTTCAGCTGGGAGGGAATCTTCGCCCCCCCCTTCCCACCAACTCCGACCCAGCCTCCATCTTGTACCATGTGTGTGCTCTCAGTGGATATTAGATGTTAGCGGGTTGTGAGCGGCGCACACCAACCGGCCGGGGGTTTGAATCATGCGTCTGGAACGGGAACCCCTAGAGGGGAAGAACCGTACTGCACATTCAGCGGTGGTGTGGTGTTTTTTCTCTGACGCTTTTGCAGTGAATAATAATAATAATAATAATAATGTACAATGTGGTAACATGTGACTGAAGAGAGAGGGGGGGAGGGGTGGGGGTGCAAAATGCATACAACAAACTCGATTTTGTAGCTGAATGTTTTTTGCTGGTCTCACCCATGGCTTCTGGCAACATGAAAAATCTGATTAATCACTGAATGTATACAGCAGCTTACAATTAAAACTATTAAATGTCCACCTCTATGATTCTGTGTTTTGATTGACAGTATATATATACACGTGATATATATATATATATTTATATTTATATATATAAGCGCATGTAATATATATAGTTATGTATATATATATATATATATATATATATATATATATATATATATATATATATACATACATACACACACACACACATTTACATTACATTTACATCACACACACACACACACACACACACACACACACACACACACACACACACACACACACACACACACACACACACAGGGCTTGACATTAACCTTTTTGGCTCACTAGCCACTGTGGCCAGTGGTTTTCCGAAGTCACTGGCCGCTCAGCCTTTTCACCAGCCAGAATCTCCCCCTCCCC
The DNA here is from genome assembly GCA_027704905.1 of Muraenolepis orangiensis. NCBI lineage: Eukaryota > Metazoa > Chordata > Actinopteri > Gadiformes > Muraenolepididae > Muraenolepis > Muraenolepis orangiensis. The sequence continues at coordinate 23,202,186 of CM051001.1, forward strand.
CGCCCTTGAAATTGATGGGCCAATGGAATGAGCACTCAGTGCCCACCCAGGGCTCAGAGGAGCATCATGCAGAAGTATCTCCTCAAATTGATTATTTAGTTCGGATGCTTTTAGCAAACTACAATGATGATCTTTTTCCCACTGTAAATAATACTTAAAATAGAGGTCCCAAGCCAAAGTGGCCGGTTGAGAGAGACCCAGAGTTACAGGCCACTGTCCAATTCTACAGGCATTTGGGGGGGCCTGTGCTAATGGAAAACGGTCAATTACAATTCCCATTCACTCGTTCATACATCAACGGCGGTGTCAGCCCTGCAAGGCGACAGCCAGCTCGTCAGGAGCAGTTAGGGTTAGGGTGCCTTGCTCAGGGAGACACCTCGACCACAACTTTTGCTAGGAGGAGCCGGGGGATCGAACCAGCAACCTTCTGGTTGGTGTCTATGCAACCCGCTCTACCTCCTGAACTACTGCCGCCCCTAATGTCAAGCCCTGTATATATATATATATATATATATAAATATATATGTATATATATGTATAAATATATATAAATATATATATATATACACAGGTCTATATAACTATGCAGGTCTTGATACATTATACATATGAATTACTGAAGAAGAGATAGATCACGTGTGCATGAGGCCACATTAATGAGCTCAGCTGCAACCCCAACCAACCAATCACAATTATCTATTTCC
>CM051001.1:23205389-23215389 GCA_027704905.1 Muraenolepis orangiensis
CTCGCCTTTTCAATCAGACCCTCTGATCTGAGCCGCTGTAGCGACCTCATTCTATCAAAAGAGGCACCCAGCTGCTGCTCTGGGGTGTTGTTGGTGGTGGTGGTGGTGGTGGTGTTGGTGGTGGTGGTGGTGTTGGCGGTGGTGGTGGTGGGTATCCATTGTGACCGGCCAGAGCAATTCACTCTAACCTCTGGGGCCCATGTCGCAGGTTCACAAGGAGGGGATTATATGACAACTAATAAAAATGTTTGCTAGCCGCAGCAACAGCAAGCTAAACCTAGCAAATGGGGGGGCTGTCTGGGCCTCTGCCTTCTCTAAATGACAGCCCCCCCCCCCCCCCCATCACACACACAGGGTGTCCGACAGGAAGGCCCGCAATAAAAATGGGAAAGTAGAACAAAGCTTAGTTTAAGGTTTAAGGTTTTTTTTGTTATGTGTGTGTGTGTGTGTGTGTGTGTGTGTGTGTGTGTGTGTGTGTGTGTGTGTGCGCAAGGTTGCTTGGTGTTTGTCTTCAGCCCACGCCGGACAATAGGGTGACTGTGTCCTATTCGAATGGATCACCTATTCATCTGAGGACTTAGGCGGCCGGCTGGTCACAACAGTGGACCGCCAGTGGAAGCAAATGAGGTGGAAGAGGTGGTCCAGTCCTCAACCCGCTGGGCTGTTGGGGCTGAAATGCGAGGCTAATTAGTGTCCTGCTCTCTTCTCTCTTGTCCCTTCAACTTCCCTCAACACGTTTGGATTAAGACATCGTAGGACAAGGGTTGAACTCGGTGAACTATTATTTGATTCCGGTCTAGAGCTCCCTCGCTGTTCCAGACAATAGGCCGAGAAGCAAGGTGTCACAGCCGGGTAATTTGGTGGGACCCAGAACGCAGACCAAGACACAGTGGAGCTATAACGTGAAGCTTTATTAAAGCACAACAGACAACAGAGAGTGATCGGGGACAGGCCAGGGGTCTGGAAACCGGGAAGTCGGATCAGCGTAGTACCGGCAGGGAGTAGAAAGGTGCGTGGTCCGGGACGGGCGAGGAGTCTGGGTACCGGGAGGTCGATCCGCGGAGTACCGGCAGGTAGTAGACAGGCGCGTGGTCCGGGACGGGCGAGGAGTCTGGGTACCGGGAGGTCGATCCGCGGAGTACCGGCAGGTAGTAGACCGGCGAGTAGTCTGGGACGGGAGAGGAGTCTGGATACCGGGAGGTCGAAGTAGCGACAGGTACCAGACAGGCCGATGGTCAGGGACGAGCGAGAAGTCTAGATACCGGGAGCTAGCGACAGGTACCAGACAGGTAATTATAATTACCAGGGAGCTCGTATAGACCGGAGAGTAACGCGGGACAGGCGAGGGGTCTGGATCCCGGGAGGTCGGAGTACCGCTTTTCAGGACACCCAAGGCGCAGTAGTAATGGTAATTAATAGTAATGGTAGGTAGTATTATTGTGATTAGTAGTAGTAGTAGTAGTAGGTATTAGTGGTAGTTGTGGGTATTAGTAGTAGTATTAGTAGTGGGTATTAGTAGTAGTACTGGTAGTAGGTATTAGTAGTAGTAGTAGTAGTGGATATTAGTAGTAGTAATGGCAGAAGGTATTAGTAGTAGGTTTAAGTAGTAGTAGTAGTAGTAGTAGTAGTAGTAGTAGTAGTACTAGCAAATGTGTCGTTTTTATTTGTGTCACTGACGACATCCCCCATATCCGTCAAGAAACCAGTGATTTTTCCATACAAAAAATCACAATCAATCTGAAAATGTATTTATAGAGACATGATCAAATTGACAAAAGCGCCTCCATAAAAACCTCCATCCAATACCCTAAAACCAAAACCTGAACCCTAAAATCCTGCAAAAGTATGTTCCCAGGATCATCTCATTCTCAAACAACCCCAAGAGTCTGGGGCCGCTCTTTTGCTTCTTGCACTCACATCGTCACCCTCCAAAGCTGTCCTTCTTTTGACTTTTACCGTAGCACTTTAGAGAGTAGAGTTTAGTGTTGTTTCAGCATCTTTAGGTGATTTTCTCAAGGGGCCCCGGCAGTACTTTGTAGCTATAGTCTGGCCCCCTTTGATTCATGACAGGAAGTTTGGAGCTCAAAACTCATACACTTATAGTGAAGCCAAGTTGCTGCTAACTGATATAAAGTGTAAACACCTGTCACAAAACACAAAAAGTCTTATTCTATAAACGTCAAGTCAATTGTGATATTTTATGTTGAAGACAATCATTTTGTTGCTTGTCATTTTGTTTTTCTAATATGTTATGGATTGGACACAAAAACTATCAAATCTCCATACAAAATATACACGTTTTTACAGTTATGTTTGATTGATTGTGGCTCTAAGGAGAAATGTGATTAAAATATAATCATATGACTAGTTTTCACTGACATTTCATTGTCTTTTATTCTTCTCAGCTTCTCATCCTGAATGGATTTGAAACAGCGGAAATGTTTGGAAAACCAAAGTAATTACAAAAAAAACCCTGTACAATTTAAGCTTTTAAATTTGTTCAATTATATAAAACCTTCCCCAGAAGTGCTCGGGTCACGCTGTGCAAATTGCTGTGATGTTAGTCTCAAAAAGCTAATGGTCTGGTCCAATGATCCACACTTTTAAGCAACACGATTATCACCACAGCGGGGCAGAAATTGAGTCAAGCTAGCGGTGGGTCCCAGCACCACGCCATATGTGACCTCACACCGCAAGCTGACCTGAATGGAGAGTTTAGGCCCCTCATTTGCCCCTATTAACACCTCTCTCTCTCTCTCGTGTTCATCTCTCTCGTGTTCATCTCTCTCTCTCTCTCTCTCTCTCTCTCTCTCTCTCTCTCCTCTCTCTCTCTCTCTCTCTCTCTCTCTCTCTCTCTCTCGCTCTCTCTCTCTCTCTCTCTCTCGCTCTCTCTCTCTCTCTCGCTCTCTCGCTCGCTCTCTCTCTCTCTCTCGCTCTCTCTCGTGTTCATCTCTCTCTCTCTCTCTCTCTCTCTCTCTCTCTCTCTCTCTCTCTCTCTCTCTCTCTCTCTCCTCTCTCTCTCTCTCTCTCTCTCTCTCCTCTCTCTCTCTCTCTCTCTCTCTCTCTCTCTCTCTCTCCCTCTTCCCCTCTCTCTCTCTCCCTCACCAGTAGGACTTTCCAGTGGGAAGAAAGCAAGAACTAAAAATACTGAACGGATTCTTGGAGTCAAAGTCATTTGAAGGTGACACAAGCTAAGAATGGGCCATTAGTTCTGAGCCTATTGCAACAGGGCCAGAACAAATTCAAGGGAATTGCGAAAGAGTATGTCCAGGGGGTGTTTTTGTGTGGTGTATTTATGTATTTTTAACCAGATATAAAAAGACTATAAATATCCAATGGGAAAGGGGGAGACTTTTTTTGTTTGTCCATGGCTGAATATTGTTTTGAAGAGGTTAGTCTTTGTCTCAGTGCAGAGTGGGCTGGCCATCGGGCTATCAGCAGGAAGACTGATTACTCCCTCCGTGTCCCTGCCTCCACACTACATATCTAATAGCCCTGGCCAGTGGCCGCTTCCCTTTGTGGCCACCACAATGGAACTTTGATCAATACCGAAATGAGTGGCCTCAAACAATGGGCCGCATTCAGAGCCCTTCGTGACACACGGGGGGGTGGGGAGGGGGATGGTGGGTTGGGGTTAGGGTGCGGGAAAAAAGAGCCACATTCCCCTAGCAAGCTTTAATTGGAAGTGATGCTAGACAGATGATATCATAACCATTAGCGATTGCCCTGATAAAAGTGACCCGGGAAGCGTTTCTCTGAGGCTCCTCTGTCTGAGTCGGGTTCCGATGAGCCCCAGGACCCATCTCCGTCAGCAATCACCGTCTGACCTCCACCGCCTCTCCCAGCAGCCCTTAAAGCCCAAGACGCCGGCTCCGAGGCGGAGGAACAGAGGCTGTTGACCTCTCCCCCCCCACCCCCCCCCTCCCCCCTCCTCTCTGGAGGATAAAACCGCTGATAGCGGGGACTCGAAATTAAAGACTGTGGCCTTTGAAAGCCTCCATTATTGTCAGTGGGAGCCAGGCAATGAATCTCCCTGGCCCTCTCCATGGACATGCATTATCGGAGGGGTGATTATTTGACCTAAACTCCCAGACTGCCAATGATTTATATTACCCTGGCACAGGTAAGAGGCCTGACCTCTATGGCCCAATTGGCAAAAAAAAAAAGAGACGGCAGAAAACGACCAGGAGTTCTGCAGGACTTTAGTTGGCAGGTGCCGTTGTACGTCAGCCCCCCCTTCACACAGCACATCACACAATTCGGTAACTCGAGGTACTTTTGTTGAGGTAAGTTTAACCAAAAAAAGAGTTCAACACCAAGCGTTTTAATCCCCTTTTCTGGGCCGGCTCCAATGTTTCACTATCCCTGTGGAGTGAAGCCTCTACAAGAATTTACAAGGGGACTCAGAGAGATCGGATCAATTGTTCCACTGCTTTAGTAATTCAGAAAGATGGATTGCGGTCTAAAGTGAGACCAAAATGCTCTGTGCTAAAGCTAAAATCACAGGAGCATGTCACTTTAAACGTCAGTTCTTATGGTTACTGAAGGAGTTACTCCCAAGACAAGGGAGCAGCTTTCTGAAATATGCAATAACTTCACAAACCTTTGAAGCAACGTTAGAGCTGTCCTTTGTCTGCTGGATTGGTGTTAAGTACAGCTTATATTGGAAATATGCTTGAACTAAACAACTGAACCCCTTACTATACACATTTACTAATTATTGTGCAAAAAAAGTGACACATTTATGAATGATATTTTATATTTGAAAAAATTATTTGGTTTTGTAGTTGGCCTATTGATCTTTGAAACTGAGATGTATTCATTATAAAAAAAATGCCATTATGATCTTTATACTCACCTGAATAGATACTATACCCCTGATCCTAGCTTTGGAGAGCTAAGACTTAGACTTAAGGTACAGGCTCAACCTTATAACAGGTTGGTTCTAAAAGGTGTATTGGTAAGATGCTTTTCTTTTCTTATTCCATCACACTCTCTTCTATATGCATTATATTCTTCTCCTTTTAAGTGGGTGAATCAAAGTGACATTGCATTGACACCGTCATATAAGTATAAATATATATATATATATATAAGTTGTTTTCAAACCAAGAAAGAAATCCATTCCTTTGAGAAGAGCGATCTCCTCGCCCAGGCAGGCAGGCAGGCAGGGTGCCTTACGCTGACTCGGCCATTAATGCTGGACTCATTGTGAGCAGAGAGGAGCACTTCAGCCGTGGTGCAGAGGCTGTCATATGTCTTTGCAACCCAGGGTTGCAAAAAAAGGTGGAGGTGGGAAGTATGTGTGTATATATGTACCGACTAGAATTAAAGCGTATGAAACGTGTAGGCGATGACACTTCACAAATGGCAGGGTATGAGCAATGAAGAAGAGCGCCATCCCCCCCCCCCCCCCCCCCCCCCCGGTTTTTCTTTGTGTTACACAACGTCCGAAGCGCGGTGATGGACGGATGATGTGTTGTTAATGAAATGTCAGGAAGCCATCCAGCGCTGCGTTCCTGTGACCTGCTTGCTTCACCCATTAGCAAATATGACAGGAGTTTTTGGTATTAATGGAAAAAAAAAACACATCATCACACCACTTTCAATATAGCTGTTGCATAAGCAATGGCAGCTTCCCACGATAATAGTCACGGCGGAAAACACAGCGGGGAGAAGGGAAGGAAGGGGCCTTTGTGCGGTGCGAGAAGCGCAGGGTGCTAAACTGAGACGTGTTCCTCTACTGCCAAACCAGGAGCAACGCTGGGGGTTTGGCGTCCAAAACAACATTGCTTTGTTTACCTAATTACCTTACCTGTGATATGTTTCCCGCTTTAAGTTTCAGGGTTTTCTTTCTCCTATTTATTTTATTCTTTCTATCTGCTGTGTTAGTGGAGCCAGGGCTGTGTGAAACAACATTGGTTTGTTTTTCTTTAGTGGAATGAAAGATATTGCTTTTTTTTGGGGGGGGGGGGGGGGGGGGAATGTTGACGATAGATTGGGTTTTAGACGAGCTGTGATCTCTCGTCAATCTAGAGCGGCTGTGCAACCAGGGCTTTACGGTCCATTAAGATACACTTGGCCAATTCATGTTGCAATTGCTGTTTAACTTGGTGTTAGGATTGTACATGATACATTTATCCATCGTTTTTACCCTTTCCTAACATGGTTCATTAACAGCCAGTCGATTTACTCACTTGTTTAATCTGCATCTACCAACCCCAACTTGCTGGGATCTCAGGATCTCAGGTGAATGTCCTATTATAAACTCTGTTCCTGTTTTGCAAAAAAAATAAAGTGTGTCAAGTGATGTCATTTGCTTTCCATCTGGTTCAATCATCGTTTGAAAAAGAAATGCAATCTTGATCTGAGTCAACCCTAGGCACAGTACATTAGTCTGGCAATCCTAGGTGTGTCTCTATTTAGCGTTCAACAATCTGTTCACAATCTGTTTTCACCTTTCAATACCTGCCCTAAGTTTCAAGTTCATATTTTACTTGAAGAATCAATGTATTGTAATCCATCATGCTCCATATGCATTTGTCTGCAGAAATTGACTGAGTGCACCACTGCAGGTGCTGAGCTCCCTGAAGTATCCTTCTGTAATGGCGGCACGGTGGTCCATAAAAACCGCTCGTTTGCTTGGGAAATGGAAGGTGTAGGTTCATTAAGTACCAGTCCTGTTGCATCAGCGAGTGACGCTCCCATGTGAGGTGGGATAAGGAGGAGGCCAAAAGCACTCGAAGAGAAAGGTGGGGGGTTTTTTTATAACTTTTTCGTTGTTTCCGTCTCTCTATCCATTTCAGCATCTCGCACCTCGCTCTCAGATGGTTGATGAGATCACCCTCAGACCTCCCACTGTTGCGTGCTTGTGGTAAGAGCGAGAACATCTTTTTCATGAAGGCCTTTTATACAAATTGCATTTGTTCCCTTGGGGGTTTTTTTTGTTTTTTTTGTCTAAGATTTTAAAGCTTTCTCTCCTTAGGATAAGTCGTGTTGGCAAAGGAAAATTCAGACGACAACTTGCTTTACACAACGAAAATAATAAAACAACAAAACAACTTCCGTGCCTCTGCTCCGACTCAAATCTTTCACAACCAGGCGATTTCCAAATATAATCTTGTCGAATTACTGGTAATTAAATCCAACAATGATGATGAACAGAGATTTTTCTACCTTTATTCAAAGGGAGTTAGTTATTCATTCAGTCTAAATGTAAAAAATATTGATATTTCTATCTATAAAGCCGTGTCATCACAGAAGCAGTACTGCACAGTTCTCAAAGATAGAATCTGACCCGCTCTCAAGAAATTCCTTCAGTTGTGTCGGTGAAGACGTCCAAACCCGATCCTTCAGTCACTATTTTGTGTTCCTGTCCGCAGTTGCGAAAATAATAATCTGTCAACAGAAATACTCTAAAGTCTGTGAAGAAAAAACACCAAATCCAAATACCTTGACTACCCTACCTGTCCTAAGAAGAAAAGAGAAAAAAGCCTCTTCAAAAAGCCATTTCACTTTGAACGGTCTTTGAACACGGTTTTGTGTTTAAAAAAGAATGGAAGAATACAAAATCTGTCTCCCTGCACTTAAAATGTACTCCAAGAAGCATGCACACATCCCTGGTGTAAATTGGCCCTATAAGAGATGTAGTCCTTGTTTCCAAAGCATCCGACTGAGTGCATGTATTATATAAAATATACCGGGTCTACCATATTTACAATATTCTGCCCCCCCCGGATAAATGTGTGTGTATCTTGCTGTGAGTGCCGAGAAAAAACACTTAAGATGGCCGAGTGACAGAAAAGTGTGTGCAATGTAATTAAATAAATAGAAAATATTGGCCCGGTAAATGTTAATATTTGTGGTTTTGTGTCTTTTGATATCATAATTAATCTATCAACATAGGGTAAGGGTTTAGTGTAAAACGTCTAAGACAAGGATGCCTAAAACGTGGTCCCGTTTTCCGATTGGATGATTGGCATGTCAGTGAATTCATTCAAGTCAACTTACTTGTGTTTTGAATTCCATTTCTGACCCTTTTTGTACATTTTGTACATTTTGTACTCCTAGTGATCCGTGAGTTTTGCTGAAATCTGTGTTTGGAAAGAGCGTTTGTGCTCTTGTGCACCTTATACAAGGCCAAAAAGGGGCATTCCATGCCCAAAGTTGCTCTAAAACCACAACAAACTACTTACAAAGTCAAAAAACAACAATTTGGTGCCATATTTGAAGGTTGACCACCTATTGATACGGTGAATGACTCATGTGCATATTTGGGTTTTTGTTATTCAAGTATTTTCCTATTGCAAATGACAAGAAACACAGCATTCCGTATTTACTTGAACACGTCAAGTAAACACGGGACACTCGCGTTCATAATAGAAAGAGTAATCAATCTTCACAGCTACACGCCTAGCCTCACCGCACGGCGCTAAAGTTTAGCGGGGGGAAACAACAAAGAGCACTTCTTTGGACCAACACAGACTGCCATTATAATTTGTATTTGGCATGATTAATGACACTCGCAATTTGCAAGGCGGGTGGGGGTGGCGGGGCGGGGGGGGGGGGGGTGTCAGGGGTACAAGCTCCGCAGAGAGGCTTCGGGATAAAAATCAAGCCTGTGTTACTTGAAAAGGGACGGGAGGTCCTCAGCCCCTTGCAGCTGGAGCCCACTACTACTCCCTCCTTCCCTCGTTGTGTTGCCTTTGCCTCTCGGGCAACTGCACTCACTCAGGGACACAATGACTTTCTATTCCCGCTGAATAGGACTCACTTCTATTTTATTCATGGGGGGGGGGCGGGTGGTTGTTTGTTGTTGTGGTTGTTATTGTGCTTTATCCCTGATCATTATTCCCTCATTTTGGGTTTATTTAATCAGGGATCATTTGTCTCTGCCCCTCGTTAATGAAGTGATAATTCCACGATAATTAACGTTAATCCAGCACCGGAGCAAATTAATTTGCCTAATGACGTTTGTTCTGACAGAGTCAGACGCGACACGCTGTAGCACGCGCGACGCTAGTAGCGGAGAACGGCCGCGGCGGGAGGGAGCACGGGGGGCACAGCGTCACGCCACGCCAGCGCGCGCTGGGAACAGCCGAGCTGAGCCGGTCGGACGTGAAGGACGCGGCGAATAAGTGTTCTCAGGCGAGTCGTCGAGGCCATATCACTTTTCATTGAATAGGTTTGTCGATAAGGTGCTAAAAAGGTCAAGTCGGTAAACAAAAAAAAAAGCCTTGTACAAATATAACTGCCTGGCACTGATGAGGCATGCTAATTGTTGTTGTCCCTGGCAGACTTCCGTTTATTTACTTATGTGTTGTGTACGGTGCATTTTTTTATAAGCAAGTTGGTCTCGAATCCTCAATGTGTTGTCAAGTGAATCATTTATAATTATTACAATATTCCTGACTTTTACAAGACGGCGTACATTCATTTAGTTTCACATAAAATCTAATATATTAATAGGATATATCTAAATATTATATTTCTTTATTTTTAATTTTTTTTCTCTTAGTGTTATTACAGTCTGTTCCAAGCATTCAATTCTGAATAACCTGCATTTTCTCCAGAAAATGGGAAAGCAATTACAGGATACAAAAACATGTCACTGTACGGTGTATTCTCTCTCTCTCCACTCTAGACCTTTTTATGGCTATGGTCTTTGAGTGAAATCGGGCCCCAATACAGATTTTCTTTTTTCAATAAAGTGGAACAATTACCTTATTATGTTATTAACTATACGCACGGCGGAGTGCAGCGGGTGGCTGCCATTCTCCTCTGCGGCTGGGCACCACCACCTGTACCGACTGTACAGCAGTCCTTCAATATCACATCCCCGATTACAACAATAAAATGGAGGTTCCCTCCCTCACAAAGACGGGGGAAAAACGAAATGGATGTTTGGTATTGATGAGATGATTATTCAGCTCCTCATTGACAGAGGGAGGGAGGCCAACTGGAGAATGGTATTTTAAAAAACAGCAGACACAAATATTAA
>CM051001.1:23220389-23222889 GCA_027704905.1 Muraenolepis orangiensis
CCGAGTGCTGCTCGCCGGCGATCAGCTCTCCTTATGTCTACTCATATTATAAGTTCTCCTTATGGCTTCCTTATTAGTGGGAATGCTGACGTAGCAGCACTCACACTATTGTTATTGTAATCTTTACTGTTATTATTATTAATATTACGTACGTTTTTTTGGACTACTGCTACTGCGTCCTTTCAGCTACAGAAACCAGTCAAACTATTCAAAATGTTCAGGGTTACGGTTATTATGTATGAATGTATATAGCTTTCTTGTCCCTTTTATACTTTGCAAAAATATGAAGCTTTTATTCAACACTTCTTTCAAACGTAAGTCAGTGGGAGGAATGTTCAAAATCCTCTTCAACTTACTCCACTTTGAAATGCTACTGCTTCTGCATACTTTCAGCTACTGGCTTCATTTAAACTTTTAACGGGTTACAAGACTTTGAACGATCAAACTTAGTTTTTAACTTTTTAGGTTGTTTTTTTTTACAGTTTTGGAACCATCGCATGCTACTTTCACTCCTTCTCTGAGTTTATGACACTGACACATAATTGTCATGCTCCAGAAAACAACACAGCTGATTGTGATTAGCTGATTAAACTTACAGAAGTGTGCTTCTCTTCATCTTTCACTACTACTACTACTACTACTACTACTACTACTACTACTACTACTACTACTGCTATACTACTAGTATGCCACTATTCCTACTAATACTACCGTTATTGCTTTACTACTACTTAACCAGAACTCATACGACTACTACTACTACTACTACTACTACTACTACTACTACTACTGCTATACTACTAGTATACCACTATTCCTACTAATACTACCGTTATTGCTTTACTACTACTTAACCAGGACTCATACTACTACTACTACTATAGTACTAGTATACCACTACTGCTAGGTTGAAGGTTGCTGGTTCGATCCCCGCCACCTCTTCCTAGCAAAAGCTGTCGAGGTGTCCTTGAGCAGGACACCCTAACCCTCACTGCTCCTGACGTGCCGGCTGTCTCCTTGCATGGTTGACTCCACCGTCGGTGGTTGAATGGGTGTATGAATGGGTGAATGTGAGGCATGACTTGTAAAGCGCTTTGAGTAACCACTGGTTAGAAAAGAGCTATATAAATGTCCATTTACCATAAATGTCCATTTACTTCTCCTGAGCATGACCATGTCCTACTTCTAGTAGTCAGAGTAATCTTTTTCAAAGAACGGAGGCTATGGTTTGGGGCTAGGGTCTTCATACAATGCTGCTTGTCACAATGAGGTAGGAAATGTTATTGAATGCTAAATGCTACTAATTTGACAAACTACATGAACAAGTAACATCAAAATCACACTTACCAAGTTACAAGCACGAATGATGTCTTACCTCTGTTATTACCATACTAATACTTAAAAGAGTACTTAAATAATAATTAGGCTTAATAACCAGGTTTTACACAACAAATTAAACAAACAATCTTGTAAACGCCCAATTAATCGTCTAATTAAGCAAGTCTATAATTATTACAAATTGTTAGATCGCTGATAGCAAATGTTTTGCTTTTATTTTTTTTATACTGGACTGATACTGGACTGATACTGGACTGGTACTGGACTGATACTGGACTGGTACTGGACTGGTACTGGACTGGTACTGGACTGATACTGGACTGATACTGGACTGATACTGGAATGGTACTAGACTGATACTGGACTGATACTGGACTGGTACTGGACTGATACTGGACTGATACTGGACTGATACTGGACTGATACTGGAATGGTACTGGACTGATACTGGACTGGTACTGGACTGGTACTGGACTGATACTGGACTGATACTGGAATGATGTCCACTTTCACTTATTAAGACTTGACTTGGACTTGCACCCAAAGACTTTTAAATGATATTTAAAATGATGTATGTTTACATAGGGGCCAACACATCAGGCTCCCGTTGAATGCAAGAAAGAGAAAGAGATTTGAAGGTGCATTTGTTTTTACAGCGTGAAGGAATTTCAAAGAATCAAAACACATTCACTTCAAATCTTTCCTTTTTTTCCCCGTGCGGTCATAATGGAATAGAAGCCGTGTAACACAACGCCAAAACCCATTGAACTGTATCCTTGCAATGTGGCATCCATGCACTCATGGTACCTCATGGTAGTGTGATGCCCTCGCTCAGCTAATGAAACCTTGTTGTTTGTCTGCAGTGAAAACACGGTCATCGTGTAATTTTCCCAAGGATAGGACATCTTTGGTCGCCGTGGGCTGCGGTTGTATTGCCGTTGCTGAGGCTCAATGCCATCGGCGCTCTCTCACCCGCACTGCAGACCTAACACCGGGGGCTGACCTTGATGAAACAAGTGGTGAAGGACCCTCTTTTAAACAGGAGCATAACTTATCCTACCCTTTTGGTATGTTGGCACACCGCATGGATACCAACAAACAACATTAAGTCTTTACTCCCACCCCCCTACCCCCACCACCCTACCCCCACCACCACCACCCC
>CM051001.1:23225389-23242889 GCA_027704905.1 Muraenolepis orangiensis
TGTGTGTCAGTGTGTGTGTGCGTGCGTGCATGTGTGTCAGTGTGTGCGTGCGTGCATGTGTGTCAGTGTGTGCGTGCGTGTGTGTGTGCGTGCGTGCGTGCATGTGTGTCAGTGTGTGTGTGCGTGTGTGTGTGTGTGTGCGTGTGTGTCAGTGTGTGTCAGTGTGTGTGTGCGTGCGTGCGTGCGTGCGTGCGTGCGTGCGTGCGTGCGTGCGTGCGTGCGTGCGTGCGTGCGTGCGTGCGTGCGTGCGTGCGTGCGTGCGTGCGTGTGAAATAGATGAAACCCACAAAAGTAACATACTGCTTAAGCTGCCGACCACGCCAATGATGTTTCTCAGGAGTTCCGAAACAGGATAATACAAACAAATACCAACCTTAGCTAGCAGTGACCGCTGGATTACTTGGTTTGGATTGAGTACAGCTAGGGCCAAGTATAAGGTAGTGAGGTACTGCAGTGAGGGACCACTTCAAATGAAATGGTTTCCCTTTGAACCACGTATACTGGACACAGCGTGTACTATATTATAGATTAAAGAAGACCGGAAAACATTCTGTACTGGACTAGCACAACCTTAAAAAAGGTCTGATCTAAAAAGGACCTAAAAAATGTCAGATCCTGAGCCCATCTGGATTATAATCTTTCTATTCTTTGACCACAAAACATGAGAATATGCTGACATTATATAGTATAGATTGACCGTTGGTAATCAGGACACTAAATCTTGTTTTAACACGGGACATATTAGGCAGCTGTTTGGGAAGATCTGCACCCTTCCATCCATACATCAACATGTGTCCACTAGTCCATACAGTCCCCCCCCCCCCCCCTGCCCCCCCCCCCCCCCCCCTGCCCCACCCACCAATCCATTCATCCATGTATTCACCTGTCAACCCATTCAGCCATTCATTCATTCATACACATACAAGGCAGATTGACCCCCTAAATGGAATGGTCAGTTCATTCCGGGGCTTAGGAACACACCCCCTCCGCCCCCTCCCCCCCCCTCCCCCCTCCCCCCCAAACACACACACACACATACATACACACGCTCTCACTATTCAAACCTATGATTAATGACCTCCAATTAGCATGCTCTTGCCTCTCTTTGGTGTGTGTGTGTGTGTGTGTGTGTGTGTGTGTGTGTGTGTGTGTGTGTGTGTGTGTGTGTGTGTGTGTGTGTGTGCGCGTGCGTGTGTGCGTGCGTGCGTGCGTGCGTGCGTGCGTGCGTGCGTGCGTGCGTGCGTGTGTGTGTGAGTGTGAGTGTGAGTGTGTACTATAGTGAGGCTGGGCCCTATAGCTGAGTCCTGGACCCTATAGCTGAGTCCTGGACCCTATAGCTGAGTCCTGGACCCTATAGCTGAGTCCTGGACCCTATAGCTGAACAGTCCCTTCATAAATCATGTAATGGTTCAATTGGTTGAATCAAACCGTCATCGAAAATTCGGGATAAAAATTGCTAATTCTGCAAGATGGTTTATGGCATTATGTAAAACATGGCAATATCCGGAGCATTCGTCGAAAACAGGAAATTGCTCTTTTTGTTCGCCACACAGAGGTAACGAAAAAATGCGAAAAGCATTTTATGTCAAGGTTTGTTTGGCTGAGGATTAATATCAGCGTAAACAATTTATGTGCCAATTCTTTTTTTTTTAAAAGACACATTATTTCCACAAACTCTTTCTAAAATATATAACTCACTCTATATGGGGTTTTTATTTTATTTTTTCCAAAAGCAAGAAAACCTTGACCTCCAAATGTGAATAGATTTTGGGAGGAGAGCTGGTGAAAGCTATTTTAGGGTGTGGGGGGGGGGGGGGGGGGTAATGCAGGATATGTTTTCATAAACACATCATCATCATCATCTTTTTTTTTTTTTTTTTTCAAACAAAGTTGTATTTCTGTCCAGCCAAACTTTCAGCTCAGTCTCAATCTCCCAGCTGTTTTCTTTTTCGAGACGGGCTGTGGAGGAGAAGAGAAAAATCAATGTGTGCTAACCAGCAACACGCAGCCACCCACCTGCGCAACCGCTCACAGCGCGAGGGGTTTAACCGCGCCGGTCACTCGTCGTGTCAAACATGCGGCGTTGAGGTCGTTCTGCCGCTCTGTTTCCGTGGGCTATGTTTAAGATGCAATGCGGCTATTCAATCGTCTGGGTCCTCACAAGTCGACATGGTGGTGGAGGAAGGGGAATTTGTATGGACGGACGGACGAACGGACGAGGTGTGTCCTGAAACGCGACTGCTTTGCATGCACCCAGTATAGACGCATGGATGACAACCGACGCCGACCAGGCTGAACCGTGTGCATATTAAGGACGACACGCGGGTCTCTCAAGACATGTACGAGAAGGTGAAATGGGTGTTGCGTTGCATTATTAAAAAATTCACATTTTGAAAAAAAACCCCAATGGGGGAGTTTGTGATATTTCTCTGGCCCCACTTCAGGCATACAAATGCTTCTTGGGCGAGATCAGATTTCCTAAGTTCTGTTCCCACTGCAAGACGTGACCCAAACAAAGTTTTTATTTGTAAGAAAAACCAAAAAACTGTTTAGTTTTTTGGGGGGATTTTTTGCGTGTGATTGTTTACCCTTTGGCCCGGCTGCTTCCCAAGAGGCGACGGCAGACTTCCCGCCAGGTCAACTTCAACGGTCTGAGAGCTACGATCACATCAATCTTTTTTTTGGGAGGCTGTGGTCAACATTTTTAAGCAACGCTTAACCTTCGCACCTCTGTGTACCTCGCCCCAAAACAAAGAAGAACAAGGAGTAAAAACACCTGGCCAATACGACCCCCCCACCCCCCCCCCCCCCCGTGGCAAATACCGCAGGTAGACCAACGGTGTTCCACAGTCTCCCGGCCGTACTGAGGGTGAGACGACTGCTAACTATTGGAGGTGGTTGAGGCTGTAATATTGACACCATCGGCCAATTACTCTCACCGCAACCGACGGGTTGTCTTGAAATGGGCGGGAAAACGGTGAGCCCCCCCCCCCCCCCCTGTTTCGTGAAGGTCAACATGTGTGTAAACTGTAAATGCAACTGAAAATATCGTAGTGACAACATTTCTAATACATACCTTCTGTCAAAAAGAAATAAAACAGCAGGTAATGAAACAGTCTGAATTATAAAAGGGTGTCGTAGCAAAACCAAAAAGACTGCAGGCAAAGTGTAACAAGTGTTATTATTATCACCTCTACGTCCCACATTGGATTCACAGGAGGAGAGCGAGAGAGAGAGAGAGAGAGAGAGAGAGAGAGAGAGAGAGAGAGAGAGAGAGAGAGAGAGAGAGAGAGAGAGAGAGAGAGAGAGAGAGAGAGAGAGAGAGAGAGATGGATTACCGCCTCCATCCTGATGCTCTAAATTAGGACTGGACTGGTTTAATTTGAGGAAAAAGGGGAGCAAGTCAGTCCAAGGGTGATTTCATGGGGTTGGGAAGCTAGCCTAGCATCTCACCCCCCGCAGCAGGCAGGCGCCACACTGTGTCACAGATGGAAGTCAGGGAGTTCATCAAGGAGACTGAAATATCCCCACCACTCCAAGGCCATGCTCAGTTTTGGCTCACGGAACTGTAAAATTGCTATTAAGATATCTGGTAGAGCGAGGCCGGGATAATTCCTAAGGATAATGTTGTGCGCGCTTCTGCACATGGCTATTAGTGTTAGTTACTCACAGTCGACGTGTTGGAATTAGCCATCTCCTCCACCCTGCGTTGGTTCCCATTAAGCACTGACTATGGTAGCTTATTTCTTAATTATCAGGGCAGAATGGCGCAAAAAGTAGGAAACATTAACCCCTGATTGGAATTACCACATGGAGGGACAGAATGATTACACAAGATGACAGCGGCAAACCAACCGGCCCAATGACACAGAGAGTTGCACACATACTGTACCAAATATAACATTTGGGTATACGACCCCCCCCCCCCCCCCCCCCCCTTTTCTGCTTTGTGGACAATATTGGGGAGTAAGCATTCCAATGTACTTGTTGCAAACGGCAAATACAAATCGTGAATAAGGAAAGAGGATAAATATAAATACGCTTCTGTAAAAAAAGCACTGTACTGCACTGTAGTCATGAGGCTAGTGCACTGCACTACTGGCACCAAAAAAAAAATTTGAAATGCTTTTTGCACAATATAACATTTGTACATTTCATCCATCAGTCACTTTATTGTTCTTTTTTAATGTTCATTTTTTTATTGTGTATAGTATTTTTTTTATAGTATTGCGTTCTAGAAATGCATACCGCGCTAGGAGTGGGGAATAAGCATTTCATTGTACTTGATGCAAATGGCAAATACAATTCTTTCTTAAAATGGAATTCTTCAATCTTGAAAGGTTGCTCACTTTTGACTTTTAAATAACAAACTAAATGTATTTCTACCCATTGCTCAGCGCTTCCCAGGTGCACCTTTCCTGCTCACGGCTCCTTATTCGCCAGCTTTCCCAGCGGTTTCAATCAGAACAACGTTGCTACATATAACTATAACTATATATATATATATATATATATATATATATATAACATTTCAAAGCATTCATGATAAACAATAAAGAAAACAAAAACAACAATAGAAGTGATTAATCAAGCAAGCCTCTTATCTTTTGGTGTTTTGTTCCTCCGCCTGGCCTTCTTTTTGATTGCCAACGTCTGTCTCGTCTGGTTTAACTTATTAATCATCCCGGTATTCAAGCCAGGAGAGACATCTGCCGAGCAGCGGCGCCAGTTTTGCGTCTAAGAGGCATTTCTGTTTTTTTTTGAATTTTTACCCGTGTTTTAGTGTCTTTTTCTTCTACGTAAATGCGTAAAAACACACAAAGTCGGAAAGGAACGCACAAGGGAAAGAACAAACGGCGGCTGGAATTAACGTCCGTTTTCCACTTTTTCACCGTAACACCAGTGTCCCGTCCGTGTGGGACCCTTTGAGAGCGGTCAGGACCAACTCAATCACTTGGCTACAGGGGATTCATCTCACGCCGCCGCTGGTCCAGCTACCCGTCAAGATTTTGCACGCCTAATCCCTTCTTTATTATTGTTTTTTTCCGCCCGGTCGGACGCGGTACGTTTCATGACCGTGAAGCACAGCGTTATGTGACAATGGTGTCTGAATGAAGTGTAGTCAAGCACTGCGATACCGACGCCGCTCACAGAGGAGAACAATATTTTCCCCATCAACTCACTGTCAGCAAAGTATAGGTGTGTATATAAATGACAGCAAAAGCTTTGTGTGTGTGTGTGTGTGTGGGGGGGGGTGTGTGTGTATGAGAGTGTGCATTCATGTGTGTCTGTGTGTCTGTTTGCATGCATGTCTGTGTGCCTGTGTGTGTTTGTGTGTGTGTGTGTGTGTGTGTGTGTGTGTGTGTGTGTGTGTGTGTGTGTGTGTGTGTGTTGCATGCATGTGTGTGTGTTGCATGCATGTGTGTGTTGCATGTTTGTTTCCTGCGTGTTGCATGTGTGTGTGTGTTGCATGTGTGTTGCATGTGTGTGTGTGTGTGCGTGCGTGCATGCGTGCGTGCGTTATTAACATCAGGGGTTGTATTTTAAGCGAGGTTACCAGGGGTCATCCCTCTTCCTGCACCTTATCCAGTGTTAACACAGCAGGCTGGAGGTCAGGTCAGGTCAGGTCACCGCCCCCCATCCCCCCCCCCCCCCCCCCCCCCCTGCCCCCTACACACACAAACACACACAAATACACACACACACACACACACACACAGGAGCGTCTCAGAACAGTGAAAACACACAGCACCACACACTACTTTTGTTCCCCCCCCTTCTCCATCCTCCTCCTCCTCCCCCTCCGGCTTACACGGCTTCATTTTCCCACCGGGGCTCGTGGGTCCTGGTCCCCCGGGGGTCTCCACAGGTCACTGCTGCCTTTCAGGGGTGATGGGGGGGGGGGGGGGGGGGGGGGGAGGGGGGGGAGGGGGGCAGGAGGAAGGGGTGGATTGTCTAACGTAATCCAAAGGGCTGCATTGGAATCTGCATCTGCTGTGGACTGGGCCCAAAAAAAAAAAAACTGTTGCTATGCTTGAAGCGGCGGGACGTTACAGCTATTTGTCTCGGCAGCCAAACACCGCGGCGGGATACACACAGGGAGGAGGTCTCTGATGCATGCCTAATACACTAATCTCACTTAACCCCCTCCTCCTCCCCTCCTCCCCTCCTCCCCCCTCTCTCTCTCTCCTCTCTCTCTCTCCCTTGCTGAAGAGTTTCTTTTCAGACACTTCTTGACAGCAAAGAACCGTATTTTATTTAATTGAGCATGATCATGGGAAGGAAGACACAGGCAGCAACTCAACCCTAGCATCTTCAGAGAGAGAGAGAGAGAGAGAGAGAGAGAGAGAGAGAGAGAGAGAGAGAGAGAGAGAGAGAGAGAGAGAGAGAGAGGAGAGAGAGAGAGAGAGAGAGAGAGAGAGAGAGACGATGGGTGGACGCGATTTCTCACAGGGGAAACTTTCACATTGTGAGCAGTAGACAAACAAAGGACATCAACGTTTTGGTTCCAATTCTGTGCTTCACCGTTTGTGTTATCCTGCTAACACAAACACAGACAGACAGACAGACAGACAGACAGACAAATGGGGCCGAAAACATAACCACCGTCCCATCTTCGATGGCGGACGTTTATAAAAGGGGAGGGAGGTGACCATCGTGGAGGATGGAGAGTGAAGGATTGGCCATGGCTGAAGTCAGGCATGATGGTAGAGGCTCAGTTATTCTTAGCCTTAGCCTATTCTTAGTCTTCAATACACTTACTGAGAGTCTGTCAAATCAGGGTGGGAGCTCTCTTCGAGGTGTAAAGGGGCTTTATACAGGGGCTTTATTAGTGAACTATACAAGCTTGTATGTTTTATGTGGAGTGTAGTTCATGTTTCCACGACACTTGCCTTCATAACCTTCTGTCCTTTCTCTTTTTCTCTCTCTCACTCTCTATTTGGGAAGCACTCTCTCTCTCTCCATTTGGGGATCCCTCCTTCTCTCTCTCTCGCTCTTGATTTGGCAAGCTCTCTCTCTCTATTTTCTTTTTATCTCTTTGGGGAGGCTCTCTCTCTCTCTCTCTCCCACTCTCTGTGTGAATCTCTTGGGATCATTCAGCCGTTCTCACATACATTTGTGTCACAGACTGCACACCACACACACACACACACCACACACACACAACACCAAATGCCGGCAAATTGATACATGTAGTTACCTCATAAATCCACCGGCGGCTTTGTGTTCATCGCCGTTACACCAGTGGATTTCTCCTCATATATATATACACATATATATACACATATATATACTCATATATATACACATATATATACACATATATATACACATATTGTTACGTTGTGTACACAAAGGCCTATGAACAAAGAGAGGAAGTGTTAGAGGTAGAGATGAGGAGCATGGAAGTGAATCACAAGACCAGTTTATAACAGCGTGTACTGGCCTTGATGTTTGGAGGGCTAAATTATGATCCAACCGGTATTGCATTAATCGTGCATTTTAACAGCGATTCAAACATGTATTGGCATGATTTAATGATTTTATTTTTGCTCATCGGTAGACCGATGGATGGAGAATCTTGATTCCTTCCATTTCTGCCCATAGCCAAATGGCGAGTGAGTATTGACTCAAATGTTGACGGAGTGCTGTCAGGGAAACCATTGTGTCATGAAGCAATATGTTTAAAACGATTAATAGGGGCCAGCTATGAGGTCACCATTTCCTCAGTAATTATTTCGACCGATTTCTACATAAACATCTACAAATCGGCGCTATGAACCGATCACGGGTTGACGACTCGTCTACCAAGCAGCAGCATGTGCTATGTGTACTGTGTGTGTGTGTGTGTGTGTGTGTGTGTGTGTGCTGGTACCGCACACACACACACACACACACACACACACACACACACAAACACACACACACACACACACACACACACACACAACTCCATCGGTGTAATGACGGAAAGTCGGAAAGTCTAGTGAGCGTTAACTACGTGAAATTGAATTTTCATCATCTTAATATTCTTGTCTCATCTAATGTTAGCTAATAAATAATACATAATTCCAGAATGATGATGACAAAAATATACACATAGTAAAAATACATTCAAAAGTACGTTTCTCCACAATCTCCCACCCCTACTTTCCTCGGGTATGGTGATAGATAGATAGATAGATAGATAGATAGATAGATAGATAGATAGATAGATAGATAGATAGATAGATAGATAGATAGATAGATAGATAGATAGATAGATAGATAGATAGATAGATAGATAGATAGATAGATAGATAGCAAGATAGCTAGCTAATTAGCTGACATGCAAACACACTAGCTAACACAACACAGAGAGTAGGCAAGCCAAGCTGAGAGGCTACGTTCCATATAGCATTTAGAGGTATGACTTGAAACGCTCCCATTGGAACAACCCCCACCCAAGGGGTCTTGGATCAATCTGAAATTGTGTTAAAAGTGGTGCTTTGACACAACAATATTGACAAAGATTATCTTCCTCTGGAGACTGAGACCCTACGTTGGGTAGGGGCTAACAATGGTTTGTGATTTATCTTATTTCAAGACTGCCCGGTAGTAATTACGATTTGTGTGTGTGTGTATGTAACCCCAATATTATATTTATTAAACAATAATAATTATATATAGCCATACCTCATTGTAGTTTACTTTTAAATATATTATCCTATGATTGCGATGAAGAAGTAATAAGAACATTGATCAAGAATTTATCAATAGGCAAGGGGGGGGGGGGGGGGGGGGGGGGGTGGGGTTGCATCAATCGATCAGGTCATTAATAAATCCTGACAAGATTATTCTTTCACACACACCATTCATTCATCCACAGACATTTATTTTTTAACGTAAAACAATCCACTTAACGATCCACCACTGCCTGCCGCACACTGTGGATACCCCAGTACTTTCCCTGATACCGTTTTCACACTTGGCTAAAATACGGTATTCGCGGCTTTTGCGTTCACACTGGCAATTAATGCACATTCGCATTACTTGCAACTAGTGTGCATTAACTAATCCACCTTGGGGGGGTAGGTGGTTTAGATCCCGAAGTAAGTAGTTCGGGTGCAAAGCAATAAAATTACTACGGGTTTCGCTTCCCGTGTGTGTGTGTGTGTGAACCGAATCTTTAATGCGCATTACTTTCACTTCCACACAAAACTTACCAGTCTCCTAATTGAATGCGCATTCACTTCTCTATCGTGTGTGAACAGAAAACCGGGTATCGAGTGCGCAGCGAATCGCATCGAATGTGAACATAAAGTGTATTCGATGCGCGCTAACTAATACGGTATCGACACCCGTATTAACTAATACGGGAGTCTATACCGAATACAATGTGAAAACGATATTACAGTTGCAGACTAAAAAAAAACCGCGGGAAAAAACGTCATTCACCCACAGCGCCTCCTACTGGCTGCTGCTGCTGCTGCTGCTCCCCTCAGTAGCGCTGATGAATATCTCCTTCCTCCTCCGCCGCGCTGCGTCGCGTTGTCTTGAGATGACTTTGCGAGGAGGTACACACTTTTATTTTTTTGTTGGGGTCTGGCATCAAAAAAACAAGTGACACTCGGATGTCGGTCTGCACTTAATCTCACAAACAGTGTTGGAGGAAATTAAATTAAATTAAATTAAATTGTGCCTTTCTGAAGAACTCTTTGAGGCTTTGATCACGGAAGTGCATCCTCCAGTGTTATTGCGAGAGAGAGAGAGAGAGAGAAAGAGAGGAAACAACACTCAAATGTTTTCCTTTTTGGTTTGAGAGGTCGGGTTCACCACACAGTAACAATCTGCCCGTCCCTGTGTGGCACCACTTGGTTCATTCGGGTTCCCAAGGTACCGTAAGAAGTAAATTATGGAAATAAAGTTGTAACGGTGTACTTTTTTAATATTAATGCGGGAGGTCACAGGAGCTTGTCTTTTTTGTCAGATTCTCTTTTTTATTATTATTATTATTATAGAACTCAAATAACAGTAGTGGGTTCGAGATCTGAATTAATCATAAATATTACAATTTTTTTTATCTCTCTCTCTCTCTCTCTCTCTCTCTCTCTCTCTCTCTCTCTCTCTCTCTCTCTCTCTCGCTCTCTCTCTCTCTCTCTCTCTCTCTCTCTCTCTCTCTCTCTCTCTCTCCTTCCCTTCCCTTTCCTTCTTCTATTCCTCTCCTCATGCAAATGTTGAATTGCAATTTATTACTGAAGGACGCTGAACTCTTGTTAATGAAATCCTGGTCTGCATGGGGCTTAATCTTTAGAAATCTGGCCACAAAGGGATGAAATATAAATGGATAAGCAGTGATAATTGAGTAAAAAAGAGGTGAACCAGATGCACCCAGAGAGTTCTTCTTCATTCTTCTGACTTCAAGCATTGAGCTCCTTTCAAGGTTCCAACAGCTTAAGTTATGTTTCAGCCCTGTTCCATCTGTCTGCACCAATGGATTCATAGATCAGGATGAGACTCTGCCCAGCGCGGACACTGAGAAAGAAATCTATTATTTCCATGTCCACACGTTTTCTCGCTTTAATGGATTGTGTACAGTAGATCCATTGATGAGATTGTTGTGTAATTTATACAGTATATATATATATATATATATATATATATATATACAGTATATAATGTATATATATATATATATATATATATATACACACACACAATAAATCGATATATACACACACATATGAACACACATGAGAACGGCACACAGAGAGAGGAGAGAGAGAGAGAGAGAGAGCTCCTCAAAGAGATAAAAATAAAATTGAGAGAGAGAGGTTGCCAAATCAAGAGAGAGAGAGAGAGAAGGAGGGATCCCCAAACAGAGAGAGAGAGAGTGCTTCCCAAATAGAGAGTGAGAGAGAGAGGGGAAAAGAGGACAGAAGGTTATGAAGGCAAGTGTCGTGGAACTGCACTCCACATAAAACATACAAGCTTGTATATCATATATAGTTCACTAAGGAATAAGCCTTTGTATGAAGCCCCTTTACACACAATATAATACAATATGTGTAATAATAGGTGTTGAAATGTCTTGTAATAAGATGTTATAATCTGTTATGAAGAGTTGTAAACTGACTTTATTTGCTATAATTATTTTTTCATTCAGTCATATTAACGGGTTGCCAGGACAAACAGTGATTTAATGTGTAAACATCTAATTTGTCAAAAAGAAAAGTGTAAAAAAAAAAAAAAAGTGCAATATTATATGATAAGTTAATGAGCTATCAGCCAAGTTAGCACCCAGTCAACGACAGAAAACACCAAAAGCCTCACTTGAAGTAGATTTTCTCATACACCATCCCATTGCACGTCTCAACATTGAATTCCAATGCTGTACTTTTCAACTTAAAAACGGATGAATCACTTCCCTTAGTGCGTGCGTGTGCGCGCGTGTGCGTGCGTGCGTGCGTGTACGCCGACTGGGCAAGCAGTGTTCGGATCAACTGTTAAATTCGACGGCTGCTGCTGTCACTCCGGCACATCAACTTAATTGTTTACTTGTCCCAGAACGGCGGCATTAGATTTCATTCTATTGTACGCAGAAGAGATTTGACGCAGCAGCGATATATTTAGCAGCATCCACCGGCGCTTACATGACAGACGCGGAGCAAAATGAGAAGTTTGATGCTCAAATGTTGTTTCCGTTTTCGTGGCAAAACTAATTGATTGGTGAAACAAAGCTGCATTTCCACCGGTTGGTTTATGAACAAAACAAATCATTACAGTTTTTTTAAACTGATCATTTCTCATCAGTTCTAACCTAGGTTTCCCCGCACCTAGTTTGGTTAAAATTAACCATCAGGTTGATTGAATTAATCAATATAGGATTATTACTGCAATACATTGTACATTATACATGATATATATACATATATATCCATTACACATTATAACACAATACTCAATGCTACACGTTGAACATGAGGTCCCCCCCTGTGGACGATGAAGCTGATGAAAGCTGATGTAAAGCTGATGTAAATCCTCTCACTGTCATTTTGCACTGTAAATTCAATTTCACTTTTCACATGTCACTTTTTCAGTATTCATCTGAGTTATTTATTATTATTCTATTACTGCCAATTTGCACTATACATATTGTTGTGTATTGTATATACCTACACTCAAACGTTAACCTGGCAAAAATTGACTTCACCTTACCGTGTTAACTGAAGACAAGCTGCAACGTTCAGAATAATCAGACGAAGTACCTGCTGGAGAGTAGTTCAAATCACTGCGACACATCAGAGAGGCAACCGTTAATGTTTGAATTCAAGCGCCCTTTCTGTCCACAACCTCCACTCACATTTGACGGCCAATGGCATTTTAGCCTGAAATGTGTCCAGGCATGCCTGGGAACGGGCTAGTATTTTTAACAGTGACAAAATGTTATTTTTACATTAAAAAATGGCAAAAATTACAGTGTTGGCTGTTTTATATATATTACGGTATATTTTTGTTATAAAAACAGTGCAAGAGTATTTAACAGTGGAGAAATGCATTTTTTTCAGAAAAAATATGTAAAAATTACTGTTTTGGCTGATATATATATTTACGGTCTTCTACTGTTACATAAACTGTATTCAACCAATTTTGAGTTTACGGTCTTTTACTGTCGTGGTTTGACAGTTTTACACCGTAAAATCTACAGCCATTTTTACAGTGTACGTATTACTGTAATAATACTGTAAATTGTGCAACTCATCTATCAATACATTTAGATTTCATTTAGAGTTAATTTAGTTCTATTTTGTTTATACTAGTTTAGCGTAGTTTAGTTTGTTGTTATTTAGTTTTTAGCTTTAGGCATTAGTATATTAGTATATTAGAATCTTGAATCTTGAATGAAGCTATCTTTCACTTACTATTTTACAATCACTATTCCCTCTTCAACCTCTACTTCCTCCTCTCATTAAATGTTGACCAGAAGACCAGAGATGCTGAGGAATGGGGACCCTGCTATTCTACACTTGAAGTGAAGGCAGAGGATGGAAAAGATTTTTTTTTTGGGTCGAATTTTTTAAAAACAACCCAGAAGTGTTCCTGACATTCAGAAATACAATATACTCTCCGCCCATGGCAAAAACATTTGACATGGAACTCAGTTTCAAAGCCCCAGAGGAACCCCCCCTGCCCCCCCCCCCCCCCCCCTCCTAAAGGGATCTCGTTGCGGGGGATGGGGGGGTGGAGGGTGGATGGGGGGGGGGCTTTACGATGCCAATAGAAAAGAGTAACAACAGCCGGGCCAATAAGAAATTGATACAACACAAAGTTACTGTTGTGTGTGCCTGCAAGGAAAAGGTTCCCTCAGGCTCCTAATGTTCCTGAATGTGCCCCCCCCCCCGCCCCCCCACCCCTTTCAAAACACCGCCGAGCAAAACATTTTCCGGGAAGCGTTTGGTTGGCTTCCAGCGCCGCCGGAGAGCTGAGGAAAGCCGGCAATTTTGGGGGTGAGGGGCAGGGGGGGAGCAGGGCGGGGGCAGGGGGGGGGGCAGGGGGGTGTAAATAATGTCACATCGTATGACGGGGCCGACCTCAAGAGTCTAAATGATCACGTCAAGAAACACCAGAAGAGACGAGAGGGAGGGAGGGAGAGAGGGAGAGGGAGAGGGAGAGAGAGGAGAGGGAGAGAGAGAGAAGAAAACAATCGTGAGGATGAATCTCTTATTGGTCCATACATGAAGACTACAGTGAACGTGTTCTCTGCTTTAACCCATCTAGATAGAGCAGTGGGCAGCTATTCATACAGCCCGGGGAGCAGTTAGGTTAGGGTCTCCTCAGGACACCTCGACAGTTTTGCTGGAGAGCGGGATCGACAGCACCTTCGGTTGTGAGGCGACCGCTCTACTCCTGAGCTAGACTGCCGCCTGAGAAGAAGAGAAGAAGAAGAAGAAGAAGAAGAAGAAGAAGAAGAAGAAGAAGAAGAAGAAGAAGAAGAAGAAAGAAGAAGAAGAAGAAGAAGAAGAAGAAGAAGAAGAAGAAGAAGAAGAAGAAGAAGAAGAAGAGAGAGAGAGAGAGAGAGAGAGAGAGAGAGAGAGAGAGAGAGAGAGAGAGGGGAGAGAGAGAGAGAGAGAGAGGGGGAGAGAGAGAGAGAGAGAGAGAGAGAGAGAGAGAGAGGAGAGAGAGAGAGAGAGAGAGAGAGGGGGGAGAGAGAGAAGACGAGAGAGAGAGAGAGAGGGGAGAGAGAGAGGGGGAGGGGGGAAAAATACCTTTTTATCTGTTATGAATTATGTGCTGTACATAAATCATGCATCGCCGTCTTAACAGCACAATCTCATTACTTGAGAATAATGAACACACCATAATCAAACAGCCCTGATGGCATTTTATTTATTGATGAGTGTAAATCTAAGTGTAACACCGCAAAGCAATTACAATGGCTGTCTTAATGAGCCGCTTTGGTTGATTGCCAGAGAGGAAAGCATTGTTTCGCCGCACCCTTCAATTGATCATTGAGATGAATTCCCCTCAAATGTGCATGATAAACAAACAATAAAACTAAATGTATGATCATTTGCGAACAAAAGCCCAAAGTGCACTGTTTTATTAAATGAGGAACGAGGTGGCCCAATTATTTTAAACACACCGCCAGCCAGCGTTTAGGCGCGGAGGTAGCTGCTTCGTTACGGCTAATACGATTCTTAAATTCTTCCATTGTTAAAGATGCACAGAATCTTTATGCGCTATAAACCAAGGTTTAAAATGACAATACTAATTAACAGCACGAGTCCTGCACGCGTATGACACAAAAAAAAAAACATGATATATTTATTTATATGAATAAAATAGAAAATAGAAAAAGGAGAAACACATATACTGTATATATTTAGATATGTATATATATATATATATATATATATATATATATATATATGATGCATAAACAATAGGTATCCACAAATACTCTGTGAATACCTAATTAGTAGAAAAATAGAGATGTCACTATGGAATTGGGTGTCTACAAGAGCCAGCATTAGTGGCCCACTGGTAGTGGATATAGGAAGAACTGTTGTTGTGTGTTTTGCGTTATGTCACCATAGGAACTAGGAACCATCGTAGTTCCCGGAACGCTGTTTTGAGGGACATTTCTTCGCTCCTACTGCTCCTTCAGAGCAGGTTCTCTCCTAGCAAAAAAAAAAGGAACCGTTGGTTGACGTCGTAGGTGATTGGTCGAACACGAGCCGATCGACGCCACCATCGGCGGCCGCCGCTTTTCGAAAAATACCCTTTAGCCGCGTTTACCGTAAACCACAAGAACAGCGCCGCGACGGCAACGGAAGAACGGAAGAAACGCAGACAAAACAAACACAGACAAAAGTTGGGCCGATGAAAAGCGAAGTCCGAGCGCGACGACCATCAACAAGCTCCGACACCAGCGCCCCATCCGAGTTGTTGTTCTTGTTATTGCGGTCGCACAGAAGTCAATGACGTTGACCTAACGTTCCAATTGGCGGTGCGAACGCAAACGGAAAACAAAACAAAAAAAGCCCTTGAAGGAACTATTCCTCCCCAGGTCCCTAGTTCCTAGTTGTTCCTAACTGTTTGATCCGAAATCACCCTATGTGTGTGTGTGTGTGTGTGTGTGTGTGTGTGTGTGTGTGTGTGTGTGTGTGTGTGTGTGTGTGTGTGTGTGTGTGTGTGTGTGTGTGTGTGTGTGTGTGTGTGTGTGTCTGTGTGTGTGTGTGTTGTTCCCTCTGTCGCCAGTTGGCCATCGCAAATGACACAGTTCTCCCACTTAACTTCTATTCCACGACGGGGACAGAGGGAAGCATTGTGCTTAAATCACCCGCACGTAGCGGCAGAGAGGACGCGGCGCGCGCGGCGGTAGCTAGTTGAGCTAGCTTGAATGCAGGCCAGCTATGCACTTAACGTCCACATCCAACCGCTTTTATGGTATTTCTTTTTGTGTTGAACGAAGCTGAAGAGTTTCACTTCCACTTTGGCCCGCGATTACGTTCATATTAAAAGAGAAAGTTAAGTTAGAAGCACTGAATGTGGTGACCTTGCTAGGCGCTGTTAAAGTTTAGTAGCGGCTGAGAGGCAGATCTGGGGTCATTGAAGGCTAGAAGAAACGCTTGCTCTTCTCACTTAAACCAATTAAAGATCAACTATACACTGGCAGTAAATTAACATTAGGACTGCTGGCATACTGCTTAAGAAGTTGTGTGATGTACTTTAAGTTGTTTAAACTTATACGGACAAAAAATGTAATGTCTATGAAACACTGAATATTGTATAACATAGCAGAGACACTTTCTCATAACTGGTGCATCGAATGGGAACGTTTGAACGGAGACACAAATCAGTGTGAAACCGAGACATCGATTATTGAATTATATTTTATTAAATATGAATTACCACTCATGGTGTTGACACACACTTTATTGATTACATCAGTACATTACCAAATGTACAACAGCCCTATGCAAGCTTCCAGGCAGGTTAGTCATATTGGATTGGAAGGACTGATGAGATGTGTATGGACAGGTCATCTGATTATACACACCTACTTTAGATAGCTACTCATTGCTCTCTCTAACATGCTCTCTCTCTCTCTCTCTCTCTCTCTCTCTCTCTCTCTCTCTCTCTCTCTCTCTCTCCTCTCTCTCTCTCTCTCTCTCTCTCTCTCTCTCTCTCTCTCTCTCTCTCTCTCTCTAAAATCGTGTTTCTCTACATGTAATCCCCCATCCAAGTATGAGAAGCAGTGGCCAGCTATTGTATTGCATTATTGTATTGTCCCAAGCCAAGTCCCAACACACTGAGCTACTGCCGTCCCTCTCTCTATGTATGTGTACATGTGTGTATGAGTCTGTGTGTATTTGATATATGTGTGTGTGTGTGTGTATGTTTGCGCGTGTGTCTGTGCGTGCGTGTACGCGCGTCTGTGTGTGTGCTTTCATGTGTGTGTGTGTGTGTGTGTGTTTCCACCAAACCTTCACAGGCTACACGACCACACTATAACAAGCCCTACCCAGCATCCTTGACCCCACCAAGACCCCGGCTTGGAGCTTCCCCCCCCCCCCCCCCCCAGGAGCACCACACCGCCCCTAGACTACACCTCCACACACCCCCCCTCCACCACCACCACCCCCAGGGACAGCATAACAACTGTTGTGTCTCCCCTATTATTCCAGTGGGCCAATAACAGAGAGTGCCTCTGTCTCTCTGGTCACTCCATCTCCGGGTCAGGAGGAAGTATCCAGTGGTGATAGAGCGGCTGCAGGAACCGCTGAGTGGATGTCTAATTATTACTTATTATAAGGCATTTCTGAGTTGGCCATCAAATCCGTCCTCCAGGCATGAAGGCATCTGTCTGACCTGATTTGATTGCACAGTCACATTAATGAGCCCGGTAATGACCTACTTACAGTCTGGACCCTCCCCCCTCCCATGTCTCCCTCCCCCTCCTCCTCCTCCTCCTCCTCCTCCTCCTCCTCCTCCGGCCCAGCCAGCAGTTTACGGT
>CM051001.1:23247889-23275389 GCA_027704905.1 Muraenolepis orangiensis
TCTTCTTCTTCTTCTTCTTCTTCTTCTTCTTCTTCTTCTTCTTCTTCTTCTTCTTTGCGTGCAAAACGATCGATTCCAGCCACTCATACGTGGATAAATCAAAACACATGCTCTCTCTTTTTTCTTTCTTATCCACACGGGTGTGGAGAGCCGATCTCGGGCGCAGATATTGCTCGTGATTTATAGATATAATAGCCATACTCACACCGAGTTTGCTCGATAACAGATATTTGGTGTTGCCTAGCAACTGGCGTGGCGCACGCGCGCGTGCGCGCCGTAGTGGGTTTCGGACAGCACCTTGCTCCCGGAGGCAGACTCCATCTTGTCGGCGGCGCCGTCCTCTTAATTGGCCAGGTGGGTAAATACAAACGGCACGCCGCTTCCTCCTTCCTCAGGCGGCTCCAGTGGAGGTCCTAAGTGACAGGGGATTAGCCGCCATACTGCCAGATAGACACAGAGAAGCAGCGCGGGTTGTCCGACCGCCATAAGGTTGCTGGGTCGATCCCCCCCCCCTGCTGCTCCTCCTAGCCAAGTGTCCTTGAGTGAGACACCCGAAACCCCTAACCCCTGCTTCCTTCCCACGTTCCTGAGGGTTGCTCTCCTTGCACGGCTAACTCGGTGGACGAGTGTGAAGCTTGACATGCAAAGAGAGCTTTGAGTGGCCGCACTGCGTAGAAAAGTGCTACATAAATGCAGTCTATTGACCAATGGTAAATGGTTAAATGCCTTTTATATAGCGCTTTTATCTAAAGCGCTTTACAAGTCTTGCCTCACATTCACCCATTCATACAATACACACATTCATCCACCGACGGCGGAGTCAGCCATGCAAGGAGACAGCCGGCACGTCGGGAGCAGTTAGGGGTTAAGGTGTCTTGCTCAACACCGACACCTCGACAGTTTTTGCCCGGGGGAGGACCCGGGGGATCGAACCAGCAACCTTCCGGTTGAGAGGCGGCCGCTCTTTCTCCTGAACCGCTAAAGCAGCCCTCGCCGATGTTTACCAACGTTCCCACACAGGCACGGCGGGTTGGCTAGCTACCCGTACCGACGGATACGGACGGGATATGGAGCGCAAAAGGACTGTACTTTGTGACTGTTGACTAATAATAACAACACATCAAGGAGGCGGTTTTGGACCGTTCACGAGGTATGAATTGTGGGGGGGGGGGGGGGGGGGGTACCAGATGGCGCTCAATTGCACTCTGAGTGCAGCTGAGGGAACGCACTGTAGAGCTGGGGCGGTTTTTATCAGGACGCCACAACGAGTGATGGACGGAGCAGGGGTGGCCGGTTGTTACTGCCGAAGCGTCGCTCTGTAGCGCTGCGCCGCGAAGACGGCGTGGACACATCTGTTGCTAATCCCGCCAGCGACCCACGAGGCGATCCACTTAGAGGATATACACTCGTTGTTGAATTCAGATTTGTTTCGGTTTCGATCCGGGGGTTGCCGAATCAATTCCCCGGGGAGCGTTGTTTCGACTAATAGTAATCAAAAGGGTAGTTTGAAAACACAAACGGGTTATAGCATTAAAAAACTTCAATGCTTTTTCTGTGCTAGCGTTGTACTGCGGGTCATAACTTGACGGTTCGTTGTTCCGCATTAAAAACTGCCCTGCCTTTTTTTGTTTATCTTGTAACGACACGATTACGCTCGAAAGAAATATGTACAATTGTGTCCTAATTTTCTGTTGTGATGTGTGTGTGTAGCCCTTTCACAGGGATGTGGCCTCAGTGGTTATATCGTATGTATCGTATATCGGTTGACATCCCTGCATAATTAGCTACCATTAGGTTTGAAGGGAGCTACAACGTGGACGGTGATGTGATTCCTAATTATTTTTCTCTTTTCAACCTGTTTTCATTACGGCGAGGGAGAAAATGCAGCGCTAATTAGCTCATTCCTCTAAAAATAGCATTGATTTTTAGATCATCACCATCAACAGGTTCTCCAGAAAACTACACCCTGGGTTGTAAAATGGTTAGAGAGTGTGGAGCGACTAATATTCTATCATTATGGGTTTAGTCTTGCCCTTCTTCTGCCTTCACTGCATCCACTATTAAATGATGTATGGTTATATAAACAGACTCTTAGAAACAGGGGAAATGTGCACAGTGGTATGTTATACGTGTGTGTGTGTGTGTGTGTGTGTGTGTGTTGACCTTGCCTAAGTGCTCAGTAGTGCACAGATCACATTTGCATTGGTATTCATTATCTAATTCATTATCTAGCTATCTCAATCGTAGGTCATTCACCGTCTTCACAATGTGTGTGTTTGTGTGTGTGTATGTGTGCATATGTGCATATGTGTGCGTGTCTTTGTGCCTGTGTGTGTGTTGCCTTCTCACTAAACGTAAGGCAGATGCAGACATCACCAACACAATGCGTACGACAGCAACTAAATGACACCTTCAACGCTTCACAGTCCAGTCCATCTTTCCAGTCTCGATAATAAAGGACGACCTTGGCAATGACTTTCAAGACGTTCCCCTTCTGTGACGTCTGTGACGTATATCACTGCGTGTTATCCAATCACGGCGGCCGTATAGGTCTCTCCTGCCCATCATCACAGAGGCACCAACCAACAGGCAAGCGAGAATGGGAGGTTGTTCCCAGAGTCCTTGAAAAATACACCCCTCGCTCCCTACATTTCCCCACCATTGACCAATGCTGCAGTCACACACCTGTGATGGAGCTATGATAAGGCCTTGTGTGTGTGAATGTGATTGGCAGGCAAGATCGATTCGCTGATCCAACCAGGGAAGAGATGCCCTGATTGGCCAGAAATGAGCGGGGGGAGGGCCTAAAATTAATTGAAATGGTCTCATACAGATCATGTAGGCACAGCATAGTCCACCAGAACAGACTTTCTCACACAGCATTTCACTCACTATGAGGTTGGTGTTGGAATTTATAACAAATTATACTCTTATGTATATAATAATAGCAGTTAAACCGTTCCTACAGGCTACAGCCCCTTTGACATGGCTCCCATTTGAGAATAAACTGAACAAAATGAAAGCCATGATTGATTGTGTGCTAAGTACTATCTCTGGCAACACGACACAAGTCACGACTGTCTTAAACAACTAGAAGTGATGTGCTAGTGGTGTTCTGAAACAGCAGGGACTACATACGCCACATCTGAATGTGCCACAGCTGTCACTTCAGTTCAGAGACTTTTCTTGGTGACCTAGTCAAGGTGGAAAGTCACTACTTTGATCTCAAGGGATTTGAAAGAGATGAGAGAAACACAGACAACAACAGAAAATAGCATTCCTAGTCTCAACGACGTCAACCCTAATAATGCTTTAAAAGATAGACTAGCACACACAAAAAGAAATACACTACAAATAAAATAAAGCAGAGGGTGGACAGGAGAACAGGAGAGGAAAGTGCTGTTGTGCATTTGTAAACGCAAAACAAGAAAGGCCCATCTGATGCTGCCTTAAGGCTGTGGATACTTGGTTACGATGAACATGTTTTTCCCCCAATGTCATTCTAAAGGAAAGCCTTCCCATGCGGTCCTGGAGGAGAATGTGGTGCTAAAGAGATATACCCCTGGAGGTGTCTTAGTGGCAAACAGAACAACTGTTGAATCAAAGTCTATTTGATTAGTTACACACTATATCATTCTCCTGTTCAAACACACACCAACTAGAACACAGGCTGCTGTGTTCACGCTAAACACACTACACCGCTAAATATAATTAATTGATGCTATATAAATAGTAACAGTGTTTTAATTAATTTCATACTTTTATGAGGAGAATTGTGTACGACATGCTCTGGATGTTTTTACTAACTATTTTACTATCCTTTCACAGTGCATTACAGTGGCAGTATCCTAACTACCTCCGCCATCGAAGATGGACCAGAGGTTATGTTTTCACTGTCTGTCGGAATCATTTTTATGGAATTGGACAAAACTTGGTGGTTAGATTACTTATGGGCCAAGGAACATTTTTTTCGATTTCGGTACATTTCAGGACTTTTTGGTCTGAGGGAGGTATGCACTTTAATGAGTGCCCTCTAGTTCATAACAAATTATATATCGTCGGAATACATTCATCCATCCATCCATACCGCTTATCCGTGGTCGGGTCGCGGAGGTAGCAGCTCCAGCAGGGGACTCCAAACTTCCCTCTCCCTGGCAACATGGACTAGTTCTGACTAGGGGATCCCGAGGCATTCCCAGGCCAGCGTGGAAATGTAATCACCCCACCTGTACCTCGGTCTGCCCCGTGGTCTCTTCCCAGTTGGATGTGCCTAGAAAACCTCCCTCGGGAGGCGACCAGTAAGCATCCTAACTAGATTCCCCAACTGGCTCCTTTCTACGCGAAGGAGCAGCGTCTCTACTCCGAGTCTCTCACGAGTGACTGAGCTTCTCACCCTATCCCTCAGGGAGATACCAGCCATCCTCCTGAGGAAACTAATTTCGGCCGCTTGTATTCGCGATCTCGTCCTTTCGGTCATTACCCATTGTTCATGACCATAGGTGAGGGTAGGAACGAAGACTGATCGGTAGATCGAGAGCTTTGCCTTCTGGCTCAGCTCTCTTTTGGTTACGACGGTGCGGTAAAGGGCACCCAATACCGCTCCCGCTGCACCTGTTCATGATGCTGTACATGTACATATCATTTAAGTCACTTTGCTGCTCTTACTTTGTTTATTTTTATAGTATATATTATTATATTATTATATATTGATATATATTATATTATTATATATATTATTATTATTATATTATTTTTATGGTATTGTTTTGGAGATGTATACTGCGGGAGGGAATGGGGAGTAAGCATTCCTATGTACTTGTTACAAATGGCCAATCAAATATATTGTATCTTGTATGTCCGGTCAATCTCACCCTCCATCCTCCCCTCACTCGAGAACAAGACGCCGAGATACTTGAACTCCTTCACTTGGGATAAGGACTCCCTCCCGTCGGAATACATGTTTAGACAATATAGATAATATATCATGTTATCAAAAACCCCATGTTTCCTCCCGAATGATTCTTATTCATATAGCCATGATGATGATGATGATGATGATGATGATGATGATGATGATGATGATGATGATGATGATGATGATGGTGATGATGATGGTGGTGATGATGATGATATGATGATGATGATGATGATGGTGATGATGATAATGATGATGATGATGGTGATGATGATGATGATGATGATGATGGTGATGATGATGATGATGATGATGATGATGATGATGATGATGATGATGATGATGATGATGATGATGGTGATGATGATTGATTGCAGAGTCTCTCAGCAACTCCTGAGGGTCTGGGCTTGATTTATTTTCTCACTGGATCTGAAAGCGTGGCAACGTGTCACTTGAAATCATGTTTGTGTCTTTGATGCAGGACACATTTTCTTATTGTATTTATCCAAAGCCATGCAGCGTGTGTTTTATCTCTCCCAGTCTCATACATAGAGATGTCATACATAAGGACATTGTTCATACAATGAGCCAGTTTGCGTGTGTGTGTGTGTGTGTGTGTGTGTGTGTGTGTGTGTGGTGCGTCCATATGATGTTTATGTCAATTGTTTTCAAAGCCTTGTGACTGTATTGCCGTGTTTGACTCAAGTTAAGGTGCCTAAAGGTGATAAGGAACCTAATTTGAACCAATAACATATTATTTCTTCACTGCCACACTCACTCACTCACTCCCACTATTTTCTACCACTTTCTCCTTTTACAATTGTAACACTAAATTGTTACCCAATTAGAGTGGAAATATATTAGTAAGTAAAAATATATATTATTCGTAATACGATAAAGTCAACAGTGTTGATGTGAAGTGTGGATGAGTTAAATATAACCTAATAAAACCTTTGGAGACTCACGCTTTTGTATTGAGAATAGTTGACCTGTGCATGACCTCACAATGAACACTTAAAAGGTGCCAGCACTAAATACAGATTCAATAAACCACTGGCAGGCAGCAGAAACTGTCATACGTGCTTGATTAAATTATTTGTAATCAAATACATACAACAATAATAATAGTGATAACACTAATAATACCACTAATAATAATAAGAATTCTAATTTATGCTGCTCGGAGCTTAATAGGTATTCACCCCACGCACCGCCAAACACACACACACACACACACACACACACACCGCCAAACACACACACACACCGCCAAACACACACACATACCGCCATACACACACACACACCGCCAAACACACACACACCGCTAAACACACACATACCGCCAAACACACACACACACACACCGCCAAACACACACACACACACACCGCCAAACACACACACACACACCGCTAAACACACACACACCGCCAAACACACACACACACACCGCCATACACACACACACACACACACACCGCCAAACACACACACACACACCGCCATACACACACACACACACACATACCGCCAAACACACACACACACACACCGCCATACACACACACACACACACACACACCGCCAAACACACACACACACACACCGCTAAACACACACACACCGCCAAACACACACACACCGCAATTCTCTGCCATCCAGGACACCGCCCACCCGGACGTCACCACCCCAGCAACCCCAACACGTATAGAGACAATCATTTCAAATTTCACACACCTCTGCCACTTTACTTAAAAAACTAAAATCCCTTTAGGTTCTTAGATGAGACATGAATGATGAATGAGTTTGTGGTTGTTTGTTTAGAATTGGATTGTTTACGCAAGTTTACGGCAAATGATCGGCGTACAGAAACCTCTATCCAGACCGACCTTATGGATCCAAGGCAAGGCAAAAAAAAATGTTCAGCATGCCAAATAGGGCCAATGTATCAGGTTTCTGACATTTCCGTCCATCAGGGGGGCAGGGCTGATCGTTTGACTTTGACCGCAAATTATAGCGACCCCCCCCCCCCCCTATCGGCGCAATTGTACCAAACGTTTTGGAGATGTAACCTACAGGGATCCAAGTATGAATCAAATAATTCCGGTGACGTCATTTTTGGAGCTATCTACACCAATTTGGTACCCCTCTTTAGAGAGAGAGATTGCCTCTATATTTCTTCAAACCCCTGGGACCTTCTGGAGCAGAGTTATGATTGATGATAGCATGTTTATATGTTTACTCGCTATGCCATTTGTAAATATTTTTACTATCTTTTGACTGTTTGAGATCTAGGGGTATGCTAGAGTATTTGTACCAAAGGCTTTTCAATTTGGTTCAGTGGTTCTTGATAGACGTTTTGGCAACACTGTACAGAAAAATCTTTAAGCCTCAGTCACACATTCACGATTTGTACTGCCGTCCTTGATCGGACCATTTCCCCATTCAAATTTGTCAAAAGTCTGATCAAGATCCTGTGATTCGTGGCGGGAAATTAACAAATTAGTAAAAACATTTATTTAATCACGATCAACAATCGTATATTGTTCAGGAAGCTTCCTGATTCTCCCGAATGCGATCTGAAAGAGATCAGACAGTGACCGGACGGCGAAACCGACACTGAAGGAAGACATCCAGCAAGATCTGGACGCAATCTGGACTCAATCGGCAAGAAGCAGCAATGAAAGATTTCTCCAAATCATGCCCGTTCATCACGACAGTGTCCCGATCCACAGGACACCGTCCAGACAACACAGGACATTTTTACGATTTTGATCCCGATACAGCAGAATCTGTCACGACATAGTCACGATTGTTATCCGACTAGACAAATTCGAAATTCGAGTTTCTCGAATGTTACGGGACGCACCGTACTGTCGGGAGCGCTTGGCCGAACTCTCGGACCTTTCCCGATCCGGACTCAGGACGCGTTCAGACAATGATAGGACATTCCAGATCATTGAGGATAGTAATCCGACTTTTTCAATTTTCGGGTCGTAGCGCTGTCTGATCTCAAACGGGAGCCATAATCGGCACTGTGTGACTGAGGCTTTACTGGGTCCAAGATGCAAACATTTTCAGCCATTTTGGTCTATCTGGATGAGGGGCACGGCCATTTTACTTTGACCACGAATTATAGCGCCCCCCTATAGGTGAATACCTAATAATTCCAATGTTATCCAATGGAGTTACAGTGTTTCCTGTTTTGTTTCGGATATATTCTTATATATCACAATGCATATATTTTAGATATTCTTTCGAAGATAAAGTCGACTTGGCGAGTGCAATATGGAGCTTTTGGAACAGTTTGATTTGAAACCTTACCTTGAAACCTTGAAGGACGTTTCAGCTTGTCTTCTCACCGGCTACCAGAAACATTTAGTTTTTCAGTTTTTGTGTACCAGCTCTGTTCGAGTTTCTGTTCTCTGTTGCCCAAGGAGGAATACGACAATGGTAAGACCATACTATGGTTTTAGTTATCACTCACTCTTCTGGGTCTCAGACTAACGTTCAGCCAGATCACACATCGTCTGTTGTGGTTCCACAACCACAACCCGGGTTGTTTCCAGTAGAGCCCAATTCCATGTGACACGCCTCTACAGAGCCCCGCCCCCGGCAACATGATTGGTCGAAATACGTTTGAAAAATAAATAAACATTCTCCCAGATTTGTGCTGGTCTGCCATCACACTTGTGAACGTACATTTCTGTGGGAGTCTGATTTATGAGACTATGAAATTGTTGTGACCTGCTTATTATTGTGTTGGGGGTGGGAATTGTGTTTCTCACATGTTTACTTGCCTTGCAACATCTTCTTGATAGTATATACAGCATTCATCGTCCTCTCAGGATGAAGAGGTTAATTGCATTCACAACATTTTGCAACAATTTGCGACAATGCGGCTGGAGAAGAACCATCCTCAACCAGCGGGGTTTTAGGGTTTTGAACCCCTACAACAACAAAAAAGGTACAACTTAAAAATGGTATGTGTGAGTGTAGTAACGCTCACATGAATAAATCAATCATTGTGTGTGTGTGTGTGGTGTGTGGTGTGTGTGTGTCACCTTCAAGCCTGTGAGCACGGACTTAGTTCTCGATGTACTTGAAGAAGTGGTAGAGCTTGGTGTTGTAGATGACTGTTGATGACACAGGACATGAAGATGAACATCCTAAAACACATATCCCAATGCTAGGGGGTAGTGGGTAATGGGTAGTTGGTAGAGACCGATGTTAGGGGGTAGTTCGTAGTTGGCATTTCATTTTCAATCCCTTTCGGTTCTTAGATGACGCAGATCTTTAGAGCATCTGTACCAACACTTGGGTTTGTGGTTGTTTAGAATGGTGGCTTACCACTTCTGGCTTCAGCCACAGAAGGACATTATGGGTCTAAGAGGCAAAAATGTTTAGCATGTTAAAAAATATCTATATTCCAAGTTTCAGTTGTCAATCAGTGGGGCGGGGCTGACTGTTTTACTGTCACACGTTTAATAGCGCCCCCTATGGGCAAATCAGGGGATGTGCTATGAAGGCGGGAATCCAAGATAATAATAATAATAATATATACAAAAACAATAGGTATCCACAGATAGTCTGTGAATACCTAATTTTAAGAATACCACTACTACTACTACTACTACTACTACTAATACAACTACAAATAACAACAACAATTATAATAGTAATAAAAATAATAATAATAATAATTTATTTAAATTGAGCCTATTTATTTAGCCAAGCATTTGAGAACGACCTCCATTCCCCACCAAGCCCTGACCAAAATGATGGCCGGCAGGACTTGCGTGATTGGCACTTAATGAGCGAATGTGAGTGACAACGAGCTTTAGCCCAGGGACCACAACAGCATGGGGGCCAACGCTAGGTCATGAGACAGGAATAATGAATAAAGAGTAGAAAAAGAAGAGTAAACGGTCTCCATCACCACTATTGATTTCCCCTAGCCTCGCACCATGCTTTATGCCCACAATCATCCACCAGCTTAGCGGCCCTTTTCCCATTAAGGAACGCCAAGTCGCGGGACCCTCGGTACTGGAGGCAAGACACAGTATGCAGGCGGGGGGGGGGGGTTAGGGGGGGGGTATAAAGTATATCACCATTTACCCTCCAAAATAAACGTTTACTACATAGCCTTGACATATAGGAGTGAATGACCCAGTATGCCAAGTGCGCCGGCTAGCCCCCCCCCCTCATCTTGTATAATAATGGGTAGTAAATAAAACAACCAAGTGAACGGATGAATGAATTAATGTAAAGTAATGCGTGAATAAATTAAGAGAGAGCGCGACAACAGAGGAATTCCACTCAGCGCTGGCCCTTTTTTTCCCTTATCGGTGTTGTTTTATTCGGGTTGCGTTTGGAGCACTGAATGTAGCGGATGAGGCTAGCTAGCTAGCACCCCCCCCCCCCCCCCAGCCCATCCCTTCTGTCAATGCAATTCTATATCTTCACACAGTCTTGTGAAGGCTTGTTAAACACGCGTGTCAGACGGAATCCTATCCATCAATTCAGAGGGTTGTTGCTGTTGCTGCCCAGGCCTCGTTTAGGGGCGATGTGTGTTTGCACAATATAAATCGGAACTTCACTTTGTACACTATACCATGAAAATGACAACATTAATTAGTGCTATGCAAGGTGCTTAATTGCATTATCTTAGGCGTCTTAGGAGTGAAAATCAAAGTCAAATGAGTAAACGGCACAAACACAACAATGTTGTTTAACAAGAAAGAAACAATTGTAATCACATCTGAAACAATAATGCTATGGCAGTAATATTGTCATCCCATGGCCTTTCAATCTACACTATCGTATAAAACATTGTGCTCACATTGATCTGAATAGCTCAACTCCCTTTCCGTTTCAAAGATTCATTGAAAGGACACAAATATTGAGACTTGTTATATCACCATTTGGTGTATTGACAAACGTGTGAAGGTGGACCGATGTTGGATGAGCCTAGCGCGTTTAGCTTGCATAGCCACGTCCCGGGCTTTACAAAAGTACTACTCTGACTCTGTCAGAGCGTTTAACACGTCTCCAGGAACACCAGCTGTAACAAGAGCACAAATGAACTGGAAAATAGCGTATGAAATAACCTGGTTTATAATGCATAGGTTTATAATTGTATGTACAGAGTTGTTTATGGTCTGAATTTGATAGTGTCGCCGTTTTGAATTATGTTAATATGTGAATAAATCATGGACTTCAAATTAACCTCCTGCAAACAGCGCTTTAGTGTGTGTGTGTGTGTGTGTGTGTGTGTGTGTGTGTGTGTGTGTTTGTGTGTGTGTGTGTGTGTGTGTGCATGCTTTAGTGTGTGTGTGTGTGTGTGCGTTTGTGAGTGTGAGTGTGTGTGTGTGTGTGTTACCTCAGGTAATGACGGAAAAGCCACATTCTAATGTCCTTGGCCCATGTTTGGAGTCAAACATGCTGTTGCACGCACGCACAAACACACACACACACACACACACACACACACACACACACACACACACACACACACACACAGAAACAGTGGGGTCTGGGAGGAGTAGGGGGATCTGAATGCAGCGGGCTGTGAGGAGGGGTAATAGAGGACCAGTGTGTGTCCTGGGATGCTAGTGGATGGATCCACCATTGCGAGGGCGATGAGACCTGAAGGGCGACAGGGAGATGGGGGCATTGAGGGAGAGAGCAACCGTGGCCCAACGCTCTGTTAGGCACCTAATGGAGAGACAGGCAGGGAGGCAGCGAGCACTAAGGGGCCCACTGCTCCCAGAACAGCGCTGAGCACACGCAGGCTCGGAGTCAACAGCAAGCAGCAGCAGCAGCAGCAACAGAGGGCCGGAAATGTTTATACAATATATATATATATATATATATATGTATACACACACGCAAAAAGAAATATCTATGTGGGTTTTTTTTAACTGAATAAAACATACATATATATACGTATATATATATATATATCTATATACATACATATATCTATATATATACACATATATCTATATATATATACATATATACATAGAAATACACACATATATATATAGATATATGTATGTATATATATATAGAGAGAGAGAGAGAGAGAGAGAGAGAGAGAGAGAGAGAGAGAGAGAGAGAGAGAGAGAGAGAGAGAGAGAGAGAGAGAGAGAGAGAGAGAGAGAGAGAGAGAGAGAGAGAGAGAGAGAGATCCTATATATATATATATTCTAAATATTTTTTGGTATTATAATCATTGAAAATCCTCAAATGAAATCTATTTAAATCCACATTCTATACTTAACATATTCCATTTTAATTGAACTGAACAATGAACAATGGGTGGGTGAGTCCGCCTATATGCTGTGTTTTTTGACATGCTCTGCAGAAATATAGAAATAACTGCAAATGTGTGTGAAAAGAAAAACAGCCCTTTCGTTTCGGAATCTAAGACAATTATCACTAGAATGACAGGTAATTAAGTATGGAAGTAGATTCGATTCAGAGATACTGCATGAACCTCTGTGCCTTGATTCACATTTTAATATCACACTTAATTGGATCAAAGTATACCATGGCAACAAGGCTTCTGTATAATGCCGTTGCTCTAATAAGCTGTAATGAACATTATCTCACTGAAAACTATACCATTAGTACAATTATAGTCCTGCTAATCATCCAATTATTTTTTTTGTCACATCAGTATCTTGCGATTGTGTGTTGTACATAAAGTGGGAGGGAGGCTTGATTATCATTAGGTAACAATAGCCACTTATTGATATTAGATGTGAGGCACCTTTTGTTATAGTTTGTGTAATTAGGTATTATAATTAGGTATTAGGTATAGTTAGGTGTATATATATATGCCTATTGTTATTTCCCTGGATAGCTATTATTATTTGTGATTAGTCAAATCTATGTCAGCCTGTGACTGGACAAAAGTTTTCAAAATTGATCCTATAACATATAATATAACCTATTTGGAAAGTGTGATACCACTTGGCCCACAGGGGGCGCTATCATATGTGGTTACAGTTTTAAAAAAAACAAGCCCTTATGGTGCTAATCACATACAGTAGAAACATAATGATTTCAATAGGAGTAGAGCTTCATGAGATGACTTTGGCGGCCACTCTGGTCGTGATGGAGAACTGCACTGCGTTTTAGACAACCACACTTCCCACAACCCCCCCCCCCCCCCTTCGCTTTAATGACGTTTATAAACACAACGATGTTTTAGATTCAAATGTATTGTCAGTGTACAGCACAAGTACAGTACAGCGAAAATAATTGAGCATCTAACCAGAGTGCAAATGTTGCAGTAAAGTGCATGATAATATATCATTTACAGTTTAAATGTACAGGTTAAAAGTCTAGGTATAAATGTGATATGAGCATAATAATAGGTATATGTATATACAGGTAAGTGATAATTTAACAGGTAGTGATCAGGGGTGTGCTATTATTGAAAGCAGGATACAAATATATAGATGTAAATGTATGTACAAGTGAGCATATATAAATGTATGGCAAGTATACATGTATATGTATATACAGGAGTAGGAGCGGTTCTATCAACAGATTTAAATATATATTGCAGGTACAGTAACAGGTATCTTAGTAATACATATGTAAACTACAGAGAGGTAGGTAGTTGTGATACAGTTTGTTTTGGTGCGTGGTGATGTGTGGAGCGGACTGGAAGGATGGCCTCCACTCAGGTAGCTAACCCTGTAGCTAACCCTGTACACTAACCCGGCCTTCTTATTTTTATCGTGCATGTAGGTACTATTTTTATTACATTGAGTA
Organism: Muraenolepis orangiensis; assembly: GCA_027704905.1. Taxonomy (NCBI): domain Eukaryota; kingdom Metazoa; phylum Chordata; class Actinopteri; order Gadiformes; family Muraenolepididae; genus Muraenolepis; species Muraenolepis orangiensis. The sequence continues at coordinate 23,261,601 of CM051001.1, forward strand.
ACATGTTCCGAGAATGTATTGTCTAATCGAATCGAATCTAGATGACAACAAGCAGAAATAACATGATAACATAGTGAATGATACACCTCCCCCTTGATAAGTGGCATCTCTTATAACTCACTTTGTTGTTTAGATGGCTCCCAATTGAACCAACACATTAAGTGTACTGTGATGTGATTCAATGTGATGTTATCATTCAGTCACCCGCCTTGTTAAGTCACACACTTTCGATGGACCCCCGACAGCAGAGAGTAATCGATAACCATAACTTGCAAGAAAGTTCAAAACGTTAAACTTTTGACACGTTACCACCCGTCTTCCTCACACATAATAAGTCTTTCTGTTTCTTATTAAAAAATGGAGGCCAGCGTAGCAATCGCACAGCATTATTTGCTGCCAACGTCTCTCCGAATAAACAATCAAACAGACAGATTGAACCAAGGCAAATCTCTGCATACCAATGGCGTCTCTGAAATCTACATTTGAGCAAATGATAGTGAAGAAATCTTCACTATCATTTGAGCAAAACCCGGTTAGAAAAGTAAATGCAAGCCAGGTTTTCCATGTAGGAATAACACTCGACGTCAGCTTGCCTTGAAGTAGTAGTATTTGTAGTACTAGTTTTATATTATAGACTATACCATTTCTTAGCTTTTTATCGAAGCACCCTTCAAACACAAAGGCCATTCTTAGTGTTTTAGCAGTAGTCGACCTATTGCTGTTGTTTATAATGAACAACCATTTAAAACATACCCTACACACGGTATAGTACACTGTTGATGTTTGTGATAACTGATTACTGGTGGCCTCATCTCACAAATAAGACTTTAGATTTATATCTAAAGCTTGATGGCAAGACAAGCTCAAATGTAAAATATTACTGTCTGTAAAGGTTCCAAATCAACACTAATTCTAAGCTGTAGAAATACACTTAAACTCTGAAAGCTTCATCCACTCGCGCAAATTAGTTTTATTTGGTTTTAATTATATTAAAATGTTTTTTTTTTTTATTGAACCTACTGTATATTCAACCTTATTGAGATAAACATGTTACAAGAAACACACTGGCAAAAAAACAGTAGCACATATACTGTAGTTTCACACACAGCATAAAAACAGTCAGAAAGCACAGGGGCATATTTTTAAATGAAAATATTTGCAATTATCAATAGACGCAAAATTTCAATGAACTTTAACATTCCATTAACTGATGCATTCATGTACAACTGGTCACCATAATCAAGAACAGGCAAACACCTTGCTTCAGCCAGTCTCCATCAAGAGAGAAACAAGACTTGTTCCTAAAATAAAAACTTCTACTTCTACTTCTACTACAACAATTGATCTGTAAAAAAAACAGAAAACGGTTACCTCCACTTCTTCCTCCTTTCCGTTTAGTGGCCCAGGCTCATCTCAGCCGTCTCCCCGGAGAAGTTCTGCTATAACATAGCAGGACTGATGGATCCGAGATCACTGGTTACCGTACAAGGAATAGCTGATGTTCTATTCATAGATAAGCTGAAATGCCTCTCGCTTCTTGTGTGATGTGTGAACATGTTTTGTGTGGAAATGTTTTACCTAACCCAGATTAGGTTTTGCGTGGTGTGCTATGCTATGCATGGTTGGTCGACAAAGTGGCAGTGAGTGAAAAACAGCTTGATTTTCTTACAATTTCCTAAATGCATTTGTTCTTTTAAAAAATACGTTACGCTTATGACAACGCGATTAAACAAACAACCCGAGCAAGCACAACTGCCGACTTGGAGGAGTCTTTGTCTATAACGGCCACAAGGAAAGCAAAAAAACAAACCTGTTTTTAAAGCATAGCACACAGGTCTTGTTAGGCAGGGGTTCCCAAACTTTTCAGCCCACGACCCCCAAAATAACAGCGCTAGAGACTGGCGACCCCCCCCCCCCCCCACTATCACCGTCCAACGGGGGGGGGGGTTATCGCGAACATCGTAAAGTTTGGGGGGGTGGGGGAGATGATACTGTCGTGAATCTGTCGGAATCAGAATTCCTTTATTTGTCACCCTTACATATTAAACAGACTTACATAATAAAAATATCTATGCACACGTTATTATTAACAATAATAATAATAATAATAATAAAAAAAAAAAAAATGTAATTAAAAAATGGGGTCACAGCGGTCAAGAGGATTCTGAAATCATCTCGCGACCCCCCCCCCCCCCCCCCCCCTCGGGGTCCCACGACCCCCCCTCGGGGTCCCGCAACCCCCACTTTGGGAACCCCTGTTGTAAGGGAATGGAATGTTCTCATTTCATGTGTTCTGTGTTCTCCACAGGTCATCAGGTATCAGCCACCGGACCATCGTGCGCTCACAGCGTTCAAAGCGGGACGATGTGATTAATTACAGGTTTGCAAGCCGGACCCCCGTAGCCTCCTGAGACCATCCTGTTATGCATGTTTGCGTTTCCCCAATATGAATCTGGCCTGGGCTGGGCAGCCATCGAGGCTCTGATTGATTGGGTCCCGAGCATTGTTCAACTGTTGGAACCAGGCGTTGAGCGGGATGGAGGCCCCGGCCGGCCTGACACATGTTACAGAAAAGAGAGAAACGGAAACGTGAACTCGCCACATTTGGGAAGTGAACTTGCTACCAGCGAGGTGACTTTTATCACAATAAGTAATAGGGTGGTTTTTTTAGTTTTTTTTTGAAAAGTTATATTCTCAGGTTGAACGGATAAACGATATCCAATATTGGTCCTCTGCTATATATATATCTATATATATATATAGATATATATATAGATATATAGATATATAGATATATATCTATATAGATATATAGATATATAGATATATAGATAGATATATAGATAGATATAGATAGATATATATATAGATATATATATAGATATATATAGATATATATAGATATAGATATAGACATATAGATATAGATATAGATATAGATATAGAGGGATATAGATATAGATATGGATATAGATATAGATATAGATATAGATAGATATAGGTATAGATATAGATATAGATAGATAGATCTATATCTAGATATATAAGCTATATAACATCACCTCTGCTATTTTACTATTAGTATGGTGTTCGGGCATTCTCACAACACACACACACACACACACACAAGTGGGAATGGGTTCATTGAAAAAAAAAATAATAATAAAATAATAAAATAATAAAAAAAAAAGCTTCAGAAGAAAACGAGTTAAGGGACCCCAAGTCGCCGAAAGGACTACACTGCACTCCACTCAAAGGGGAAAGCCCTAAATGGCTTTCTGTGATGGGGCCTGCTCAGGGACCGGCCGTCACAGCCTACAAGCTCTGCATGCTAGTGGGGCTTTGAACTACAACTGCCTCATCATCGCTCCCCGTACAGGAGTGTGGACTGGATGAAGATTCAAGAATCAAGAATTTTATTTTCCAATGGAATGCTTACTACTCCCCCCCATTCCCTCTCGCAGTACCACATTGTAGAACAATACCGTAAAAAATACTATGTGATTCATGGGTGACATGTACGTATCACAGTTACACTGTGCAAAAAAAGCATTTAAAGCATTTTAAAGTGCCAGTAGTGCAGCAGCATTATGAATACAGTGCAGTAACTGTGATGAGTAATGAATAGGAGTCCAGAAGGTCCAGCAAAGTATAACAGTGTAATGTTAATGACAATGGTATATATGGTATGATAGTGGCAGCACTCCTAGCAGTTCAGTAGGCCCAATGCCTGTTAGCGATCCATGAAGCTAGTTCGTCCTAGGTATAGGTTTTTGCTTGCATACATTTATAACAAAAAAAAACGATTGCCTATAAAAAAAACTATTATACTAAAACTATTGCCCTTGTTTTTATAGGGGGGTTTTCCGCCATAGTGAAAGAGTCACGTCTTCGTTTGTTTTAACTGATGCATTATTGAATGTTATGGCGTACTGCCAACCTGCATGTGTGTTTTGTTGTGTATTCCGTAACCATAGGGGCGCCAGGATAGTCTGTTGGGTTCTTGGCTTGGGAACCGGAAGGTCGCCGGTTCAAACACCTGAGCACTGCCAAGGTGCCCTTGAGCAAGGCACGGGACCCTCGACACTGCTCCCCGGCGCTGTAGCCGCTAATACTAGGATGGGTTAAATGCCGAGAAACACATGTCACACGGTGTGTTTACATGTATGTGACCAATAAAGAGGATTTAATCCTCCAGATTAGATTTAGGGAGGAAATAAATGAATAAAAAGGGGGAGGGACCAGGGAGCTGGGTGTCTATCCGGTACCACGACAGGAGGGGACCGACAGAAGCACCTTCCTGGGATGAGGTTCTTTGATTAAGGATCCCTCCACCTCTCTTCTCTTCTCTTGGCACGACTCTTGGAAGTCTCACTTGGGGACACGACGCCGGGTCGAATAAGAAAAGGGGAGGAAGGGTGGGTGCGGTGGTGGTGGTGGTGGAGGGGGTGGGGGAGGGGGTGGGGGGGTGGTGGTGGAGGGGGTGGGGGGATGGAGGGGGCGGGGGGCAGGTTGGGGCGGGGTTGGGTGGGGTGCGGTCGCAGGTGTTGATTAGACGTCAGCTTCACTTTGGGAAATAAGTTGCGGTGTGAACGGGCCGCTCTTTGAGTTTCAAGGGCACGCTGCAGCCGCCGCATTGCTGAGGCTGAGCCAGAGGTCCCCTCTCTCTCTCTCTCTCTCTCTCTCTCTCTCTCTCTCTCTCTCTCTCTCTCTCTCTCTCTCTCTCTCTCTCATCTCCGTCTCTCTCTCTCTCTCTCCTCTCCTCTCTCTCTCTCTCTCTCTCTCTCTCTCTCTCTCTCTCTCTCTCTCTCTCTCTCTCTCTCTCTCTCTCTCTCCTCTCTCTCTCTCTCTCTCTCTCTCTCTCTCTCTCTCTCTCTCTCTCTCTCTCTCTCTCTCTCTCTCTCTCTCTCTCTCTCTCTCTCTCTCTCTCTCTCTCTCTCTCTCCGTCTCTCTCTCTCTCTCTCTCTCTCTCTCTCTCTCCTCTCTCTTTCCGTCTCTCTCTCTCTCTCTCTCTCTCTCTCTCTCTCTCTCTCTCTCTCTCTCTCTCTCTCTCTCTCTCTCCCTCTCTCTCCCTTCTACCTTGTTGTTCGAGTGCAAGACAAGATACAAACAACCACCTGTGTGGCGGGAGATTGGGGTTGTGTGTTTTCATTGCGTTTGCTAGAGAATCGGGACGAGCTGCAGTTTCGGATTGCGGTTTTCGGGGAGACGTATGCAAATGTTGTGTTGTTTTGTCACTCCTGAATTTGACGGTGTTCATTCACGGTTCAGTTCAAGGTTGCTCTAGTTTAGTTCTAGTGCTGGTAAAGGATACCATAAAAAACAATAAAACAATATGATCGGGCGCCACATCGGAGAGGAAGCGGTGCGTGTATATGAATCATTTGTCAACTGCGCTGATTTCATTTTTTAATTTTTCATCAATGGAGCGAAGTCTGAAAATGTTTTTTAAGAGAGCTGTGTGTGTGTGTGTGTGATCCGACGTGTGTGTGTGTGTGTGTGTGTGTGTGTGTGTGTGTGTGTGTGTGTGTGTGTGTGTGTGTGTGTGTGTGTGGGATCCGACGTGTGTGTGTGTGAGTGTGTGTGTTTGTGTGTGTGGGATCCGACGTGTGTGTGTGTTTGTGTGTGTGGGATTCGACGTGTGTGTGTGTGGGATCCGACGTGTGTGTGTGTGTGTGTGTGTGTGTGTGTGTGTGGGATTCGACGTGTGTGTGTGTGTGTGTGTGTGTGTGTGTGTGTGTGGGATCCGACGTGTGTGTGTGTGTGTGTGTGTGTGTGTGTGTGCGTGCCTCTGCCTGTGTACTAAACAACATCGCGAGTGATCAGAGTGATGGAACGTGTTTCCGGTGGACTCGTCAAACGGCGCTTCTTGCCCGGGAACAATCTTACAATCCGACGGACGCGCAGCCAGCAATTAAAGCCAGCGGCATTCACAACACGCTGAAACAACACGGGTAACGAAGGCCCCGTTGCCAGGCAACACTAACCACTTGGTAAAAAGGACTTCCAAGTTTGGGTGCGTGTCGTGCGTGTCGTGTGTGTGTGTGGGATCCGACATGTATGTGTGTGTGTGTGTGTGTGTGTGTGTGTGTGTGTGTGTGTGTGTGTGTGTGTGGGATCCGACGTGTGTGTGTGTGTTGTGTTGCACGCGTGTTGTGTGTGTATCTGAGTTTCTTTGAGGATAGGATTGAGGGGAGAGAGAGAAATACAAAGTCTGTTATTTGTGTATGGGCTTTGTGACAGGAGAACCACTCTGTGCACTAACCTGATGCTCTCTGAATGGGGGGGGCTTGTTCAAGGCCAGACCAACCATGCCGGTCGGAGGGAGGGAGGGAGGGAGAGAGGGATGGAGAGAGGGAGGGAGAGAGAGAGAGATTCTCTTGTGGAACACAAGCCAACGCCCAGCGCTTATTTAGCTGTCATAGAGAGCCTGTAGGGATTCAAGTACACATTGTAATGTGCACATGGCCACATAGACACATGAGGATCATTTACCTGTTCACAAAACAATGAATAGGTCTGCCTGGTGTGTGCGTGTGTGTCTGTGTGCATCACATACAGGTATATATATATATATGTATGACTGTGTGCCTGCCAGCCTCCTTGTGTGTGTGTGTGTGTGTATGTGTGTGTGTGTGTGTGTGTGTGTGTGTGTGTGTGTGCACATGTGTGCACATGTGTGCGTGTGTGTGTAACGTGTGTGTGTGTGTGCACCATTTGTTGTTCATGCGTTCACACCCAAACCCAAACATCTTTCTTTCTACATGTTGTTGATTTTACAGCTCACCCAACAGGAAAATGGACGTGGGCATTTTCCACCATTTCTCCACATACAACAGCTGACGTAATCCTTACAGACAGACTCCATTACAGAAGGCTGGGGAGGGAGGAGGGAGGAGGGAGGGAGGGAGGAGGGAGGGAGGAGGGAGGGAGGAGACGGGGATGGGGGGGACGGTAGCACCTTCCAGAGACACCTCTCTTGCGATGGGACCGGTTTTGAAAAAATGAAAAAAAGATATGTAGGTCATCATACACCACCCTCCCCTCCCACCCCCCCAACCTCCCACACCCCTCTCCCCCACACCCCTCTCCCCCTCACCCTCCTCCCTTTCGCTCAACATCCGACTGACGCCTTTGGAGGTCCAGAAAGCCCCGGGCTGCACACTTAATCCCTTCGGTCATACCCAGTTTCAAATTCAATCTCAGTTTTTCTCATTACGGCTCCAGGAGATAGCCAGATCCCACACCCGGGCGACTCATAGTCCGGCTGATCGGATAAGGTTCAACGCCGCGGTAAAGCGGGGATTTTTGCGGATCCGAGCGCCGTGGATATCGGTGGTGGTGGTGGTGGTGGTGGTGGTGGTGGTGGTGGTGGTTTGGGGTGGTGGTGGTGGTGGTTTGGGGTGGTGGTGGAGGTGGTTTGGGGTGGTGGTGGTAGCGGTGGTGGTGGTGGTGGTGGTGGTGGTGGCGGTGGTGGCAGTACTGGTGGTGGTGGTGGTTTGGGGTGGTGGTGGTGTTGGTGGCGGTGGTGGTAGTAGTGGTGGTGGTGTTGGTGGTGGTGGTGGTTTGGGGTGGTGGAGGTGGTGGTGGTTGTGGTTTGGGGTAGTGGTGGTGGTGGTGGTGGTTTGTAGTGGATGTGGTGGAGGTGGCGGTGGTGGTGGCGGTGGTGGTGGCGGCGGTGGTGGTGGCGGTGGTGGTGGTGGTGGTGCAGAAGGAAGAAGCCCAAGAGAGACCAGAGCCCAGAGTGAAACCCAAGCAGGGAAGATCTAGTCTTACATCCATATATATATATTATTATTATTATATTATCTTTCATGTTTTTGATATTTTTGGGTTGTTGTTGTTGTTGTTGCTGTCATGGAAATCCAAGCAGCATTGTGAGTATTCCAGAGTGGGCTTTTGCCATGCGTCTCTGGAGAATTTAAAGGAGAGTTTAGTGTGGCGGCAGACAGTGAACACAAAAATAACAACAGAGACCAAAACCTGCTGTATTACTACACCAGGGGTGTATTTAAAAAATGTGAACACAAAATTATATATATACTTATTTTTTCTTAATATTATTTTAAAACAATGAAAAACTAGGCTATTTTAGCCATCATTAAGACCATATAAAATTATCATTTTAATAAAATAATTAATAAAATGCAGATATGAACCAGACATGGTCTTTGTCCCCGAGGTGATGAGGACAGCTAGCGCCGAACTGAACAGACCTAATATGTCACCGCAAGGTGAAAACACACAAGCGTCTCGTTCGCCCGAAATGATAAAAATCTACGCCTTTCGGGGAAAAGGTAAATCGAAGTGGTGCACTGCACTGTGAAACGAGTCGAAATGAGGTCGGATGATAAGTTTCCCTGAGCTGGACGAATTCATGGAGGAAAAGAGTGTTAACAGCGTGAAGAAGCCTATCACTGCCCACCTCCAAGCCCTCCTCCAGGAGCAACAAGTATTTCCCAGAGGGGGAAACGGGCCCCCGGAAAAAAAACCCCAACGTGACCGGACACGATCACCTTCATCGACACCGACCAAACTAAACCAAAGAAAACAATCCATATATAAACTAGAGGGCCCTTAGTTCCCCTGTATACCCCCCGTCACACCAACAAAAAGTCCCCCCGGGGCCAGATTCCGATCCGCACCTGCGCCCAAATCGAATCAACTGTTCCTTGGCCCATAAGTAATGTAACCACCGGGTTTTGTCCAATTCCGCACGTAACTTTTTTGGCGTTATCTTGCTAACAGACTAACAAACGCACACATCTTCGACGGCGGCGGTTGCAGATAAACGCGGATCACGACGTCGTCACTCGGACCTCTTCGATGATCTCCGAGCGGCCGTCTCCTCAGAATGAAACCCGGACCCATCTCATATATATATATATATATATACAGTATATAGGCCTCGCGTATAAACTATAAGATTGTGGGTTGTTTTGGCTTGTTTGTGTTCTCTTGTACTATCGGGGATGAGGTGTGTCTGTTAGGCCCGTTAGTGCGTGTGTGTGCAAATGTATTGTGCTACTGAATAACCTGAAGAGTAGCTTATACAGCTGTACATTTATCCTATGGCTTTATGGCATAAACACACACACACACACACACACACACATAAATACTGTGTTTAGTTTGGTCCGCATTGTATTCTGAGACCAAGTTTGTATCCTCGATGTTCACCTGCTAATAATATAGAAAATGAAGGGGGGCTTGTTTCCCTCCTCATTGAAAGAGCACTACTTATTTTGTGTTGTTGTTTTTTTGTCTCTCTCCCTCTCCCTCTCCCTCTCTCTCTCTCTCTCTCTCTCTCTCTCTCTCTCTCTCTCTCTCTCTCTCTCTCTCTCTCTCTCTCTCTCGAGGCAAACGTCAAAACAACGGCGGTGTTCTGTGTGATGAGAATAAAATTGTGTCTGGTAACACCCGGCCTCAAATCCCCACACATCCCCTCCCCCTCCCTCCCTCCCTCCCTCCCTCCCTCCCCCTCCTCCTCTCTCTCCCCCCTCTGCCCTCTCTCTCAGCAGGCTGAACACTTGATCGATACTGTTGATGTGGTGGAAAATAGGTCAGGATACATGCGCCTGAGTGGAAACAGCTCCGCCGCGGGGACTGCATATCAACAGCCAACCGCCATCTTATTGTCAAACTCAAAACTACCAGGAATATATATAGGGGGGGGGGGGGGAAGAAGAGAAAGAGTATCATCTGTATCTTCATCTTCTACTATCGGCTATTCCCAAAGTGGGGTACCCCCACCCCCCCCCCCCCCCCCCCCCCCCCCCCCCCCCCACGCCAAGGGTACGCACAGTTACGTCTTGTGGTACGTCAACAAAACATCTCCAATAGCCTCTCTGTGTCGAAAATAAATCCATCAAAAACACACACACACACACACACACACACACACACACACACACACACACACACACACACACACACACACACACACACACACACACACACACACACACACACACACACACACACACACACACACACACACACACACAAACCCCTACTCTGCTTCTTGTGACTTCAATGGTTTTTATATGTTATTCTAACTTTTCCCGAAGAAGTCACTCAAGTTGTGTCACTCAAGTTGTCTCTCAAGTTGTGTGTATATCACTCGTTTGAAATATGAGACGGCTTTCATTCTACAAGGCCTAATAAGGAGCAAAAATAGTGAACACTTGTCTTGTCTTCATACAGTATGTAACAGTATGTAACTTTATTCTATTCTATTTTTATTCTATTTTTTATCTTATTTTTATAACTGCTGTCTGTCGTCGGGTATTGCACATACGATTTTTCACAGCACTGCTTTATACTTGTGTAAACTGTGAAGTGACAATAAACTTGACTTGACTTGACTTGAACATCAGATGAGAGGTAGGGGGGGGGGGGGGGGGGTACACAGCAGGAGGTCCAATGTTTGAGGGGTACAGGACCTTAAATAGTTAATAACACTGTCTTGTCTTCATGTGTAACATCAGACGGGAGGCTAGATGCAGAGGGAGGTTCAATGTTTGAGCGGACACAGGACCTGTGTTAAAAACCTTGGGAACCACTGTTCTACGTTCACTCTGACACACACACGCATGCACACACGCACACACACGCACACACACACGCACACACGCACACACACACACACACGGGTTCTTTGAGATTTGCCACCCGTGCGTTTTTCTATATCCTAGTCTAAGCTTATGTTATTGAATTCCTCTCGAGTCGGAAAGGAAATGAACGAGTTTCACCCAAGGTTGATCAAACCGGCTACGATTGCGTCCACGCCTGCGTGTGTAACCTCTGAGAGGGTCCATCTGAGTGGAGGAGGAAACACCATACGCTACAGAGTCTCGTGATGGTCAATTGATCTTTGGCAACAACAAAAACCCCCCCCCCCCCCACATGCAATCGTTACGATTTTTTCCTTGTAAGCCGACACTCCTTTGGCGATTGAAGATTGATTGACAGCAAGCGAGGACCAGTTAAAACCGCGCTACATACTATTGGTTTGCGCTTCACGTACAAAGCGTACAAATAAATCAGATTTTTGATTTGCCGTAATTTAAACAGCTAAAATATGGATTAATGAACTGGTCATTCGTGATGCTGCTGCACTACTGGCACTTTAAAAGGCTTTTTGCAAAATTCTATACATGTACATCCATCAGTCACTTTTATGTTCAGTTTTTGTGTACAGTATTTTTTATAGTATTGTGTTTTCTAAAGTCATACTGCGGGAGGGAATGGGGCATAAGCGTTCCATTGTACTTGGGTTAAAATCTTAAAGAATCTTGGTATTATGCATGTACTGATCTTATCAACCGATAAGCATGAGTCACGCAATTCATTGTGTTTTATCATTGTATTTGATCAACAGTTTATCGGTCATTTGAAGAAATGTGGAAAAACTAAACACCACATGGTCTGCTCACACCCAAAGGGAGGAGGGCATATCCTCACTTAAAAGTTAACGTTAAGTTACTACTGTCTCCCCTGTATGTAAGGTCAAACTCCTCATACGGCTCTTGATTAAAGGTCCTCCTATGAGGTGCTTGACCTATTTGTGGTTGTGCTGAGTGAAGCTAATATCATCAAAGTTGACTCATCCCCCGTCAGGACAGCTCACTGATTAAAGGTGGCTTTTCAACACAATCCCACGCTGACATTCACCTGTATTGCAGGCTAATGCTGTGTTTATTAGCTTGCTGATTGACAGCTGGACCGGATGAGAGGAGTGAGCCCTGGAGACGTGCACACATTGTCTTCCGCACACACAGATGCCCACACACACACACACACACACACACATGTCCACACACACACACACACACACACACACACACGCACACACACACACACACCACACACCCACACACACGCATGAGTCAACGTCTGAGTATAGGATAGAGAGGACAGGCATATAAATATGTATTATTTCCACTGAGGGTTTTAGAGAGCCTACCGCAAAGGTTTCCAAGACTCATTTATTCTGTGCAATTAAACTGCTGCTCTGTGGTACGAGTGGAGTTCAGAAATGTAGTGTTATGACTAGGACTATATAATATAGTTAGTTAAGTTAAGCTCCTCCAGGGAGCATCGGCCATCGACGAATGTCTTCCATATCACTCGGTTGGGGACAAGTTTTTCAAGGTCTCCCCAGTTTTGCCCACTCTAAGACATCTCTGCCTGGACATCCCTCCTCCAGCTGTTGTTGGGGCGACCTCTTTTTCTCTTCCCTTCGTGGGTTCCACTTTAGGGCTTGTCGGGGTGAGGTGGATGTTGGCTGATTTCCTGAGAGTGTGTCCTATCCAGCTCCACTTTCCTTTTAGGATCTGTAGGTCAGTGGGATCCTGTCCAGTTCTCTCCCACAGGTCCACATTGCTGACCTTGTCCCTCCACCAGATGTTCAGGATCATCCCGAGGCAGTTGTTGTTGATGAATGTTTGCAGTCTGGTGGTTGTTTTGTTGTTGGCCATGTTTCTGATCCATACAGCATCGCTTGTTTCCCATTGGAGTTGAAGATGTGTAGTTTGGTTAGTTTAGTTGAGATGGTTTTGGAGCTCCAGATCTTCCTGAGGATGTTAAACATAACCCATAAGGCTTTGTTGATCCCCTGCTCTTTATGTCCACGTATGTCCCTCCCTCCTGTGGTGTCCATCACACTTCCCAGGTATGTGAATGCCTCCACTTCCTCTAGGGGGGGGGGGGGGGGGGCTCCTTGAATGGCTCTTCATGGCCTATGTGTCTTTGTTGTGTTTTGGTGTCATTTTTCAATTTTCCAATTTTTCTGCTGCTTGTGTGAGTCTGTCTGTCTTCTCCTGCATTTGCACATGTGTGTGTGTGTGAGAGAGAATATATAATATAGGCCTATGATTATTCATTATGTTTCCCAATACTAGCTATCAAGGAATAATAATAATAATAATAATAATGATTAATCCAAACGTCAATAATGCACACAAGTCAAGTCAATGAGCAAACACAAAAACAAATAGTCCAAAAAACTAACAAACCAATAGAAATAATAAATCATAAATAAACAAATAAGACAGACGGGCAGGCAGGCAAACAGAAAGTAAACAGAAACAAACCGCCAAAAAACATAAACAACACAAACACACACACATAACACTAAGTAAGCAAACAAGCGCTGCCAGAAGGGATGGGAGTCTCTGGGGCGTCGCCGGGGAACAGGAGATGGGCAGGGGGGGGGGTGGGGGGAGGGGAGGGGGGGGGGGGATGGGCGGTTGTAAGGGGGGGGGGGGGGGGGGGTGGGGGGTGATGGAGGATGGTGGGGCTGCCCGGGTGCCCGTGGTTCGTGTTGTTGTGGTGTGCTCGTCTGCTTGATGGATGACGGTGGCCTGCTCTCCGCGGTCCATGAGTGGGGGGGGGGGAGAGGGGGGGAGAGGGGGAGAGAGGGGGGGAGAGGCTCAGCGGACGAGCTTTCCCCCCCCCCCCCGACACAAACCACTCAAATGTGACAAGTGGGCCACCGCGACGCACAATGGGCCAAGGTGAGAGCAGGACGGATGGGAGACCTTACCCCCCCCCGACACACACACACACACACACACACACACACCTCTCCCTCTGCCACATTTGGACATGCGGGAGCGGTGAGGTGAACTGATCCGCTCACAGAAAGCACTTTAGATTCGCCCTCCTCTTCTCTCCTCTCCTCGTCTGACAACGTTTGTAATTGTTATTTAGTTCTTAGCCGTGGCTGCCTGAGACTACCTACCCTACCCCCCCCGGTCGCTGAGTCAATGCTCTATTCAAACAC
>CM051001.1:23280389-23317889 GCA_027704905.1 Muraenolepis orangiensis
AGACCATTTCAGGCGGATGAGGGGGGGGGGGGGGGGGGGTAATGGAAAGACTTGTTTTGATGGCGGTGTTTGTGTCCCTCCCCCTCATGTGTCATTTTTAGTTGACCCAATTTAGTATATAGTCTCCCTCATCTCTCATAGTGGGAGGTGGCGTTTCATTTAAATTTAGTTTGTTGTTCATTTTTTTTTAATGTTCTTTCACCCATCGGTTTATTATTTTGACCTTGTTGTGGTAATTACTTGTATTATTTCAGGTGGAATAAAACGCCTATACCTATAACACTTTTTAGGAAAAACCTGCGTTGTGTTCCCCCCCTGGTCCTTCACATCTCCCACCCACAATGGGAAGGTCCTGTTGATCTGTTCCCATCGAGTCGGAGATACAGCATGGCGATGCGCCTTGCGATGATGTTCACTCAAATATGAAAAACCAATCAAAGCCCGCGCCGTGGCGGGGAATAACCGAGCGCTTCGAGCTGCGGAAGCCGCCACCGCACGCCGCCACCAGATGATGACGCGGCGCACGCGCACACACCGCACCGCCTCGCTCGAACCACATCACTTTGGGGACCGCGCGGCTCGACGAGGAAAACGTGACCGAATAACACGGGACTGAATTAACCTAGGGCCCGGAGGGCTCCCATTAGGGGCTTTGGTCTTAGTCTAATTATTTGAATATTAATCATTGTTGGAGTGAATAGGACAATGAATTAAATACAATGGGGAGCCATGACACCCAATTCATTAGCACTTATTCTGGGGGGGATTCGTCGCCCTGCAACCAACCAGCATTTGAACCTGCGAGCCTGTACAAGGACACGTTTTGGGGGCTGGTGGAAGGATAGCTCAGTCTGTTAGGGACTTAGGATAGCTCAGTCTGTTAGGGACTTAGGATAGCTCAGTCTGTTAGGGAACCGGAAGGTCACCGGTTCAAGTGCCCAAAACACCTGGGGCACACTTGCCGAGGTGCCCCTTGAGCAAGGCACCAGACGCCCTTACACTGCTCCCCCCCGGGCAGCTGTATATACAATAGCTGCCCACTGCTCCTAATACTAGGATGGGGTTAAATGCAGAGAAACACATTTCACTACATGTGTACATGTATGTCAACAATAAACACAATTCAATCCTCCAGATTTAGGTTTAGGTGAGTTTTTTTTAAAAATAAATAAATAAATAAATAAAAAACAGCGAGTCACATGACTTGTTAGTCTTGCTAGTTAGGCTAACAAAGAAGGTACGTTCAGATCAACATCTCAATCATTTGGAGCCAGCGTTGTGCGCGTTGATGTTAAACTTTGCTTTCTCTCCATCAACTATAGAAACGAGTACCACTAACCTGTGTGGTTGGACTCAGCAATTGTTGTATTGTTGGATGAAGGAAGGAAAGAGAAAAACGTCAAAAACAAGGATGACCTTAGAACTTATGAACTAGTCTCCATGAAGATGCTAGCTATGGCATCATGTGAGATAGCCTCGAATGCACTTTTAGATCAGTTGTCTTTGCATTTAGCATAAAGTATACTATATATATATTCTATATACCAAAAGACGTGAGACATTTTCACCGTTTTCACATTTGCATACGGTATCGACTCCCGTATTGGTTAATACGGGTGTCGATACCGTATTAGTTAGCGCGCATCGAATACACACTTTATGTTCACACTCTCTTCTAATTCACGATTCGCTGCGTACTCGATACCAGGTTTCCATTCACACACACGATAGAGAAGCGAATGCGCATTGAATTAGGAGACTGGTAAGTTTTGTGTGAAGTGAAAGTAATGCGCATTAAAGATTCTGTGATTCTGTCACACACACACACACGGGAAGCGAAACCCGTAGTAGTTTTATTGCTTTGCACCCGAACTAGTTACTTCAGGATCTAAACCACCTACCCAAGGTGGATTAGTTAATGCACACTAGTTGGGTAGCGAATGCACATTGCTTGCCAGTGTGAAAGCAAAAGCCGCGAATACCGTATTTTAGCCCAGTGTGAAAACGGTATTTGTGTCAACAAAACTAATCAGATCGTCACAAACCTTTTAAATGTATATCTTATGTTATATTTATAAGTAATCCTGCAAAAAAAAAGCTTTATAGTCCTTAGCAGCAATTGTTCCTCAAAAAACACAGTAGGTAGCTACGATTCTTCCTCCTAGCGCAGAGCAGTGGAGGAGGGGGGGGATGTGGGGAGGCTGTGGGGGTGATGTGGGTGGATGTGTGGAGGCTGTGTGTGTGTGTGTGTGTGTGGCAAACGACTTCCTTTGTATCCATCGTCATCAATTTTTCTAATCTAAGTCTAAATCTACAGTAGTGCATTCGCAGCCTGGTCCGTATTCCAAAAAATAAAATAAAAATCCCATCCCTAAAAAAAAGAAGAAGAAGAAGAAAGTTGCTGCAGACAGCACCCTGGTACAAAAAACGGGTCATACATCAGCACATATTCTTCCCTGCATTATAGATGTCAACTTGAGAGCAAAAGGCCCACTTTGCCCGACTTTCATTACCGCCACCATGGCTGGATGCAAGGGGGGGGGGGGGGGGGGGTGTGTGTTGGGGGGCGGGGGGGGGGGGTTTGGGGGGCGCTAAGCGATATGAGGGGAAGGAGACTAGGAATCTAAATGTCAGGCTTGGCCGCTGAGGTGGTGAGTGTGCTGGTTGGTGGTAAAGGCTGCACCACAAAAAGGCCCATAAACCTATTTAGTCTATTTCTTATAATGGTCTGTCTGACGCCAGAGCTGGCGTGGACAGACCGCGGGAACAGGGAAAATAAAGCCAATAGTTGATTGCCGCCGCGCATTGAAGAAACTTTCTGAGTAACTGCCCCTGCACACTTTCCCACCTAATTATCCAGGACACGTATTCAGCCAGCGACTGTAATAAATACCATACCAGCGGATCATCACCGTCCAACGGCCATGACTCAGTAGTTTTTAAGACTTGTTTCCGTAGCCCAGATTGCGGTTCTGAGTGAAACCTCATTGTCCTTGCGGGTGCCATGAAGCCAGAGTGGACTAATGGCTCCCTGTAATGTGCGCTACCCTTTCCGTGATGCTACCCCAATGGTCATTGCATTGGCTCCCCCCCCTCTCATTGTTCCACACCATTGTGCAGTCCTTTAACAGGCCCAGCTGCCACCTGCCCACCCCCTCCCTCCCCCCTCTCCCCCCCTCACCCCTCACCCCAACCCCCATCCCCCCATCCCCAACCCCCATCCCCAACCACCAAACAATATTACCCAGCATGTTCACACCGTCCATGGGCAAGGCATTTTACAGTGTTACAGCGGGTTTGGCCGCGGACCACACGACTAGCCCATCGCGCGCGAAAGCAGTTGGAAACACAACAACTCATTGGGGTCTGGGGCTAGCGACTGGCGGCGGGAATACGTTGGCGTTGGTTGTGGCACGTCACCTGGCCACAGTGTGGTCATTTAGTCAATCAAAACCGAAAGGGCCATTATTCTTTTAATCTTTTTTTTGGGGGGGGGGGGGGGCATTAGCTATTAGCTAGCCTTGCAGGTGCTAATTTTTTGGAGAGCGTGCCAAACTCTCCAGCCCCCTCCCCTCTGTGCGGGACCATGCTCTCTTCATAATAATAATAATAATAATAATAATAATAATAATAATAATAATAATAATAGCTTCCTATTAGCTATTATTAGTTACAGAAAAGGGTAAGTTACCGTTTATTAATGAGTAATTCATGCTACATTCATTCCACGGGAAAATATATAATATATATATCTATATATATATAAATGATGTCGACTACTAAAAACAACGAAAG
Organism: Muraenolepis orangiensis; assembly: GCA_027704905.1. Classification (NCBI taxonomy): domain Eukaryota; kingdom Metazoa; phylum Chordata; class Actinopteri; order Gadiformes; family Muraenolepididae; genus Muraenolepis; species Muraenolepis orangiensis. Next base: position 23,284,185 of record CM051001.1, read on the forward strand.
CAATAAGAATTACAGAAAGGGTGGCAAACATTCGAACATATTTAATATATACGGGATGTATAAATAAATCATATTTCACGTGTCCATAACAATTATTTACTTCTTCTTCTTCTTCGTACTACGAATTGGGAGCATTTTTTAAATATTCAAATGACTTTATATAACCGTTGCATGGCCTTTTTACCGTTCTGTATTATACTCAGAGTCTCAGAGTCACCCTTGGCCAGCCATCCAAAGGGCCTCCCCCACTCCACACGCCCCCCCTCTGTGTGTCCTAGGAGATTGGAGTTCTTAAGAAAACCCTCCACGCCCACCCCCCCCCCCCCCACCCCCCACCCCCCCCCTCTGCCCATTTTGCTTATGTCAGCAGGTGATTATATTGTAGTCATTACAGTATTTTCCCATTCAGCAGGCAATTAGGAGAACTTTACTTACAGCCTACCTACGTACCTCTCAAGTGGTGGAACTACACACACTACACACACGCTTATTTTTCACCTGCTCCACTAACACACACACACACACACACACACACACACACACACACACACACACACACACACACACACACACACACACACACACACACACACACACACACACACACACACACACACACACACACACACACAGCAGCACTTTCAATGTTGATATATCTGCTTACCCAAATGTACACATCTAACTGTTCTTCCTTGTGGCTTAAACTTGATAACTATATAACAAAATTATTAAAAATTTATATAAATGTAATATTTATATAAATATAATATTTAGAAATTGCTACACCAACCAATTTCCGGCAGTTGACCTTTCCAGTAGACCCAAGATATAGTAAATAAACTGGTGTGACATTAAACATTTTTAAAAAAGTAAGCTATGGGAAAAAGTTGGTAGATTAAGAAAATAACGAAATATGCTTCAGATCTGCTGTTAGAGGAACATATTTGTTACTCTCTATTGGTAAATCTGCCCATATCAGACAGCAATGGTTTGCTTGTTCAGATTACTGGTCCAGTGAAATCACCCAAACTAATCTCGCAGAAGAATGGCTTTCTCTGTGCCAGAGCGCCTCAAGCTAACATGAGCCATTTGTAAAATGAAGCATTTGGTGGATAGTTTTATCCGGAACACTATATAAACACTACCTTGGACAAGATGTCCGTTTCACAAGGCTGATGCCACCATTCCCCCCCCCCCCCCCCCCACCCCCCCCCCCTTCCCCGAAGGGAGTTTAAAATCCTGTACCCACTCACCGATCTGCAATTCAGCCCAATCAGTGAGTACATGTCCAGACTTCCTGCTGAGCTCCAAAATGGGTTCCAACATCGTCATCAACCCCTATTAGCTTGCCAAGGGCTTAGTTGCGGGCTAATTTGACCTCTTTGAGGAGGGGAACGCGCGTAGACGTAATGTCTCATAGGACCGTAGAAGAGCCTGACTTGGACAGAGCCACATTCAGTCCAATATTTGCTATTTCTTTTGGAAGCATCATCGGATTACCAGTGGACGTTTGAAAGCTGGAGGTGCTGAGCTCTATAAATCTGTTTATTCCAAATATCAACAAATCCAAATGAAGGCCCGTGATCAATGTAATATTAGCTTTTTTTGTGGTAAAAAAGTAAGACAAATAAAATAAGTATTCATCGCACCATATGGTGTGTGTGTGTCCCGCACACACACACACACACACACACACACACCATAACTCTGCCACTTTTCATCGGACAGACCATCAAATATTATTCATCAAATAAATAATAAAATAGTCAACATTCTTGATTTTCCCACGATGGATGGATTCTGTTAAAGACCACAAAGGACAAGCTCTTTAAAAGTCATTGCATTTTGTGCCTAGTGACACATAGCGACGACTGGGTGTAGCAGCTGACCCTGCTACCTGCCACTTAACCCATCGGTTTCATCTGACTGCTCCGTTTTATCCAACTCATCATCGGTTTCATCAGTTTTATTGGATTCATCGGACTCTTCTGATTCACTGAACTCATCGCTTCCATTAAATTCATCGGTTTCATCAGTATTATTGGATTTATCTGTCTCATCAACTCATCGGTTGCATCCGCCTCATCAGGTTCATCAAACTCATCGATCTGATTAATAATAACAACGTGAAACTGATGAATTAAACAAATCTAACCGCTGAGTCAGATGAATTTATCAACACAAATCAACACAGATTTATTTAACAATGTGAAACCGATCAATTTAACAACGTCAAACCACTGAGTTAATCGGATTTATTTAACAATGATGATGATTTTAACCATTTTAATGTGATTAATGCAACAACATGAAACCGATGAATTTAACAACTTGAAACCACTGAGTCAATCGGATTTGTGTGAAATCGATGAATTTAATGATGTAAACTTATTAATTGAACAACGTGAAACCGATTACACGTTGTTGTACACTTAATACTCTGTGTAGTGTTGGCAAACTTTGTAATTATTTCTGTCTAGTGACAAATGCTAGCAAACTTTGTAATTTTTTGCTGACTACTTTGTGTAGCAGTCGTTCCTGCTATCTATCACTGACAGATATTCTGTAAATAGCTAAAAAGTGAAATACCAATTGATTTGTACAGGTTCTGAGATGAATCCACTTATATTTTGTGATTATATGGACGCACCCAAGAGCATATTGGATGGGTGATGGAAATAATTTAAGGTCCTGCCTTGACCGACATTCTGTCAAGACGCGCAGCAGTCCATCAGCAGAGAAATCTAAATGTGAAATGAAAAGACGTCGGCCAGCCTTACTCTCTTAATCACCCCCTTCCTGTATCATCACCCACCCCCTCTCTAATTGCAAATGTCTCCCTATAAATTGTTTCTCTATAGAGTGTAATGAATCCGCCAATTACAGTTTTCTGCTATGAAGTTATGACCGTAATTTGTAAAAAGCAACTGGAAAAGTGTTATGTATGGTTTACAGAGCTTGGCATAGTAATAGGCCTCTAAATGCTGACCGTGCAGGTCAGCAGACTCGGCGGCAAACGCACCGTGGTCTCCAGAGGAGCATCAGGCAAAAAAAAAATAAAGATAATTAATTAATCATAGAGTGCAAGGCAAGGCAGGCCCCCCCACCCCCCCCCACCCTCCTCCATTAGCCTTTTGGTAATTCCTTCCTCTTGGCCAGTACACTAATCATATTGACCAAGCATCTGCAATAAAGGCCTGTTCATTCAATAGTACCTTGGTTACTGCAAGAGACAGCTGGTTGGGTTGAAGGGAGGGGGGGGGGGGACAGGGGACGACACACCTTTGAACCCTAACTCTATAAAATGAGGCTACATACCGACGCACGCTTGCTGTGAGAGCTTGCTGTAGGCCGGGGAAACTAAGTTTATATCTGCGACATATAAATATATTAAGTTGGTTTCAGCGTTAAAATGCATTTCGATCAACAAAGTTAATCCCAACTTGTTTTTCTGTTCTGATGACCTCCAGATGCATCACTTCCTGTCGATGCAGGCTGGTGAGAGAGCCGGCTGTAGGCCCGGCTGTAGGAACTACGGCGGTGGTTTTGTCAAATCGCTGTCAGCCATCACTAATCTCCCTTTTTCATCAACACCAGAGAGAGGGGGTTTTTAAGGTCATTCAATGTTAAAAACGTATCGCCGTGGCGATGAAGAGAAAGACGGTGATGTGTTATTCCGCGCCCGCCCGCCTGATTTGTTTAGAATCATTTCTCAAGCTGCCGCAGACATTGTTGCTTGATGTCCAATTGTGTGCTAAGTCATCCGGTTGTCTTGCTAGACTGCTGATTTTCACCGGGGGAGGAAATTGAGATTCTAGCAATCTACATGCGCCATCAAACGCTTTTCAATTCTTTCAGAGAACCGGCAACAAAAAAACCGACCACTACAATGATGGCGTTGTGATTGAGCTCTTTTAAAAAGGACAACTTGGAACACATCGGGTTAGGTTAATTTGATAAAAACGGATAGACATCAACTTCTAATTAGGAGGTGATTAATGGTTACGATTAATGATTAATGGCGCCGATTAATCACCATAATTAACAACTTCAAATCAAGAGCAACACTGTAGCATCGAGTCAATTAAAATGAAACATTTGCGGTTAAAAAAAAAAAAAGGAATATCCCATAACTTATATCCCATAAGTCCAAGAACCACTGTGTTGTTCTCATTAGGAGGAGCTCGATGAACGCTTGGTTAAAAATGTTCCCCCTGGTGCCCAGGAGTCATCACTGTACCCTGTCGGAGAAAAACAGATCTCATTGATTGATTCCTACCTCTGTGAAATGGGGGGTTTTGTGGCACTAGCAGCGGGGCCATTGCGCAACGCATTTGGTATTCGACAGCATGCCTTCGCAATTACAAAGCAAGCTCATGAATTAGTCGGTAAATCTGTCTTGAATCATGAAAGAATGCCTCTCATACAGTTCACCGCCCCCCCCCCCCCCCCGCCCCCCCCCCCCCCCACCCCCCAGGTCTGTCTGTTCGCAACGAGAAAGACACCGAGACACTGCAGTTGATATTGAGTCGGGCCTCTCAAACTAAAGTAAGAGCATTGTTTTGGGTGGGGGGGGGGGGGGTTGGAGAAGGGTGTTGAATGTTAATGTTAGTCTCTAATTCTCCATCTCTCTCGTGTGGACATGACTCAAAATAGCTTTATTGTAGCTCAGGCCGTCTGTCTGAATCCTTTAAAGGGGCTACAGCATCTCACAATTCGTACGAGCCGTCGTATAAACCTGGTGATAAACAAGTAGTATGCCTACAGTGTCTTTTAAACAACAAGTCCTCCAACCTAGGAACAGGTTGCTTGCTTCATAGGCCCCAAAGCGATCCACATGGGAGTTATCTGGTCTATGGACTGGCGCTGTGTCCACGTCATGTGACCGTCAAGTTTCAATCTGCGAAATACTAAATAGCTGACATTCCTTTTTATTCTTCGTAGCAGATGCTATATTTAAAGTTAGTTTCAGCATTTAAATGCATTTTGAAAAAACAAAGATAGTCCTAACTTGTTTTTAATGTTCTGATGACCTCCTTGACGACCATTTGCATCACTTCCTGTAAGTCTCTAGCTTACTCCCCAAGTCATTTTAAATATAAATATTTTTTTAATCTTCTGATGACCTCCCAAGTGTCTTTGACCCTGAGGTCACCTACTAACTACACAACGCAAAGACAGCAGCGTCCATAGCAACCATCATATGGCAGTGATAGAAAATGTTATATCAACTAACAAACTAACTATCAGATACGAAGACTATGAAAATATATTGCACATTTCTAGCCAGAAATATATATGGGTGTTTTTTTTGGGGCATATTATCAAACAACCTATTATGTTGTTTAGGTTGGACGATGGGCCGCTTTTAAAATGTGATGTACTAACTATCTTCTCGTTGAATCAAGTAATTGCCATGTGTACTTTACCTGCCGCTAAGTGAACATAAATGGTGAATGGTAAATGGACTGCATTTATATAGCGCTTTTATCCAAAGTGCTTTACAAGTCAAGCCTCACATTCACCCATTCAACCACACATTCAACCACCGACGGCGGAGTCAGCCATGGAAGGAGACAGCCAGCACGTCAGGAGCAGTTAGGGTTAGGGTGTCTTGCTCATGGACTCCTCGACACTTTGCTAGGAGGAGCGAACCAGCAACCCTCCGGTTGTCGGACGACCACTCTGAGCTACTGCCGCCCCTATTAACATAACATTCTTATTCAATTTACAAAAGTCATTCACATGCCCCTTTGAGGGATTTCCATTTCTATGGATAAGATAATGGTTTTGTGTATACTAGTAAGGCAAGGGCTACCTTGCTGCCACACACGCACGCACACACACGCACGCACACACACACACACACACACACACACACACACACACACACACACACACACACACACACACACACACACACACACACACACACACACACACACACACACACACACACACACACACACACGCACACACACAATAATTCTTGTGCTGCACAGACCTTGCATGAAATATGATCCACGTTCTACAGATAACTCTGAGAAAGAAGAGGGCAGCAAGTGATTCCGTTGCAGTCGGCGTTTCCCGTGAGCACTATAAACACATCCATTTGGCTGCCCGCCGTCGCAGAGCACCGTACTGTATGGCTATTTTATAGTTGTGTGGTTTGGCAAGTGCAGAGGAATTAGCCTCATCCACATTCATTAACCTCGTTCACATTCTCCAAGAGCAGAGCTGCAGAGCTGCCCGTCACCGCGGCAACGCCGGAAGTGATGAATTGGTAATCAGTTGAGAGCTGTCAAGAAAGCCCCGGGAATGCCAAATGTACACACTTGTTTGCCCGTGCATTAACCATTTGCAAATCAAATCACTATTCATTTATTGTTGGCTGCCGGCTGTGACGTGCTTTATGGTACCAATACCATACCAGCCATGTGTAAAGGCTGCCGGATCGTGTGTTTCCCAGCACTGCTTTTTGGGTGGCTAGGAAAACGGGCTAAACGGAACCTCAGGTGTCCAAAAAGGTTGTTAGCCCAGTTGGCCTTGATTCATTTTTAATCAGCCATTTAAATAATTCATAATTAGCTTAATGACTGCTTAATGATGAATACAGAATACAAATCAACAAATACAATTTGTCGTCGGGGGGGGGGAAAAAAATAAAACCCAACGGTAGAATGAAAATAGTCCGACTCTGCCTTTACCGCTGCTTAGCATAACTGATGGGGTTTGTAAAAAAAGCTCTCTGTACTGTATGCAATTAGCCGCCACTTGAGTGAACCAAGGCGCTGTTCAGTTGCATTGTACTAAGATAAGTTATAAACAAAGGCTCCATCTCTGCCAAAATGTTGTGGAGATGTTTACCCAGAAGGTTGGCACCCAATCTTGCCACCCCTGAAGAGAGAAACTGAAATCAATACTGTGACAGCTGAGCTCCAGGAAGCCAAACATAACAAAAAAAACAAAAGAAAAAACACAGTCTGTATCCTAGTTAGGGTCAGAGTCTAGCACGGATCGCAGTAACCCAGATAATTGCGGTTCAAATTTCAGAGACACCGAGCGCTAGCATGGCCGAGCGTGTCGGTGGCCAGCCGAAAGGAAGCCTTACAACCTGTTGGTTAATGGCCCACGCGTTCAAAGTTAATGAGAGATGGAGTAGGAAGTAGCATTAGCCAAGGGCTAGGTGGAGTTGAGCTATGTGGATTAACTTTCCATTAGGTCCTGATTACGTGGAGCCTGGGGATTAGCGAAACTCCATGTACGAAATGTAGCGTGAAAATACCCAAATGGGTCTTTCTTAAAGACAGTTTCTAAGTGAAGAAAGTGTAGCGCGGAGTTACAGAACGTGATTGAGCTTTTAGCGTCACCCCTGTCCTCTCACCGACAAAAAAAAAACCAAAAGACCTTTTTGAAAACTGTTTGCCATCTACTAGCCAATCGGAAGCCCGGAGGGAGTGCCGAGCCCACCTATTCCTGAAGTAGTGACTTTTTTACGAACTAGATTGGGCCATTAAAAGTTAAATAAGGAAGCTATTATAATTCTCACTCCGGAGTTCTCCATTTATTTGCATTGTGAAGTCCCTGGTGAGGTGGCTAAATGTCACTCGGCAACTTTAATGAGAGTAAAGTTGGATGGTGTGGCCAGGGCTGATTAACAACGGTTGCCACAGAAACTTGGCTCCCTGTGTCACGTATCACTGACTATGTATCGACACCATACTGGGAGAGGCCACTGGCATCTCTGTGAAAACCCCAGACACCAATTACCCTTGCTTAATTACCACGCTTCCAAACCTAATCAGATAATAGTGGATGTGTGATATGGTCTTACTGCTGATTATTTTACATGTGTTTTCCGTGTGAGCCTGTTTGTCTGCGCACGTGCGTGTGCGTGTGTGCGTGTGTGCGTGTGTGCATGTGCGCGTGTGTGCGTGTGTGTGTGTGTGTGTGTTTGCGCATTTGTAAAATGCAACATCTTCATTCGAACCTTCTGACTCCTAATGAGTCCTTGAATAATACAAGGAATACAATAAATACGATACGTTTGTCAGAAGAGAGAGAGAATACATATTTAAAGATACATATTTCAGAAGGTTAAGTCTAGTCTCCAGACTCATATTGTATGCAGAGATGTTTGTATTATTATTTTATTGTCTTTTATCTGTTGTATAGTATATTTGTTTAGTACATCTGAGAGGAAACCCCAATCAGAATTGAGATGTTCTGAATATAATGTCAGCTAAGAAACAGCTCCGTTAATCGGCTCAGGTCAACTATTTATCAAATGTAACCACCTAAAACGATTTAACACATTTAAAGAGTCCAAATATTTTCATCATATTTGTCGCTAAATAATCCCCCCCCACCCTCATGGCAATTTAACTATTGCCTGATGATATTAATAGGTAATATGTAAACCTAGTCAGCTCAACAGTATTGTCCTATAGGTCCAGTGCAATTGAGTCATTTAGCAGAAGCTTTTCATGTGACTTGCCGTGGTTTCCTCATACATATCATGTATACGCTATACTAACCATCTATGCTCAAGGCCATGCCCACAAGTTGGACAGCAATGGACATTGGGGATCGAACTCGGGAACCTTTTCGGGCTGCGAAAACGGTCCTGGTTTCATGTCCCCTGAAAGGTTAGCATTAGCATTGGTTAGGTAAATCACCATACTAATAGTTATCGCATATGCTGTAGCTTTAGAAACAATTAAGTTAACTTTACCCATTACCCACAAATACCAACCAAAATGTAGTACCGTAAAAGGTTAAAAAGTACAAAATGGGAATAATACCAGACATTGGCATGGCTGTAGCGAATGCTAATCACTCGTTGATAATAAGACATTGGCGACAATATGAAAATGGACATCACCGACAGATTTAGTTTCTGCCTATTATCCCCGCGGAAGTGAACAGCCGTCTGTAATTCCCCACAGGGCCGGCTAATTGCAAACAAAGCACAAGACAATTATTTAGGCCCCTAATAGACATTTACTAGCATAATTAATCATCGGATTTATTGATATATGTTGACGTGTTTATCTTTCATGACGGCATGCATGACAGCATTTTCAATCATTGTTATCCTGCTTCCTGCTCGGCGCTTTTGACACACGACGGTACACACACACACACACACACACACACACACACACACACGCCGCCGCCGCCACCGCCGCCGCCGCCGCCGCCGCTACCGCCGCCGCCGCCGCCGCCGCCGCATGTGAAAGATTGCCGCGGTCTTACGATAATGCCACATTTGGGGAAACACCTCAAGGACATGCAAGGTTTGATTTGTGCGGGCATAACTGTCACTCCCTCGCTAGTTACGTCTTCCCCGTGTGTCAAAAGTGATAGCGACACCCCTCCAGCGGGCATAGGAAAGGAAATGAAATAAAAAACATGTTTACTCCCCCCCCCCCCCGTCACCGTCACCGTTCCCCCCTCACGTTCCCCCATGTGCAAACCTATAAACAACCGCTTGAAATGTATTTTTTGTCTATTCCGGGCTTCCGATATTATGTGTTAAGAAAGGACCGGGTGGGGAGAGAAAAACAAACATATAAACTATATATATATATATATATATATATATTATATATATATCATTTTTTTATTAAACGTGAGAAACAGCCACACAAGGTGTGAATAGAATGCACATTAACCAGGCCACCTCATTAGAGCGGAGCGCTGTGAGAGGGAGAGCCGAACTCCAGAGGTCACATGACTCGGGTAATTAAAGGCTGGTATTTTGACGTTTTTCCCGCCATTCATTTGGCGTGGGTGAGATTGTCTGCCGTGTCGTGACGCGCTCCTCCCCTCCCACCCCCCCCCCCCCCCCCCCCCGGGCGAGAGAATGTCATGGTTTTTAAAATGTGTAATGGACCACAGATGGAATACTTAAATACAGCATACTGAGCGCATGGGTTTTTCCGGGCTCTCACATAGTGAACGCTGGTCGTTGGGAGGTACGGGGGGAGACACGTGTGTGTGTGTGTGTGTGTGTGTGTGTGTGTGTGTGTGTGTGTGTGTGTGTGTGTGTGTGTGTGTGTGTGTGTGTGTGTGTGTGTGTGTGTGTGTGTGTGTGTGTGTGTGTGTGTGTGTGTGTGTGTGTGTGTGTCTGTGTGTGTGTGTGTGTCTGTGTGTCTGTGTGTGTATGTGTGTGTGTGTGTGTGTGTGTGTGTGTGTGTGTGTGTGTGTGTGTGTGTGTGTGTGTGTGTGTGTGTGTGTGTGTGTGTGTGTGTGTGTGTGTGTGTGTCTGTGTGTGTGTGTGTGTGTGTGTGTGTGTGTGTGTGTGTGTGTGTGTGTGTGTGTGTGTGTGTGCGTGTGTGTGTGTGTGTGTCTGTGTGTGTATGTGTGTGTGTGTGTGTGTGTGTGTGCATTTGTTGGGCGTAGTGAACGTAGTGAATACTAGTCAGTGTGAGGTATGGAGACGTGCGTGCGTGCGTGCGTGCGTGCGTGCGTGCGTGCGTGCGTGCGTGCGTGCGTGCGTGCGTGCGTGCGTGCGTGCGTGCGTGCGTGCGTGCGTTGTTTCTCCGTCTCGGGGTGTCATTTTCTTAACTACTGTGTCTCTCTCCTCCGGGACGATACCACAGAAGATGATGAGCATTGCTAGACGGCGGTATTTGTTGCTAATGTCGCTCCCAGACAAGTTCCCGTGAAACGACTACCTCGTGTCGGTATACATTCTCGGTGACACCATTTCAATGGCTGATTTCCCTGGTCGGCCAATTAAAGGGAAACACGGAGGGAGTTAGCGGAAAAGACCTACTCCCTTTTCCCGCCACGGAAATGAAACGATCACTCACCCGACGGACTGAAACTAAATGAGCACATTCTACCAATCGGCCCCGTTTCTGTGATACTGCCCATCTTCCATCTTGGTCTCCACGTCTATTTATTTATTTCTTTTTGCCGGTGCTTACATTGTCATACATGATTCAATCATTTGCAAAACGTGTGTGTGTGGAGGAGGAGGAGGTGGTGGTGGTGGTGGTGGTGGTGGTGGTGGTGGTGGTGGTGGGGGTGGTGGTGGTGGTGGTGGTGGGGGTGGTGGTGGTGGTGGTGGAGGTGGTGGTGGTGGTGGTGGTGGAGGTGGTGGTGGTGGTGGTGGTGGTGGTGGTGGAGGTGGAGGTGGTGGTGGTGGTGGGGGTGGTGGTGGTGGTGGGGGTGGTGGTGGTGGTGATGGTGGAGGTGGTGGTGGTGGTGGTGGGGGTGGTGGGGGTGGTGGTGGGGGTGGTGGTGGTGATGGTGGAGGTGGTGGAGGTGGTGGTGGGGGTGGTGGTGGTGGAAGAGAGAGCAGCGACACCCAGCTGACAAGCACTGAAGAATGGTTCATTGTCTGTGGACGTCGCTCCTCAAAACAAGAGGAGCAAAAGGCAGGAGATAACCAGGATGGTTGAGTGCAGGTGAATGAACGCGAGAGTGAGGCGTGTGAATGCGCAAACGTGTGACTGACAATGGCTCTTATCGATCTATATGCACGACGTGGGTATTTATCATGCATTGTTAAGCCCAGGGGAAGGGGAGGGGGGGGTGGTAATTCAATACAAAGTGTTATGCTTTTGATAGACGGCGCTGGATCATCACTGTCTATGCTAGTAGCGGTCAATCATGTCAATGTATGAGAGGAGGCCCTCGCTTGGAAACTCAGGCCTGCTTGGGAGCCCGTGGCAATACACCAGCCTGCGGCTAGCTAGCGAGACCTAATTAGGGGGGGGGGGGGGTTGCCCAGTGGAATTCAACCACCGCCGAGCCCATTCCGTCCCCGTCCCATCTCCCAATTTTCCACTTAATTTCAACACGCTGTACGTCTCTGTTTCCTCTTAATTCCCCCGGCGCTACCTCTCTCCCGGGGCTAACCGGCACGCTGGCTTGATGTGACGATTGAAATCTGTCCGAGTGAGAGTGAAACACTCTCACACACCCGCGCGCGATGGATGGCATCGGTGACTCGTATATAGGTACGACGCGCACGCCCGGCTCACTGGATCTAACGCAAGGACACCCGTAAAGACAAGGTAACAGCAGACCAAAATCATGTTGTTATTGAATGGCAAAAAAAAAACCAGGGGAGTTGATGTGACTTTTCTCGGTAATATCTCTGTTACTGTCACTGGACTTTATGTTTAGATTTAAGGTGCACTTATGGCAGAAAAACTGGGATGATTCGACCCACGTACGCAGAGACACACAGGGCAAGCCGACATTCAGGGTGAATAACATCGGACCGCACTACCGGTAGAAAGACACCAACAACAAAAAAAACTAAAGGGGGATTCTTTAAAAAAAAATCAACGCTATATTTAGCTAGTTAGTGACGCGAGTGGTTTCTGACAAAAGGCCTACTCTGGAGTTCGAGGAGGGGCTTCTGATTCTACACGCTGTCAAGAGACGGAATGCTAGTTTATTTTGAGTCATTTTATTTTTAACAAAGCTCAGCTGCTGCAGCTCAACCTCGAGTAAACATCGCACCTTGGGAATATATCCGCCATCCAGACACAGGAGGGAGAGGAGAGGAGAGGGGAAGAGACGACTTCTGGGTCTCACATTGTCTGTGTAGTCTGCCTGCCAGCCGCAAGAGAACAGAATATGGGTTTTAAAAGCAATTGTTTATGGTGGGATCCACACACACACACACGCGACAATTCTATCACAGGCACAAATGAGTTGACTCTGTGCTGGAGTTAAACAATGGGCCGTGTGCTGTGTTGTTGCTGTTGATAGTTGTCATTGGTCCCTCACAATGTCATTAGCAAGGCTTTGCACCGACAACATATACACACAAATACGGACGGACGGACGGACGGACAGACAGACAGACAGACAGACAGACAGAAGACAGACAGACAGACGACGACAGACAGACAGACAGACAGACAGACAGACAGACAGACAGACAGACAGACAGACAGACAGACAGACAGACAGACAGACAGACAGACAGACAGACAGACAGATATATATATATATATATATATATATATATATATATATATACAATGATAGATAAGTGATAGATAAGAGAGAGAGAGAGAGAGAGAGAGAGAGAGAGAGAGAGAGAGAGAGAGAGAGAGAGAGAGAGAGAGAGAGAGAGAGAGAGAGAGATAGATAGAGAGATAGATAGATAGAGAGATAGATAGATAGATAGATAGATAGATAGGTAGATAGGTAGATAGATAGATAGATAAATCATTAGCTCATTCGCTGCCATCTCCGGTACCCCAGTGCTGAACAATAATGGATATTTAATTCTTGTTTGATGCTCACAGTCACAATTTATTTTGTTTAATTCATATTTCATATCACAATGTTGTATGTTTTCACACAAATGCAGAAAGCCTTGTAGCAAGCTGGGCTGCCGAGTGCGTGCAAAACACGTCTGGAAAATAACCCCCCCCCCCCCCCTCATTCTGTTTCAAGAATTATCCTCGCAAACACACACACACACACACACACACACACACACACACACACACACACGACTCACAGTCATTTATTATTTCTATTAGTGCTCGACAGATCAAGCTTTCGGCTGCGCATCCCGACTGGTTTCTGCCATATTGTTATTCCCCTCTATTAGAACAACTGGATTCCCCAACTGGAACATCTGTCAGCACAGCTGGCGTCTAGATGTATGGCGGCTGTGCGTTATGTCGCAGGTCTGTGGGTTACCGACACAGAGCGCTACAGAGGCTACGGCTACGGGTTCCCATGTTGGAATATTACGCCGTTTACTTAGAGAGAAAAAAATGTATTTGTATTAACAAATTAACACGAATTATACAAATTTTGACCCGATAAGGTCAGGCGTCATTTGTATTAATGTATTTATTTTGTTCACACTTAAATTGTGTTCTATTGGATATTGTTATGTAGGAAACATATATGCCTTATACCAGACCAAAGAACCAACGTGCATAGATATAGGTGGATGGATGGATAGATAGATAGATAGATAGATAGATAGATAGATAGATAGATAGATAGATAGATAGATAGATAGATAGATAGATAGATAGATAGATAGATAGATAGATAGATAGATAGATAGATAGATAGATAGATAGATGTGAACACTAACTTAATCTTTTGCATTGTAGGAATAAAGCAAATTAATGAAAGTGAGGGTATTATAACTGCCACATTGACATCTGATTCCTTAAAAGACAGCATGAAGTATTATATTTAGTGTTTTAATCAGTGCCTAATTATATAGCAAACCACCAGCAATTTCAATCAATGTACTTGGTGATTTCAAATGTCCTCTTTTTCCATCTATAGCCTACTGCATGTAAAGCTATGCTAGCGTTGAATACAAACACACAAGTGCCAGGATAATCAGGGACATGATGGAGAACGAACCACGCACCGTACGCGGTCAGTATCAGAAACAGAGAAATCTGAACGACATAATTGTCATTGCACAATGTACAACCAAATTGTGTGACAATCCTCACTGTCTCATTGTGTGCAAGTCTCACTGAGTAATAAAGTAAGAAAGCGATTATAATTGTCCATTGTTCCACATTGTGGGAGCGTTTGATTAAAAAACACCTCCTCTCTAGAGCTAGTTTGTCCGCTCTGGGCTTCTGTAGAAACTAGGGTGGATCAACATGACGGACCAGCTCCATGTGTCGATATAAAGGGCTCCAAAAATCGAAAGATTCTTATTTTCACTGGCTTATACACCAATTCAAACATACTCATGAATATGATATGCCATTTCTGCCAAGTCCATTCTGCTAGATGGCAGTAGTACATTCTACACACTGTACGCTTACTAGACAGGACCTACTGTAAACAAACACACATCCATGTTGCTACCATTTACAATGGTAGACAAAGGGGCAACAAAACGGTGTGGTGTATGGTGCGAACCATCAGAAAAATCGGAAGGTTGCTGGTTCGATCCCCGCCGCCTCCTCCTAGCAAAAGCTGTCGAGGTGTCCTTGAGCAAGACACCCTAACCCCTAACTGCTCCTGACGTGCCGGCTGTCTCCTTGCACGGCTGACTCCGCCGTCGGTGGTTGAATGCGTGTATGAATGGGTGAATGCGAGGCATGACTTGTGAAGCACTTTGAGTAACCACTGGTTAGAAAAGCGCTATATAAATGTCCATTTAGTAAAGATGGCAGAGGCAGAGCATTTGCAGTAAACCTACATTCACTTTCAAGTGAACAAAACAAAACAAGCATTCAAAAAGACCCAGGGCCTTACAACATCTGAAGTGAATCCTCTCTAGGAACCCTGACACAGAACACGTGTCCGTTAAGTATGTCAAACCTCACTGCACATTTCACAGAGAACTGCGATAAATAAACAAATCACTAATGCCAACCAGTAGGCTATGAATAACGCTACTACTACTGATAATACTAATAATTATAATTAGATACGTTTAGATTAGATTCAAATGTATTGTCATTGCAAGTGGTTAGACTTCTTAAGCTATCCAAACGTTTTACCGGGATGTAAACTCCTTCAAAATGCACTCAATTCACGCAAATTTACCTACGTGAGAAAGTAAGAAATATGTAGCCGCAAATGCGGGGGGGAAAAAAGCGCCACAACCTCTGAACTGTCATCAGAAGCCACCTGCCACCTCATAATCCCACAAATGAAGGAGTACATTTCTGGGTCGAGTCTATTTTTGCTCAGCACAGCTAAATACTCAATATGATTGCAACCACAGGCAGCCTAACCCCTAAGTGCTGTAATTGCATTTCCAAATGTTTAAATACAAAATTGTCACCACAGGTGTCGTAAATGTGCAGTAAAAAACAGAGAAAGAAAGAAAGAAAGAAAGTGGAACTAGAGTTAAGAGACAATAATGTCTCTAATATTTTATTTAATATTGGACCCTAACTTGTGGCAGCCTTGATATGAAATAGATTGAACCATTTTGTATAAAACTTAGCGTCCTGACGCATGTGCCGCCACAATTTGCAACCCGTCAATTCACATTAACTAAAATATGGGATTTAAATTTCCAGAGGGAATACAGCAATCATCCACTGAAATTTTCCATTTACAATGTCTTTCCATGTCTACATTCAATGCATCAAATATCAATTTTCAATTAGTCTGAATCGGTATGTGTGAATATATATATATATATATATATATATATATATATATATATATATACAAATACACCTAAGACACCCGTCATTGGATCAGCTGCTTCCCTGGCCCAAAATCCATCCAGAGGTAATTGCACATTGTACACTCATCAGAGATGTCTCGAGTCAAGTCGCTGGTGTAACATTAGTTAAAGTCGCCTAGTGTCACACTGCACCACTGTGTGTGTGAGTGGTCCATAAAACGTGTTGCTTGGTTTGCCAAAATGTGGTCCTCCTCAACGGGGAAGTCACTTCGAATTTGAGGATTTTTATTTTGGTATTAATTTGGATTAAATTTTGTTTTGTGTAAACACCAACCAACAAGTCAACCGACACCTTGGCCACCACCTGCTACGCCACAGCAGACCACCGACAGTAGTAACACCTGAAAAAAGCCTTCTGTCAACTCTCTCTAGCGCGCACCACCATAGCAACCGCATATCTACACGGTAGTAACACGCTACCAACCGACTAGCCTTGTGTACCGGAGGTAGCGCCCTACAATCCGCCTAGCAACACGCCACCAAAACCACTCGCCAATCTCCAAGTGACACCACTGCATTCAACAGACCACACGATACAAGGGTCGCCTTCTTTTCTTAACAAGGTGGATGACCCCTTGCCTTGTCATAACCTTGAGACTTTAATTGGACTTGAACTTGATCACATGTTGTGATCACTGCACATTTGACACTAAAAACACTTGAAAAGCAGGACGAGGGGGAGGAGGACCCTGGCCACAGCAACCAGGTAATAATAATAATAATTCAAATGTGTCAGTGTACAGCACAAGTACAGTGAAAGGATTCTCTGCATTTAACCCATCCTATAGTATTAGGAGCAGTGGGCAGCAATTTACACAGCGCCCGGGGAGCCTTGCTCAAGTCAGGCAGTTAGGCGGTAACCTGGTGTTTCGGGGACTTGAACCGACAACCTTACGGCTCCCAAGCCAAGTCCTTACCCACTGAGCCACTGCCCCCCCCTTAATGTCATCAGGTTGGAGCGGACGGCACCTATTCATCCCTCCTTCAGGACCCCAGGTGGTGGTGGGAGGAGGAGGAGGAGGAGGAGGAGGAGGAGGAGGAGGAGGAGGTGTGAGATGGACTGCAACTGACCGCCTGGTAGGTCAGCTGGTCAACACAGCACCGCTGAGCCCCTGCCAGCCGGTGGCGGAGACCTCCTCAGCCCAGAGGTGAGGGCAAAATGGGCCTCCCGCAGGGACCACCCCGGCCAGCCCCTGACCGACCCACCTGCAAGCGTATGGCAAAGGCTTTGTACTACAGGAGACTCCCTTTGTCCTGAGCCACACTAGAATTACCCCCCCCAATACAAACATAACTATGACCCCTCTTCCCAGTTTCCCCATCCTCAGCATGGGCCACAAGATACAAGATACCAGATATTTGATTGGCCATTTGTCACAAGGACATAGGAACGCTTACTCCCCATTCCCTCCCGCAGTATACATCTCCTTTAAAACAACAATATTGTATACAATTATTATATACAATAATATGTTTTTTTTGTTTTTAAACTGCGGGAGCTCGTCGAGACGTGTCTGCTCTCCTCCAGCGACACGCTCACACAGAAGGATGGACGTGCGACCGTTTACGACCCGCTCAATTCACGGATGACTTCATAGCGTGGGGTTATCGTTATAGTCCCATGTGCATGCGTCAGTAGTGTTTACTACTGACTTTACTTACTTTCCTATTACATTAATTTTCAGTTATTGTTATTCAAAGCCCAGCCAGTGGTTTCAGACTGCAGACGCAGACCGTTATTCCCAAATTCGGACGACCGCTAATCGCTTCACTCAACGCTGTCAATTAATTAAATTAAACTCACAGATGTGAAGCATAATGACAATAAAACGTTTATCCACCGTCTAAAAAAAATCCTCCCCAGATCGCCAATGGTCACGTCTATGACGAAGCATTTGCGCCACAGCTAAGTGCTAATGAGAGAACACCGGAAATAATGTTTCCCTGTCAGTAAGAAGACCTCTCAGCCATTTGCCTTTTGCCCAATTAACCATTGCAATAATAAGTAAACTTCCCCCAGCTTAAGCTCTAATGGGTAATAAAGTCCACAATGAGACTTTAACTTCAGAATTAGGTCTAGCTCGCGCACCAGGCTAAAAGCCTTTTCCCCATCACTGAAAAACATAAGAGAAATTCAGTAAGGCGAAGCTGCACCGGTATATTCCATTTAAGTGTTATGCCCTAGTTCACTGGGAAATTCAGATCAGGAAAAAGATGGACAACAGCAATTAACCTTTAAAAAAAAAAAAAAAGATCTCGCACTAATGCTGTTCTAATATTGAAAGGGCCCGGAGTTTCTTTCATTGCCGGAGCATTTGGATTACCCATGTGTGAAAAAAAGGCCAAAGTAAGTGGATAGCCCGTGCACTGAGAGAAGAAGCTCAGGATAATATATGGAGATAATATATGTGTCCCCCCCGCTGATGCATCGGCTTCCACACAATGGATACAAACGTATTAAAGGAATTCGTAATGACGCAGACATAAACATGCACATGCACACACACACACACACACACACACACATTCATTTTCCTCTGGCAAACTTAAATAATTATTTGTGGCTGTTTTTATTCATTTAGTGTAATATATGCAGTGAGAGTGATGCACAAACAGTGGCGATATACCGATACACCAAAGCGTGTACTGTGGTATGGATGGCATGGATGGATGAATTTGTTTTCAAAACGCCTCATTTTCATAGTCTGGCCGTCCGTCTCGTGATGAAACCATCTGATCATCTCTCCGTTGATCCTAACCCCCAAGCGGTTGTATGTAGCCGTAAGTCAGCCTTATCTTTATGTATGACCCAGCATGAAGACTGGAGCCACCATAAGGGGAAATCAGGAATTTCAAACAGACAACACGCTGCCGCTGCCACACACACACACACACACACATGCAAGACACACGCACACACACATGCAAGACACACACATGCAAGACACACGCACACACACACATGCAAGACACACACACACACACACGTAAGACACACACATGCAAGACACACGCACACACACATACACTTGCAAGAGATACACGCACATACATGCAAGAGACACACACACAAACACACACACACACACACATGCAAGACACACACACACACACATGCAAGACACACACACACACACACATGCAAGACACACACACACACACACACACATGTAAGACACACACATGCAAGACACACGCACACACACATACACATGCAAGAGACACACACACACACATGCAAGAGACACACACACACACACACACATGTAAGACACACACATGCAAGACACACGCACACACACATACACATGCAAGAGACACACACACACACATGCAAGAGACACACACACACACACACACACACACACACACACCCGAGACTACTTGGTCGTGCGTGGTCTCAGAAGCCTGGTGGTGGACGTCTTTTCTAAAACTCCCTTTTATTTTTTCATCTCATGCTCTCATTATTCGGACGGATGCAGGAAGTGGAAAAAATAAAATAAAATAAAAAAAGGAAAAGAGGAAGAAGAAGAAGAAGAAGAAGAAGAAGAAGAAGAAGGACACCGACCTAAAAAAAAAAGAAAGTATATTACCGAAGAGTGAAAATATCTTGGAAACCACACCCTCCCGCCGGCTTCCTCCATCTCTCCACGTCAGGGGAAGCATCTTTTCTGGGCCCCCTCTCGGCCATATTTTGACAGCTAATTAAGAGAGATGATAAGGACGGCGTGGCCGTAATCTGGCAGTGAAAAATTAAAACATGAAAGAGGAAATTATGTTTCTATTAATATGTTTTGAAGAAGAAGAAGAAGAAGAGGAAGAAGAAGAAAAAAACAAAACAAGACCTGGCCTTTCCAGTTCCAACACCTGGTGTAGTGTATACTACATATTATACCACGCAGCGTCACTGCTGTATGCGTATCAACACATGTATATACACATGTGTATGATTTAAATGTGTAAAACAGGGAATGCACAGGACACTTTGATGATGTATTGAGGAAATATTCACCGAACGTATGTGTGTGTGTGTGTGTGTGTGTGTGTGTGTGAGTGTGTGTGTGTGTGTGTGTGTGTATGTGTGTGTGTGTGTGTGTAAGTGTGAGTGTATGCGTGCGTCGACGACAAGGTGTAAGTACATTTTGGATGTTCGGGGGGGGAAAACAGTGCTCATACATAAAGGCAAATCTATTTATGAGAGGGAAACAGCGCTGATATTTATGTTGATGTCAGGCACAGGGCCCTCATAAAGACACCAAACATATTATTCCTTGGTTGTTGTTGTTGTTTCGTTTTTTTTAACGCCGACATTGATGTGTCTTACATTTGCTCACATATTGCATGATGATGAATAGATACTGAGACCCTATCATGTGAGGAAATGTGTTTTCCGGGAGCGAGATTCATATTTCACAATTATGGAGTGATATTTTATTCAGTGCCTCATTTTCCACCACCAACTCGATGCGTCGGATGTCATTTAAAAGTCAAATACTCCCCTACCTTTCCCTTACCTGGATGTACGCAGCCGGCACTGAAACCAAACCCAGTTCCCAGCCAAACGCCAAACGGTACAGCGTAAGTACATCATGATGGGAGAGATAACGTCTCGAGGAGAAGCACAATACTCCTCATTTCGATATACGTACATCGCGTCCCACTAATTTGGAGGAATAATTTGAAAAAACGTATAGCCGCCCACCCCACAACCCAACCAACCCACCACACCCCCCCACGCCTCCACACCCCCCCCCCCCCCCCCCCCCGACCTCGGGTACCTTTGGTAGCGATCGAGAAAATATGAAATTCAATCTGACCTGCCACGGATGGCGGATGATTGATGACCCGCCGATGTGTTTCTGTCTGCAGCGATGACGATTACAATTGCAATCAGGTAGACAAGGTGCCCCTCCCCACCCCCCCCCCCCCCCCATCTCTCCCCCCCCCCCCCCCCTCCAAGATTCCTTCTCACACAAAGGCCATACATATAGATTGAAAGAAAGAAAGAAAGAAAGAAAGAAAGAAAGAAAGAAAGAAAGAAAGAAAGAAAGAAAGAAAGAAAGAAAGAAAGAAAAAAGAAAAACAATAGGACACGCACACGCACACCAAAACACACACACCCACACGCACACGCACACGCACACGCACACACGCACACACACACACACACACACACACACACACACACACACACACACACCACACACACACACACACACACACACACACCACACAACACACACGCACACACAACACAGATATGTTGAATATTTGGTGAACATTAGATAGTATGAGGGTATGCATGCATTGGGACCAGGGCGCCATCACTATTGATTAACACAAGCTAAATATAATACAACATGCACTGACTGCATGCACTGTGACTCGGGGGAATGTGAATGGGTTCAAAAAGTTACCGCGTCGACCGGAGAACAACGGCAAAAGGTTGCGGCTTGGAAAAACAAAAACAAAAAGTTCAACTTGAAATAAATAGAAATAGAAATGTGTACGTACTGTGTATATGTTCGAGTTCCGACCCCATTTGGGATTCAGTTCAGACGTCTGAGCAGCTGTTTACTGTTTGCCGCCCAGCCTGTAGCGTGGAGAGGGGGGAGAGGGGGGGAGAGGGGGGGAGAGGGGGGGGCGCCATAGAAACACTTTGGGCAAACTTTCAAAGTGACTTCCAGTCGAGGCTGGACCTCTAAATGGCATTCAAGCCTTGGCAACCGGGGTCCTTTTGACAGGTTGTGTTCCCTTCCGCCGGCAGCCTTACCCTCCTCCCTTCGTCTGGCGCTGAGGGCACCGCTCAACACTCACCTACCTGTTGTTGAGAGGTGAACATTAGGACATTAGAGAGCAAGGGGGGAGGGAGAGAAGGGAGAGGGAGGCAGAGAGGGAGAGAGAGAGAGAGAGGGGGGGGGGGGGGCAGAGAGAGAGAGAGAGAGAGAGAGAGAGGGGGGGGGGGCAGAGAGAGAGAGAGAGAGAGAGAGAGAGAGAGAGAGAGAGAGAGAAGCAGAGAGAGGGGAGGGATAGAGAGGCAGAGAGACCATTTCCGTGCCAATGACATGCTGGGAATACTCACGCAAAAGTAAACCTGTCAATGTTAATGTTTTATGTTTCAATGGCTTTGTTGGTAATTGTTTCAGCGCACACATGTTTATTTTAAAGTGCCCCTATTTAACCACCGCCCGTGTGAGAGTAATAAGCCATTAGCCATACCCCAGTGGACTGTACCAACCGGTAAGCTTATCTATCGATCATACATCTGTGTGGTCACGCCCACTTGTGATGTCACTAGAGGGTAGTCACATGACCATTTTAAAAACGGCTTGTAATGGCTAATCACACTCACACATGGTGTATAGGGGGCCCTTTAACTTTCTTAGGCGCTGATCTTATTTTCATCTCAAAAATTGTTCTGGAACCGGATGCTGAGAAATAAATAGGAATAAAAAAAAGACTCTTGGAGCCTGCAGAGATATACTATACAATTACCAAATGTACTGAGAGGGGAACATTTAAGCTAGCTCACTCGTTTTGCAAACGAGCGAGCGTTCAAACCAATCACATTATTAGTAATTTACTACCACTGTAATTGCTGGCAACGGCGGCCGGACTGGGAAATGACACTGTTCATACACTGGCTTCATCACAACAACAAATAAACCCTGTTTGTCAGATTAATACTCACGCCTAATTCGCTCATGGGATCGTACTATATCAGGCAGCAATTTCTTTCCTCCGCACTGACGACGATAATGTTAATAGCCATAAGTCACTCTATGTGCTGGAGCTGGCAACTTCCACAATGGCCCACAGAACCTTTGGCATGGCGTCCACAGCCCTCTTATCACACAGCGTAAATCTCCCTCCATCTCCAGTGAGATCCGGGCTGCTGTAATTGCTGAATGAAAGGACAGGGGTTGGTGAATATTTCACTCTAGTAAGCGGCTGTGTCATATGGATGAAGTGCATGTTTCATGAACCCCCCCCCCCCCCCCCCTATACCTTTGAGTCGCCGGATGAATAATACATTTAGCATAATATATAAGAACAATGTTTTAACTGGCGTTCTTTTAAAAGCGCAGAAGAAAGCGCAGGAAAACGCAGATTGGCTGTATCCACTCAGTCGTATTTCTTCGTGACGGCCTAAAAAATTGTTAATACGTTATGATGTGCGGCTATATGGGTAAAATCCGGATATTTAACTATGAAAGAGTGGTGAAGGAAGCCTGCACACACACAGATACACACACACACACACACAGATACACACACACACAGATACACACACACACGCACACACACACGCAGCACACACAAACACAAACACACACACACACACACACACACAAAAGCATACACACACACACACACAAGCACACACAGAAAAGCACACACACACACACACACACACACACACACAAACACACACACACACACACACACACACACACACACCATGCAGTACCTGCGCGGGCTGAGCCCCACAGAGCCACCCCCTGCTGTGAGTCTTTGGGTGCAGACGTGACCCCGAGTCACAAAGTCCCCCGGGAGATTAACTTCCAACCGGCTTGTTTTCAGAGATAAAGAAGTGAGAGTGCTGGGATATGACAATAATATAAAAAAGAAATGGGACTGTGTCAGAAATCTGGAAATGATATACATTTCTTGGGATTAAGTAAATCCTGCCTTTTCCCCCACTCCCCCCCCCCCACCCCCCTCTTCTCCTTTATTTGTCCTTTGTTTCAGTGCGAGGTGGGCATCTATATATCCGTGTCTGTAAGGCGGTGGTTTTTTTTCTAAGAGGCTGTCACAGCTGGGAGGACTAGGCGCCGCTGACACCGGGGTCCTTTTGGCGAGGCAAAGATAATCAGTACACCCAAAATGAACCAAATGCCCTCCTGGGTAATTTATCCTCCTAAGTAATTTTAGTATTTATGGGATTCACCTTCAAATGTAATGTGGCATGCAGGTAGGAGGGGGAAAAACATGGGAAATGAGAAACCCAGAGGGAGCTGCTGAGAAGGCGTTTGGAGAGGGAGGGAGGGAGGGAGAGAGGGAGAGAGGGAGAGAGAGAGAGAGAGAGAGAGAGAGAGAGAGAGAGAGAGAGAGAGAGAGAGAGACACACAGGGGACTGAAAGGACAGAGAGAGAGAGAGAGAGAGAGAGAGAGAGAGAGAGAGAGAGAGAGAGAGAGAGAGAGAGAGAGAGAGAGAGAGAGAGAGAGAGAGATGGTTGGCTGGGTGGAGAGAGAGAGAGCTGGGTAGAGAGAGAGAGAGAGAGAGAGAGAGAGAGAGAGAGAGAGAGAGAGAGAGAGAGAGAGAGAGAGAGAGAGAGAGAGAGAGAGAGAGAGAGGGAGAGAGAGAGAGAGAGAGAGAGAGAGAGAGGATGAGAGGGAGAGAGAGAGAGAGAGCTGGGTAGAGAGAGAGAGAGAGAGAGAGAGATGGTTGGCTGGGTGGAGAGAGAGAGAGCTGGGTAGAGAGAGAGAGAGAGAGAGAGAGAGAGAGAGAGAGAGAGAGAGAGAGAGGAGAGAGAGAGAGAGAGAGAGAGAGAGAGAGAGAGAGAGAGAGAGAGAGAGAGAGAGAGAGACAGAGAGAGAGACAGAGAAAGACAGAGAGAGATGGTTGGCTGTCGAGAGAAAGAGAGAGAGTGAGAGATGGGACAGCGGGAAAAGGGAGAGAGAGAGAGAGAGAGAGAGAGAGAGAGAGAGAGAGAGAGAGAGAGAGAGAGAGAGAGAGAGAGAGAGAGAGAGAGAGAGAGAGAGAGAGGGAGAGAGAGAGAGAGAAATCCTAAAGGGCCGGTCGTAAAGCAAGTCATCTCTTAAGTCTACCATCTCGACAGGTTTTTCCCTGTGACCTCCAGCAGCAGCGCCGCCCCCCCACCCCCCCCCCCCCCCGCTCTCTCTCCCCCCTTACATGTGACAAAGTCAGGACTAGGACGTGGTGGTGCAATTACGAGGCTGCCTCGGCCCTACCTCCACACTGGAACACACTTATTATGGCTCTATCGTCTGGAGTGACGCCGCCCCACCCACCCCCACCTCCTCCGCCGCTGCTAAACGGCGGAATAGTAAATTGTGTGTGTGTGCTGTAAGCAGGGGTGGTAGTGAGCAAGCTAGCCGCCGAGCGGGGCAAACATAGCAGCTTTGTCTCGGGGGGTCTGTTTGATTTTCTTTGTTTGTTTTCTACGCCAACAGGTTTTATTGCGATGCTATGCTACGCTACAGCACCTTACTGTACTTACCTTACTGTACCTTACTGTACTTTAATAGTAGTGGGTGGGTGGAGGAAGGGGAGGAGGGTCAACTGATGTATTCTTACGTTAAGAGGGATGGGGAATTACTTGAAGTACATCATACAATACAGTAAGTAAAAGTCTTAATTGAAAAATATCCCATTTTCTACATCATGAAACATCAACACAAGGGTTGTGTTGAAACTAAAATAGGCCTCTAAACGGCGAACAGCTTGCTTTTCTCAAGGTGCAAAACAGGACATAAATACTGTCCTGTATTGAAGGGCTCAGGCTGAAGTTTCCATGCTATCTTTACTTAGTGAGCGTGAGTGTGTGTCATACTTGTGTATTTTTTTGTCTCTTTGAATGTCATCCAGACCGTTTCCATTTCTTCATCCTACTGATCAGCATTCTTGGCTTCTCTTGGCTGGTGCTTCAAACCTTCTCCTCGAGGCGCTCCGAGCTCATTAGCACAGTGGCATGTACCCATGTCCACAATGGAGCAGATTTATGGTATTCCACTTGCCATGCTTTTATTTTGATAGAGGGACCCCCCCCCATGGAAACCCCCTCCCTTTCCCCCCCCTTTGTGCCCCTGCAGACTTGGGGAGTAAACCCCTCCTTGTATAGCCGAGCAGGGAATTCTGAATTCTGTGGTGGATGGGACACAATTCACCGTTTGTATATAGTGTTGTTGTTGTTGTTGTTGTTGTTGTTGTGGTGGTGGTGGTGTGCTAGCTGGACAGTAGCAGGTAGCAGAGGTGTCAAACCTTTTTGTCAAACCTAATGGAAAATAAAGTGTGGAGTTCCATACTAAACACGCCGCCTCCGACTCCCATTCATCGGCTCCACAACACATACCTTCTGAACAGAAAAGGCAAATAACAAAACGTTAACTAAAAGATAACATTGAACTGAACATTTCTGTTCAATTCAAATTGCATTGAATTGTACATTCTAAGAATCATATGGGTGAGACCAGATTACCGGTGGCTGCGCACTGCATGCAGTCAGGTCCAATTGTTTAGTGGAACGGCCTTCACTTTCACTCGGAACGCACACTCGACCGTCCTCACGGAGTCCGGAAAATATGTCGCACTTCAGATTCCACTCCTCGTCGGTGTAGTCGGTGCAGGGGCGTCGCGACCGTGGAGGCGAAGTACGCAATTGTCTGGGGCCCCGAGCTGGAAGGGAAGGGGGGGGGCCCCCCGAGGAGGACAGATTATATTTCCCCCCGTGCGCTAATGATGTTCGCGATCACCCCCCCCCCCTCCCCCCGTTGGACTTTGCGATCACAATCGTTGGACTTCTCAATCGCGATCAAGAAGTCAAATAGGCCGATTTTGGCCCCTAGAAACGCCCCTGAGTGAGTGTAGTGTGAGACTCGTGTGTGTGTGTGGTTCGGACGTGCGGACGGACAACACGCGGTAGCAAAGTGCGTGATATTTCTAAGCTGCTTGTTTCCAACTTTCCCCTGAACTCCGCGTAAAGCTGATGAGAGGTGGCGATCCATGTTTCTTTGTTGCCCGGGCAGCGTGTACTTTGGCGTCAATTACCTTCATTAGCTTTTTGAAGCAGTGCTTTTCGAACCGTGCTTATGGGCACCATGTCTTTAGCGATGCAGTAGGTAATTGCACTTGTTATGTCCTTGTATAGCTTGTATGCACTTGGTAATGGATGAAAACGAGTTGTTGTTGTTGTTGTGGCTGTTGTGAGTGGGTGCGTCAACAATGTGCAAGCCTATTTCTGCAGCGTGACTGGCTGTTCGTGTTGCAGTTGGGCAGGTAGAGTAAAACGACCGAAAACAATACCGGAAAAATTGAAAAAAATAATATAATAATTTTATCATAGTTATGATGTCCGATAGTGGAAAATTGTCATTTTATCACCAAGCCCAAATTTTACAAATTTGACTCGGCCTCTGATTGGCTCTGCCCCTGATACCCTATCCCTAACCGTCTCACTCCTCATGCCTGAACCCAACCAATGAAGGGAACGAGTACAAGCCAATCAGAGGCAGAGTAGGGCGGGTCTTCGCGGAACGCGGGTGGGATGAAAATGCGCAACAAATCGCGTCCCGTATTGATTCTTCATAACCAAGACTGCGAGCCCTTCTGCCAACTTCATACGACTTTAAAAAAATGTTGGCGACCACATAACACAACACAGAGTTCACCCCACTACACTAATCAATCACTACACACACACACACACACACACACACAAACACACCATGCTTGTGTATTTGTGTTGCACTGACGCTCTTCCAATAATAACAAATCCAAAAATAAAAAAAAATAAAAAGCAACTCTATTGCCAAATTGCCTGGGACACAAGAAAATATGTTGTTAGCTAAGATATTATAGCGGCCATTATTTCAGCCTGGGAGGCTCAGCCAAAACGATGAGATTATTTGAAAGTTTCTGGGCGGGCGGCAGCTGCGTGCTCGGAGCTCCTTTTAGAGCTGGGCGAGAGAGCACAGGCGTCGTTACGCTGCCAACACTTAAGACAAGAAAGAACATGTGGGTTATACCTAGAGGCAATTAGAAACCTCCTCCTGGCAACGCTTCACACAAGCCGTTTAGAAACGCTCCCATTTTACACCGTTCTGCTGAATGTTGTCCGTGTGCGACTGTAACGCTACTGTATAAATACCGCTAGCCCCCCCATGTGGTGCGGTGTGTGTGTGGGTTGATATGTCGGCAGTAGAAAATAAATGGTATAATCCGAAAAATAAATAAATAGCAAAAGTCCCCGACATTCGAGACATATGTATCTTGGCAAACATACGACGCCCTCGGCTTATGGCCTAACATGTGTCAACGATAATGGTTACGCTAGACACTAATGGTCGATTATCTGTAATCCGCCCCCACTTATGTTTCACTCACATGAACGTATCTCTAGTGACATGCGACACCTTAAGAGTAGAACGGAATATCTGTCAATCCTGGTCTCTGAGGACACTCGAGAGAAACCCAGAAGCATAGAATCACCCGGCAGCCCGCGCTAAGTTCACATACTCACAGCTCAATTGAACACAATTAAATCCCTGGAAAAAACAACATCCGCAGAAAAAGGTCAACATTCGTTGCGGCGTGCTGTGTCTGCTAGAGGAAAATAGACCACATACTTCTCATACAGGCGAGGTTGGTTTATAAAGGGCCCCTATGTTCCTACCAGGTTGGATGTTGCACTAGCCAGTACGAGCAGGATTATAGGGGGCCCTTTAAATAGACAGCAATAGAGACCTACTTCAAGCTCACGAAAAGAACACATGTACGAAGCCAACACATGTAATCTAATGCTTCACCGTTCTCTCTTTCCTTCTTTAATATCTATACTGCTGCTGCTGCTGCTGCCTCTCTCTCTCTCTCTCTCTCTCTCTCTCTCTCTCTCTCTCTCTCTCTCTCTCTCTCTCTCTCTCTCTCTCTCTCTCTCTCTCTCTCTCTCTCTCTCTCTCTCTCTCTCTCTCTCTCTCTCTCTCTCTCTCTCTCTCTCTCTCTCTCTCTCTCTCTCTCTCTCTCTCTCATTCACTCACTGGACTGAACTCGGAAAAGGAAGGACAAACAAACCGGATAAGGCGGTAGTAGATTAGACGACCCACACAGCGGCCCTCTCCATGTCAGGTCCTTCCCCCGTCCTTGTCCTGTGCAACACGGTGCAATGTTTATGGGACGCATCATCTGAACGGATTACTTACTCAGAAGTGCTAAAACGTCACTTAAATCAAAAGGCTGGTTGCGAGGTTTGATTTATAGCCCCCCCCCCCCTGGTTATGATATGAGGTATAAGGGAAACGGGTCATTTCAAACGATAGCGATGTACCTTCTGTGTAATTACACAACATTACGGCATATTTGGCTGGCACGAGGAGGCTCCGTTCTTCTTCGTCTAAGCTTATGTGAACTATACGCATGGACGGAAAGAAGCTTAAGAGTCATTTGATGATTCCGTTGAATGCATCACACTTTACAGCCCCCCCCCCCCCCCCGGTTATGTTATGTCCCTACCGGCGGTACAAAGTGATCACCTCGAGAGGTGATCCGTGGTCTCTGACCTCCTGTCTGTCAGTCGTGGCAGAAGAACACGGGGACATGAGAACGCTGGCTCTGACTTAGCGGATCACTCGAAGGAGAAATACTCTCTGCGGCGCGCTACACACTGGTGAGAGCACGTGGGGGACTCTCTCACACACACACATGTACACACAGATATACACACAGATACACACACACATACACACACACACACACACACACTTACACACATACACCCAACATATCCACTCAGACACACACACACACACAAATACATACACTTACCATATCCATCCACATACGCACACACATACGCACACACACACACTTACACACATACACCCAACATATCCACTCAGACACACACACACACACACACACACACACACACACACACACAAATACATACACTTAACATATCCATCCACATATGCACACACACACACACACACACACACACTCACGCAGCAGAGCTGCCACATTGTAAATCACTGGAGCAAAGGATATAATTTCAACCTTGTGAAACACCGCTGTTATGACAGGGACTTTACATTTAACCGTTTCATTTGAATTTATTAGATACCTGTGTCCGATCGGTCAACCGTCCGGTGCCAGTTTACGTCAGGAGTGGAGGTCATTTCCTCTGTGGTGTGTGTGTGTGTGTGTGTGTGCAGTGTGTGTGCAGTGTGTGTGCAGTGTGTGTCTGTGCAGTGTGTGTGTATATGTGTGTCTGTGCAGTGTGTGTGTGTGTGTGTGTGTGTGTGTGTGTGTGTGTGTGTGTGTCTGTGCAGTGTGTGTGTGTGTGTGTGTCTGTGCAGTGTGTGTATATGAGTGTGTGTGTCTGTGTCTGTGCAGTGTGTGTGTGTCTGTGCAGTGTGTGTGTGTGTCTGTGCAGTGTGTGTGTGTGTGTGTGTGTATGTGTGTGTGTCTGTGCAGTGTGTGTGTGTATATGTGTGTCTGTGCAGTGCCTCTGTGTGTGTGTGTGTGTCTGTGCAGTGTGTGTGTGTGTGTGTGGGGGGGTGGGGACGTTAAATGCAGGAGGATTATTAAACGACACCTTTATGTCAAAATCCCTTTCGGATAGCAAAACAAATAACAAAAGAAGGCCTATATAGGACAACAAATATCTTTCCATTTAGACTCATCATTTTTGCTTCAGGTTTGATTCAGTGTTTGTGTATTTTTTTGGTGTTTTTTTTTCTCCGAACCGTATAGTCGAAAGAGGCCACCGCAATCACTCCTGACAGATTGGGAGCATGCTATGCTATGCTATGCAATGCGCCCTGTTTGTAGCATGCTATACCTGCCATTCAGCTAGGAACAGAGTGAGAGAGGAGCAGGGGAGGGAGAGAGAGACAGAGAGAGAGACAGAGAGAGACAGACAGACAGACAGACAGACAGACAGACAGACAGACAGACAGACAGACAGACAGACAGACAGACAGACAGAGAGAGAGAGAGAGAGAGAGAGAGAGAGAGAGAGAGAGAGAGAGAGAGAGAGAGAGACAGACAGACTGAAAGAGACAGACAGACAGAGAGAGAGAGAGAGAGAGAGAGAGAGAGAGAGAGAGAGAGAGAGAGAGAGAGAGAGAGAGAGAGAGAGAGAGAGAGAGAGAGAGAGAGAGAGAGAGAGAGAGAGAGAGAGAGAGAGAGAGAGACAGACAGACACAGAGAGAGACAGACAGACAGAGAGAGAGAGGGTGATTGCACAGACGGAACAGAGCACCATATGCCTTTAAATATCCCCGGGTAGTGGAGTCATTTCAGACATCCCGGCCCCCTGGGGGCTCAAGACGAGGCTTCCGCAGAGCGCTGCACATCAGAACTCTCGCCACTAACTAACTATAGTCTCTGATAATAGCTGCTAATTAAATATCTACGCTTCAAAGTGAAGGGTTTGCCGATAGGAAGGAAAACATATAATGCCGTCTATTTTTACAGTATGTGAAGTTACAGTGAGGTAAGATCCAGGATGGGCGGTTGGGCCCCACTGGGCAATTTACATATGTCAAGGGTCATTCGACACCTCCCTGCTATGAAATAGTAGTGGACGATCCAGCTGCTTCACACCCCCGAACACACGTGCATATCTTAGTTTATAGTCATTGATGATTTTACTATATAGACCTTGCTCCATATACACATGTTGATAGATCTCTCTCTCTCAGTCTGACCTCACACACACACACACACACACACATATATATATACCCACATATATACACCCACAAACACATTCTCACACATGTGCCTGCACATACACACACACACACACACACACACACATACACATACATGCATACATCATACATAGATACATACATACATACATACATACACATATACACCCACACATACATACACACACACATACACACACACACACACACATACATACATACATACATACATACATACACATATACATATATACATACACACACACACACATACATACATACATACATACATACATACATACACAAATACACACACACATAAATGCATGCATACATACACACATACACACATACACACACATACATACACACATATATACATACATACACACACACACACACACACACATACATACATCACATACATACATACATACATACATACATACATACATACATACATACATACATACATACATACATACACACACACATACATACATACATACATACATACATACATACATACATACATACATGCATACATACATACACACATACACATATACACACACACATACATACATACATACATACACACATACATACACACACACATACATACATGCATACATACATACATACATACATACATACATACACCCACAAACACACATTCTCATGCACACACACACGCACACACACACATGCGCGCGCACACACACACACACACACACACACATGCATACATTCATACGGTACATACATACATAATACATACATACATACACCAACAAACACATTGTCACACATGTGACAATGTGACAACACACACACACACATGCACACACGTACATGCATACACATACATACATACATACATACATACACACACACACACACATACATACATACATACATACATACATACATACATACATACATACATACATACATACATACATACATACATGCATGCATGCATGCATACATACATACAAGTGGCTGCTGGTGGTTGTAAAGTAAGGGAAGGAAGGAAGGAGCTCTTAGTGGAACTTGGTTAAGGATGGGGATGTGAGTGAGGGCAGGTTAAACCTGGACTTTAGAAGCAGCATAAGGAGATAACCTTTTGTAGTGAACTATATCAGAACTATACCACTATCTCTTCTTTGTCTTATCAGAAATAAATCTGCTTTTGTTTTGAGATAACTGAAGTCTGTATCTTCAGTAAGAGATTACTGAAGATTTGGTATCCTTAACATTAAGAGAATTAAGGAGCTAAATAATAGATTAATCTTATACCAGTATAAACCAATCAAGTTTTATTTTGGATCTTACTCCTATCTCAAAAGCTGATTATTTCAACCCAAATAAAGATCAGTGCACTGAGATAAATGATTGACGTTGAATTGGGATTTGGGTGAGACAAGAAGACTATTTCTTAGAAGCTGAATTTAAGAAAATGATCTAAATCTCCTACTGATCTTAAATTGAGCTCAGTTGTGTCTAGGATAAATTGTCTTGACAAAGATATGATCTAATTTGCAATTGTACCCTCTCTGGTAGTAAGCACTGATTTAAGCTTGCTACAATATACTAATCTGTGTCTTTTTACAAGATACAAGATACAAGATATTTATTTGCCATTTGTAACAAGTACATAGGAATGCTTACTCCCCATTCCCTCCCACAGTATAAATCTCCAAAATAATACCATAAAAATAATATACACAATAAAAATGAACAAAAAAGGACAGCAAAAGTGACTGATAGATGGTATGAACATCTGTTGAATTTTGCAACAAAAATTTAAAAGCATTTAAAGTGCCAGTAGTGCAGCAGCATCATGAATACAGTGCAGTAACTGTAATAAGTCCAGAAAGTCCAGCAAAGTATGACAGTGTAATGTTAATGACAATGTTATGATAGTGGCAGCACTCCTAGCAGTTCAGTAGGCCCAATGCCTCTGAGATATAGTCGGCAATTTGTGCTGTAAATGCGGTTTTTCTAACATTTTAATGAGATGATCTGACCACAGAACTACATAATGCATAGCATGGGCGGCTAGT
>CM051001.1:23327889-23330389 GCA_027704905.1 Muraenolepis orangiensis
TAAACGACTTTGGAACGTTTTTTCTCTCCAAAATTGAGTTACACCCCCACCTTCCCCTTTCGACCTACTTCTGACCTTTTCAAATTGAAGTTTCTAATGCAATTCCATCTTTTATATTGCCCAGTCCCACATAATGACTTGCGTGTTGCCAAATTACTCCCACCGGTAAGTTAGCTCCCATGCTACCCCCCCCCCCCCCCCTTTTTATTTATTTTTAGCTAACTGCATGGCTGGTATGGAGTAATAGCAAATAACTTCAGTATACTCCGAACCTCGCCTTCAAATGACTCTTCATTATTGTCTATCTGGAAAGCGGTAAGTAGGTTAGACGGGAAGGAGGAGACAATCTATCAACAGCTTTTACTAGTAATTTAGGAGATCCATCCCCCTCCCCCTCTTCCGAATCCGCTTTGGGGGTCTGTGGGGGGGGGGGGGGTCGAAGCTCTCTCCGGGACAATGGTGGTGGCTTCCAGGCACAGGTCACCATAAATCTCCCCTTGAATTAAGTTAACATGTTCTGCCACGTTGCCTAATGAGCTGGGCCCCGGCCACTGACTGCTGGCCACGCGGCTCTGTCGCTCGGCATGACGGATGGGAGTCAGCGCCGGCTTTAACTGCATTCGTGGACGGGGACCCTAAAAAGAGAAGGGACATGCCATCATTCCCCCTCCTCCCCACGCCGTCAGTCAGGGAGGCCTTTCTGCTCTTCTGTTCCCGCAACGCTCAATGAAGTAGAGTGTAGTGTGCGTGTGTGTATATATGTGTGTGTGTGTGTGTGTGTGTGTGTGTGTCTGTCTGTGTGGGTTGGTGTGTGTGTCTGTCTGTGTGGGTTGGTATGTGTGCGGCAGTGTGTGTGTTTGTTGTGTTTGTGTGTTTGTGTGTGTGGGCGCAGTGGTGTGTGTGTGTGTGTGTGTGAGTGCGCGCGTGTGCGTGCGTGCGTGTGCGGGCATTTGTGCGTACGTGTGTGTGTGCGTACGTGCGTGCGTTGCGTGTGTGTATCAACATGTTGGCGGTAGCCACGCAGGGAGAGGAAGGGCACGGTGGAGCTGCATTAGGGAAATGTACAGGAGTGTGCGAGACATTAGATAATTCATGGGGCGCAGCGGGGTGATAAATAAGAGAGGCGCTCAGAGGGAGAAAAGGTCGTTCCCCCGCACCCAGAGAGTAGAGTCAGTCAGACGGGGGGGGAAAGACCTTCGGTGACCTCCGCAAAGCAAGCAAACAGACGCTATAATAAGACCTCCTCCCTCTCCCCCCCACACACACACACACACATCCCCCACGTCCCCCCACCCTTCCAGCACCCACAGCGGCCCATGTGACCTTCAGGTGTGAGTTCATCTGTGCAACACAATGTGACACCAGGGGGGGGGCCGCGGGGGTAGTGGGGGCAGGGGAGTGGTGGGGGGGGGGGGGGGGGTAATACGGGGAAGACACTTAGTCACGCCTGGATAGTTACGGCTGGAGCTCACCAACCGCCTCACCCGCCTCTCCCTTCTCTCAGCTACTGGTTCCCTGTACCTGTATCCCCCCCCTACCTACCACCCACCCACCCACCCACTGTACTGCACCACCCGGGGGAGTCGCTTTGGAGGTGAGTCAGAGGTGGTCAGGTGTGGTTTAGGTGCCGCTGACAGTTATTTGCTATTACTCGATCCAGCCGTGCAGTTAGCTAAATATAAATAAAAAGGGAGGGAGAGAGAGAGAGAGAGAGAGAGAGAGAGAGAGAGAGAGAGAGAGAGAGAGAGAGAGAGAGAGAGAGAGAGAGAGAGAGAGAGAGACAAGTCAATGCATCAGAATTGCACATCTGATCTATGGTGTGAGAAGTGAAAAGCATTGTCAGACACATACACACACACACACACCACACACACACACTTACCTTCCCCTTCCTTTGTTGAAACACACTATTGTAAGTCACTTTGGACAAAAGCGTCTGCTAAATAGCTGTAATGTAATGTACACACACATAACACACATAACAACACACAATGGCCGACGGTTTCTCCCCAGCAGCTTCTAATCGTCAAGCCTACCCCCGTCAATCTTTTTCCCCCCTCCCCACATATTTCATTGGTCATCGACTTCCTTCCTTCCTTCCTTCCTCCTTCCTTCCTTCCTTCCTTCCTTCCTTCCTTCCTTCCTTCCTTCCTTCCTTCCTTCCTTCCTTCCTTCCTTCCTTCCTCCTTCCTTCCTTCCTTGACCCTGCTGATGATGTCCTGCTGCTTCTGCTGCTGCTGCTGCTGTTGTTTGTTTATTTACTTATTTATTTATTTAGCTCAACCCCTGATTTGATCGTCTTAACTCAACCTCCAAAAGTTCAAATGAGCCCTTGAACCGTGTCAGCGGCCGGGCCGTAACCACAGCCCCCCGCTAAAGTGTGGGAAATGAAGTGTACAGTGCTATTGAGCAGCCAAATAGGCCTCGATGACATCGATTAGAAAGAAAGAGGGGGGGGGGGGGGGGGGGGGAACTTACTTGAGTGTCCTTGGAAAAGTGC
>CM051001.1:23340389-23342889 GCA_027704905.1 Muraenolepis orangiensis
TCTCGCTCTCTCACCCCACATTATCTTGGCAAAAAAGAACCCCTCCAGAATTTCCAATTATTACCTTGATTAATGTTTTCCTTCTCCATCTCCTCCTCCTCCTCCTCCTCCTCCTCCTCCTCCCCTTCCTCCTACTCCTCCTCCTCCTCCTCCTCCTCCTCCTCCTCCTCCTCTCCTCCTCCTCCTCCTCCTCCCCTCCTCCTACTCCTCCTCCTCCTCCTCCTCCTTCCTTCCTTCCTTCCTCCTCCTCCTCCTCTCCCTCCTCCTACTCCACCTCTTCTAAACGGATGAAAACAAGTGTGTGTGTGTGTGTGTGTGTGTGTGTGTGTGTGTGTGTGTGTGCGTGTGTGTGTGTGTGTGTGTGTGGTGTGGTGTGTGTGTGTGTGCGTGTGTGCGTGCTCTGCCTCAGCACCGCCGGGAAGTGACTCTCAGCTACCTTGAGCTCAAGGTGGGCCACTCAGCGGGGACGGCAGCAGCGTCGGTTCATCCGAGTGCCGTGTGCACCGTGGAGGAAACACATGATCTTTCCGAGCTCCCGGGGGATTCTGCACAGCGGACGCCGCGAGGGAGTCGGCGGCGGCGGCCCATAAATTACACAACTAATTAGCCCTTCTTTTGTGCCTGGAACGGCGCTATCGCTTAAACCCGAGACACGAGACGCTTCCGGGACGACAGAGCTGCGTTTAGGGGGCGTCGACCGGTCGACGGTTATGGCGGCAATCTGCAGTCAAACAAGCGATTGGAGATATGATGAGGCCCCCCCCGGGCGGCTAATTGAATAAAGTGCGCATAGG
The DNA here is from genome assembly GCA_027704905.1 of Muraenolepis orangiensis. Classification (NCBI taxonomy): domain Eukaryota; kingdom Metazoa; phylum Chordata; class Actinopteri; order Gadiformes; family Muraenolepididae; genus Muraenolepis; species Muraenolepis orangiensis. Next base: position 23,341,184 of record CM051001.1, read on the forward strand.
AGCCGCAAAAAAAGACATGAAGGGATGAATTATTCAAACCACATTGGCCATGTTGACGTTGGCTAAAGAGAGAGAGAACTTAGGAGTCGCGCGCAGGACTACAGTGGACGGCGTTATGTAGGATGTGAGCAAGCGGGATGCAATCCCCCCCTTAACACCCAACCCCTCCCCCCCCCCCCCCCGGGGAGGGTGTTAATCAGGAGAAACAGAAAAGCCTTTCTTTTTTTGGATCGGCCTGTGATGGCTTGGTGCGCTCGGTTGAAGAAGGAAATCCATTTTTTTCTCTGAAGACAAGTGCAACCTGTTTATCTAGCATGTATTGCCTCAAATACGCCCTGTTTCCGCCCTACTTGCCTTTCCTTTCAACTTTCTTCAAACGCAAACAGTGTGCCTGGAAAACAAACCCGTGCCCCGGCGCGAATTTAGCATTTGAACAAGCGTGTATGTCAGAGCAGAAGTGCTGTTGGCATAGAGAAAAGCATAACACAGGCAGCAGAGGGGATGTTAATAGCATTTGGGAGAGAGCAACTCGGATGTCGGAAAATTGTCACTGAAAATGGTAAAAAACTAAACCAAACACTGTCATATTTTCTTTGTCTTTTCCTCTCTCTATGTTCCTCTCCTCTCCTATGTTCCTCTCCTCTCCTATGTTCCTCTCCTCTATGTCCTCTCCTCTCTCCTATGTCCTCTCCTCTCTCTATGTTCTCTCCTCTCTCTATGTCCTCTCCTCTCTCTATGTCTCTCTCTCTCTCTCCTATGTCCTCTCTCTCTCTATGTCTCTCTCTCTCTATGTCTCTCTCTCTCTATGTCTCTCTCTCTATGTCTCTCTCTCTCTATGTCCTCTCTCTCTCTATGTCTCTCTCCTCTCTCTATGTCTCTCTCTCTCTATGTCTCTCTCTCTATGTCTCTCTCTCTATGTCTCTCCTCTCTCTATGTCTCTCTCTCTCTATGTCTCTCTCTCTCTATGTCTCTCTCTCTCTATGTCTCTCTCTCTATGTCTCTCTCTCTATGTCTCTCTCTCTCTATGTCTCTCTCTCTCTATGTTCCTCTCTCTCTCCTATGTCCTCTCTCTCTCTATGTCCTCTCTCTCTCTATGTCTCTCTCTCCTCTCTCTCTATGTCTCTCTCTCTATGTCTCTCTCTCTCTATGTCTCTCCTCTCTCTCTCTATCTCTATCACTCTCGTATGGTACTACCTGTCTCTCGATGTCTGACCTCCTCAGCTCTCATCTCGTCCGAGTCATAGCTCTCTATGTCTCTCTCTCTCTATGTCTCTCTCTCTCTATGTCTCTCTCTCTCTATGTCTCTCTCTCTCTATCTCTCTCTCTCTCTCTCTCTCTCTCTCTCTATGTCTCTCTCTCTCTATGTCTCTCTCTCTCTCTGTCTCTCTCTCTCTATGTCTCTCTCTCTCTATGTCCCTAACTCTCTCGCTCGCTCCTCAGCCGTATGTGACATCATGTCAAGGATGTACCATGCAAACAGTGTGCCTGAAACAACCTCGTCCCCGTCGCGAATTTAGCATTTGAACAAGCGTGTATGTCAGAGCAGAAGTGCTGTTGGCATAGAGAAAAGCATAACACAGGCAGCAGAGGGAGGTTAATAGCATTGGGAGAGAGCAACTCGGATGTCGAAATTGTCACTGAAATGGTAAAAACTAAACCAACACTGTCTATTCTTCTTTGTCTTTCTCTCTCTCTATGTTCCTCTC
>CM051001.1:23360389-23372889 GCA_027704905.1 Muraenolepis orangiensis
ACATAAAGCACATGTAAACACAAAGTGTTCCCTATAGTCAGACTGTGGCCACCAGAATGGTTTTTTTTACATACACACATCATACATATACATACTGTACACACATATATATATATATATATATATATATATATATATATATATATATATACACATATACCGTATATATACATATATAAGATACAAGATACAAGATATTTTTATTAGCCAATTGCAACAGGTACATAGGAGGGCTCACTCCCCATTCCCTCCCGCGGTATACGTCTCCAAAACAATACCACACTAATAATATACACAATACAAATAAACAAAAAAAAAAGAAGTTACTGATAAATGATATTTAGTTGGTATATTGTTGGTATATTGTTCGAGATGTTGTTTTTGCATATTGTTTGCCAACTTATTGTACTTTTTCTCTTACACGTTTGCCTGAACTTATTGTACAGTTCTTGGAGAGACTTTGTTAGAAATGAAATGCACTTTTTGACTTCTGGTGACGAGTTGTTCTCTTACCTTCCTTTGTTGAAACGCACTATTGAGTAAGTCGCTTTGGCTAAAAGCGTCTGCTAAATGACTGTAATATATATATAAAAAAATATATATCCGGATTCCTATCCCCGATATTTACTTAATGTTCTTAAAAAAGAAATCGGAATTGGCATTCCACTTTAAACATCTCACCGAGTTTTATGCGAATACGTTCAGTAACTTTGTGAAATATTACACAATATGTTATTTATTTGTTTTCCCTATCTCCCCAATGCTAAAGAATCCTTCGAAGGATTCCTCGAAGTCTCGAGGTCTGCATAATCAACTGTTCACTTGGCTCCTAAGTAATCAATAAGTAACCAACCAAGTGTTGTCCATTTCCGTTCACAACAGTTTGAGTTATCTAGCAGACAGCAAACAGACAAACAGACAAACAGGGGGGGGGGGAAACATAACCTCCACTACCTCCTTGATGGCCGAGGTAGCAAACAGGGTAACACATTACCTCTGGTCCATCTTCCATTAGCTGAGGAAATAATGGCTTCTTTAGGGCATTGGGTTTGTAGCTGAATGATGACCAGAGCAGAGCAGATGGTACATGCTAGCCCTCGTCTGTCTGTCTGTCTGTCTGTCTGTCTGTCTGTGTGTCTGTGTGTCGGTGGCTGTTTTTAACCTGTGGGGCCCTTGATTACCAAGGACCCCACAGGTGTGCAGCCTCGCCCAGCAGTCCCGGACTCTAATCAGTCAGTCTTGCCTCGGGGGCCAGGAGAGGCTGCTTAAACCAGCCACCAACCACCCACACACACACACACACACACACACACACACACACACACACACTGCACAATATTGTAGCTACAATATATAATACACCCACTTACAGCACTCACGCCCTGGCCAATTTGGAGCCCGAGGCAAAGATATTAACTGGTGCCGTCGGGCCTTCGATTTCATTTTTGGGTACTTTTGGAAAAGTTAAACGCATCAATGTGAGGCGTTTAAGAGTCTAGATCTATGAAGAACTTTCTCTGCTATTCAACAACGCCGCATGTATCACCCAGTCAATGCAAATAGACGTTGGCTGGTGGTTATGTTGTTATGGGTTTGTGTAATATTTTGAAATAATAGTATTAAAATTGGTATTGGTTAAAAAAAAAAAATAGAAATAAGCGAATAGGACAACGTCAAGGATGAAAAAAATGTATATAATATAATATAATATATAAAATATATTTTCATGATTTTTTTTCCCCCTTCCAGTAGAAATAATTAAGCTCTCTTTGCGTCGCTAGACAATCACACACAAAAAAAACAACCCAAAAAATGTAACAAATAACAAAAAACCCAACACACACACATCTCTACATCTCAATGGGAATCCAATAGGAACCAGCAGCGCGAAGAAGCCAACCTTAATGGTGCTTATCCAGGTGTTATTCAGTGTTACTTACCCAATGTAAACCTGCCCTTATCTCCAGGTTCCCTTTACCTTACTGTTGGTGAGTGGAGGCCTTTTCACTCTTATTCTATTGAGCTTTTCTCTCGATAGCATGACTGGCTTTAGCATCATTAGCTTTATTACATGTCAACCCTTTTATTCCGACAAAAAGGGAGAAGGACGTGGCAGAGGAGAGGAGGAGGAGGAGAGTGGTGTTGTTGTGTTGATGGTGGTGGTGGTGGTGGTGGTGGTGGTGTAGGTGGAGCAAAAGAGGGTGGTGGTGGTGGGCTGCCGGGAGTCGACACTAGATTTAGATTTATCGGGCGGTGGACGCTTTTCACCTAGCCTCTGAACCGTGCTGCTTCACAGGTCAGGCCATTTCCAACCGGACCAGCCCTCCAAACCCCCTCAACCCCACCTACACCCCCACCCACATCCCACTCACCCCCTACCCACCCTCCAACCTCCACCCTCCACCCTCCCTACCCCCCCCCCCCCCCCTGAGTGAAATACCTCCCCGTCAAGCACCTTGCATCCGGGCCTCTTAATGCTCCAGCACACCCCGCCACTTTGGGACCACGCTGACGACGCCACTCCAGGTGCCGCTGGAACACGACAGCTAGTAGCTAGTAGTGTGAGGGGGAGATGGGGGAGAGAGAGGGATGGGGGAGAGAGAGATGGGGATGGGGAGAGAGATGGGGAGAGAGAGAGAGAGAGAGAGAGAGAGAGAGAGGGGGGGAGGAGGGAGAGAGATGGGGAGAGAGAGAGAGGAGATAGAGAGGGAGAGAGATGGGGGGAGAGAGAGAGAGAGAGAGAGAGAGAGAGAGAGAGAGAGAGAGAGAGAGAGAGAGAGAGAGAGAGAGAGAGAGAGAGAGAGAGAGAGAGAGAGAGAGAGAGAGAGAGAGAGAGAGAGAGGGATGGGGAGAGAGGGATAGAGAGGGGGAGAGAGAGGGGGGAGATACAGAGGGAGAGAGATGGGGGGCGAGACAGAGAGAGAGAGGGGAGGAGAGAGAGGGAGGGAGAGAGAGAGAGAGAGAGAGAGAGGGGGGAGAGAGAGAGGGAGGGAGAGAGATGGGGGAGAGAGATGGGGGGAAGAGAGGGATGGGGAGGGGGAGAAAGATAAAGAAGGGGAAAGAGAGAGAGAGAGAGAGAGAGGGGGAAGAGAGAGAGATGGGGGGAGAGACAGAGAGAGTGAGGGGGAGAGAGATGGGGAGATAGAGAGGAGAGAGAGAGCTGGGGAGAAAGAGAGAAAGGGATGGGGAGAGAGAGAGAGAGGGATGGGGAGAGAGAGAAAGGGATGGGGAGAGAGAGAGAGTGATAGGGATGGGGAGAGAGAGAAAGGGATGGGGAGAGAGAGAGAGAGTGAGAGAGAGGGATGGGGAGAGAGAGAGAGTGAGAGAAAGGGATGGGGAGAGAGAGAGAGAGATAGGGATGGGGAGAGAGAGAAAGGGATGGGGGAGAGTGAGAGTGAGAGAGAGAGATAGGGAGAGAGAGAGTGAGAGAGAGGGATGGGGAGAGAGAGAGATGGAGAGAGGAGGAAGGGCACTCCAACCCGGATGTTAACCAGGAGCAGAAGACCACATGTATTTTGTATTGTATATTTGTTTATATATGTATTTTTGTCCAAATATGCTGTTGAATACTGATAGAGAACGGACTACGATTGAACAAAAAGCATCGTTCATAACCGTCTCTCTCTCTCTCTCTCTCTCTCTCTCTCGCTCTGTCTCTCTGTCTCTCTCTCACTCATTCTCTCTCTCTCTCTCTGGTTCCTACACGTTAACGTCAAACCGGCCTCCGCCGCCCCCCCCCGGCCCTGGAGCCTTAAGCTGGAGAATGAGCTTGGACATCGTGGTATAAATGTGTTTTATAGGCCCAGCAGCTGCCAGGGGCGGCCAGGCTGCTTTTTTATGCCTTTTGGCCCAGGAGAAAGCGGCCACCTGCTCAGCATTAAACCCCCTCAGCTCGAGCTGGGGTTGTTTTATAGGAACGCTCCACTAAACAAAGATACACAGGCATGTGTGTGGTGAGACGCTGGCTGGCTGGCTGGCTGGCTGGCTGGCTGGCTGACTGGCTGGCTGCATATGCTGTTGCACTTAAGCGGTTCGTATGGTGGTGGTGCCGTTGGGTCCACGATGGCCCCCGGTCGGCTTGTTGTTGTGGTGGTGGTGGTGGTGGTGCCTGGAGCACTATGTACAGGGACCAGGGAGGCACTGAACCTGCTTCATGGGCCCGCTGGTATGTGTGTGTGTGTGTCTCTGTGTGTGTGTGTGTGTGTGTGTGTGTGTGTGTGTGTGTGTGGTCTCTTTCTCTCCATCTCGCTCTCTCTCTCTCTCTCTCCCAATCTCTCTCTCTCTCTCTCTCTCTCCCGATCTCTGTCTGTCAATCTCCATCTCTCTCTGTCTCTCTGTCTCTCTGTCTGTCATCTCCATCTCTCTCTGTCTCTCTGTCTCTCTCTCTCTCTCTCTCTCCCTCTCTCTCTCTCTCTCTCTCTCTCTCTCTCTCTCTCTCTCAATGAGCCTCTTGTATGTGTCTTTTCATTGAGGCTGCTGTTCGCCCAGTGCTCCATCACGCCTACCGATTACCCAGCTGACATGCCATGGCTACCGTCCGCCACAAAATACAACTATCAATTATTATTATTATATTATAGAGTCATATTTTATATTCAAGACTCGTGATTCTTTAAATCCCATCTCTTCAGGTCTACCCGATTGATATTTGTGTGTGTGTGTGTGTGTGTGTGTGTGCTGTTGCCATGCGGTTTAATGTGTGTGTGGGTGTGAGATGATAGGGAGGTGAGTACCTCGTGGAACCACCTGCTCCTCCTCCAATAAACACACTCGTGTATGAGGAGCAGAAGAGATTATGAGATGGATTTTAGAATGTCACCTCTGTCTCTCCGTCTCCCTCTCCCTCTCTCTCTCTCTCTCACTGTTTCTTTCTCTCTCTACCGCCTCTTTTCTCTGTCTCTCTCTCTCTCTCTCCCCTTCACTCTCTCTTTCTTCTCTCCATCTGTCTCTCCTTGTCTCTTTTGTATGTCTCTCTCTCTCTCTCTCTCTCTCTCTCTCTCTCTCTCTCTCTCTCTCTCTCTCTCTCCTCTCTCTCTCTCTCTCTCTCTCACTGTCTTTTCCCGCCTCTTTGCTCTCTCTCTCCCTTGCTCTCTCTCTCTCTCTCTCTCTCTCTCTCTCTCTCTCTCTCTCTCTCTCTCTCTCTCTCTCTCTATGACTGTGAGGATGGGGGGCGGGGCCAGTGATGCCAGTGAAGAAGTAATCATGGAGTTTATGGAACGTGTCGAACGCTCCGGCGCTCTACATGAACCAATGAGGGCGTCCATTCTCCAGCGTGGAGAGAGAACGCTACACCTCTAATAACAACAGTCACCTTGCACTTCCCCACCCCCCCCCCCCCGCACCGCGGAAGGACACCACACACACACACACACACACACACACACACACACACTCACACACACACGTGTGTGTGTGTGTGTGTGTGACGGTGTTGACAAACCCAGATGGCTTTAGGATTTAGGATTGCGGCTGGCACGCGCAAACACCCACCCACACGCTTCACACACACACACACACACACACACATGCAATGCACACACACACACACACATGCAATGCACACACACACATGCAATGCACACACGTACACACACACACGCGCACACACACACACACACACACATGCAATGCACACACACACACAAACATGCAACGCACACACGCACACACACACACACAACACACACACACACACACACACACACACACACACCACACACACACACACACACACACACACACACACACACACACACACACACACACACCCACCCACCCACGCTCTGGGAGAGGGAGGGGGGGAAGGCGGAGGTGTTGTCATACACGGGGCCGCCGTGTCTCCGGGGAGACGCGTGTTGGCACAGGCACCTGTGTGTCGACACGCCGCGTGCGTATTTACCCAGCCTAGGGTGACAGCAGTAGGGGGGGGGGGGAGGGAGAGGTGGTGTTGCAAGGCGCACACGCTAACCTCGCTCCCTCGCTCGCTATGCGTGCGTTTGCCACGCGGAATATCACCATCGACGATTCCAAATGAGTTTCTCCTTGTATCTGAACCCATCCTAGAGTATTAGAACTTGAACCCGCCACCTTCCGTCCGTTTCCCAAAGCTCCAAGTTCCCAAACGGACTGAGCCATCCTGCCGCCACCTTCCAAGATTATTAATGTTTATTCTTATTCTTATTAATAGGATAGGAGTATGGCGGCGTACGAGATGGCTGCCGTGTTGCGAGCTCCCGCACGACGACGCAGTTTTTTGTTATTTATTCTTTTTATCGCGACTATCTTTGTTCAGAAAGTTAGCAGCACGTTCATTTATGACTTTTGCACACTTCTGGAGATCAGATCGACAGCCGCTCGCCGCCTACCGGAGTTTTTTCATTCTTTCGACTTGGACGTCCCGCCCGAAGTCACAGCTGGATTATCTCTGACCATCTTGGGCACGATTACACGCAAGCGTCGCAGGAAGAAGCGAGGGAAGCGAGCCGGCGTGCTAGTCAGGCTGAGATGTCGATCCGATCGCCCCCCACTACCCACCATTCTACTGGCTAATGTACAGTCTCTGGACAATAAGTTAAGCGAGCTACAGGCTCGTATTCAATTCCACCGGGAAACTAAGGACAATTGTATCATCTGCCTTACGGAGACATGGATGTCGGAGGGGGTTACCGACGCAGCTATCGAGCCGACGGGATTTTCCGTCCACCGGGCGGACAGAACAAAGGCTCTCTCCGGTAACGATCGCGGAGGGGGGGTATGTCTCATGATAAACAGATCTTGGTGCAACCAAAGTCATGTACATCCCCTCAAGTCTTTCTGTTCCCCGGACCTGGAGTACCTGATGCTTATGTGCCGTCCATTCTGGCTACCTCGGGAGTTTACAGCGGTAACCGTGACCGCTGTTTACATTCCCCCACAAGCCAACACGGACACAGCGCTGAAGGAACTGTATGGGCTATCAGCGAACAGGAGTCGGCACACCCTGAGGCTGCTCTCATCGTGGCGGGGGACTTCAACAAGGCGAACCTGAAGAAGGTTCTCCCGAAGTTCTACCAACACATAACGAGCAACACACGGGGTGAGCGGATCCTCGACCACTGCTACACTCCCTTCCGTGATGGCTACAAGGCCCTCCTCCGCCCACCGTTCGGCAAATCAGACCACCGCTCTATCCAGCTACTCCCCGCCTATAGGCAGAGACTGAAGCAGCAACCGATCGCTGTGAGGGAGGTCCAATGCTGGTCGGACCAATCGGACTCTATGCTGCAGGATTGTTTTGATCGCGCTGACTGGCACATGTTCCGCGTTGCCTCGGACAATAACATCAACGAGTACGCGTCCTCGGTCACCGGGTTCATCAAGAAGTGCATAGATGACGTTGTTCCGACCAAGTCGGTTCGGATATATCCCAACCAGAAACCGTGGATTAACGGCGATGTTCGTGCTGCCCTCCACGCGCGTAACGCCGCCTTTGGCTCCGGGAATATGGAGGAATATACGAGAGCCCGTTACGACCTCCGTAAGACCATCGTCACTGCCAAGCGGGAGTACAAGGACAGAGTGGAGGAGAAATTCAAGAGCCACGACGCGAGGGGTATGTGGCAGGGGCTACAGATGATAACGAACTTCAGAGGGAGAACCAGTTGTGTAGAGAACTCCTCTACCTCCCTCCCAGGAGAGCTAAATACTTTTTTGCTCGGTTCGACGTGAACGGCAGCCCGCCGAAGCCAGCGCCGCCTGAGGAGACCAGCCTGCTGAACATCTCGGAGGCGGATGTGCGCCGCACCTTCAAGCGGTTGAACATCCGTAAGGCGGCAGGCCCCGACGACATCCCGGGCCGCGTCCTCAGAGCATGCGCAGACCAGTTGGCAGGAGTCTTTGCAGACATCTTCAACCTCTCCCTGTCCCAGGCTGTTGTTCCCGCGGTCTTCAAGATGTCCACCATCGTGCCTGTCCCTAAACAACCAAGGTAACATGCCTGAATGACTAAGACCTGTAGCCCTCACCTCGATTGTCAGCAAATGCTTCGAGAGGTTGGTCAAGGACTTTATTTGCTCCGTGTTACCTGCCACGCTGGACCCATGGCAATTTGCATATCGTCAAAACAGATCCACGGACGACGCAATTGCCATGGCCCTCCACACTGCCCTTTCCCACCTGGAGGGAAAGAACTGTTATGTGCGAATGCTGTTTGTGGACTACAGCTCAGCGTTCAACACGATAGTTCCTGCCAAGCTCGACACCAAGCTTAGAGGTCTAGGCGTGCCCCCATCCACGTGCAGCTGGATACTGGACCTCCTGTCGGACCGCCGCCAGGTGGTGAGGATGGGCAGCACCACCTCAGAGCCACTGACCCTCAACACGGGAGCCCCCCAGGGATGCGTGCTGAGCCCTCTCCTCTACTCCCTCTACACCCACGACTGCATGGCTATGCACAGCTCCAACGTCATCGTCAAGTTTGCTGACGACACGACAGTGATGGGCCTGACCGCCGGCGACGACGAGACAGCCTACAGGGAGGAGGTTGGATCGCTGGAGCAGTGGTGCCAGGAGAACAGCCTCGCCCTCAACGTCAAGAAGACCAAGGAGCTGATCGTGGACTACAGGAAGCAGAGAGGAGAGCACGGCCCTATCTCCATCAACGGTTGCAGTAGAGAGGGTCAGCAGCTTCAAGTTCCTCGGTGTGCACATCTCCGAGGACCTCACATGGTCCACGCACACCACACACGTGGTGAAAAGGGCCCAACAACGCCTGTATTTCCTCAGGCGTCTGAGGAAATGATCTATATACATATTTATACATACAAATTGCTCTTTTTCTGTGCCGATATATTGCATTTTATAAATTGTTGTGTCTGTTTTTATCTTACCTTATTTTTATAACTGCTGTCTGTCGTCGGGTATTGCACATAATTATTTCACTCACTGCTTTATACTTAAATATAAACCGTAAACTGTGAAGTGACAAAACAATCGGATATTGTTCAGGAAGCGTCCCAATTCTCCCGAATGCGATCAGACAGTGATCGGACGGTGATCGGACGGTGATCGGACGGCGAAACCGACGCTGACGGAAGACATCCGGCAAGATCTGGACGCAATCTGGACTCGATCGGCAAGAAACGGCGATGAAAAATGCCCGTTCATCACGACAGCGTCCCGATTTCACAGGACATTGTTACGATTTTGATCCGATACAGCAGAATCTGTCACGACATATATCACGATCATAATGTGACTAGACAAAATCTAGCTGAGTTTCCCGAATGTTACGGGACGCGCTATCCTGTCGGGAGCACTCGGCCGAACTCTCGGGCCTTTTCCCAAACGGTAGGACTCAGGAGCGCCGTCTGATCTCAAACAGGAGCCATAATTGGCAATGTGTGACTGAGGCTATGGACTATTTCCCCAATTTTTCAAAGCTACAAATACAAAAGTGTCCAAAAAAGACGGTTTAAAAAAGTATATATAGTACCAACTGTGTCAGGTGTGTGTTCATCCATCGGCAGAGAGACAGGCTTGTGTGCGTGACTTGAATATTTTTGTTTTCCCGGAGGGTGGCGATATGTTTTGTATATATTCAAAAATCTAAAATTCAGCTAACCACAACGAGCTAACCAGCTAACCAGCTAACCAGCTAACCAGCTAACCACAACGAGCTAACGAGCTAACCACAACGACGCAGCAGATAAGAGATAGAAAGCGACGGCGTTGGCGGCAGCGGGAAGAAGTGTGATAAGAATGGTGTGTGTGTGTGTGTGTAGAACGGTGTGTGTCTTTTTCGTTTCTTTTATGCCTTTATCTCTGCTCTTCTCTGGGGCTAGCGGGTCATTAGCGGCGTCCTGGGGGTCGGGGGGGGAGGGGGGAGGGGGGAGGAGGGGGTCGGGGGCGGGAGGAGGGGAGAGGGTGGGAGGGGGGGCGGGGCTTCAGCCGAGATAAAAGCTGCACTTTGTTGTTGCCGTGTTTGCTTGCTTGGCACTTTTTTTCAGTCCCTGGTTGGGTTTCTACTGGAGCGTCAATAACAATGTTGGATGGAATATAAATATATATATATATAAATATATATATTTATATATATATATACATTTATATTTATAGATATGAATAGGAGTGGCCAGAATGGAATGCCCCTCTTTATTTTTTCATGAGTGAGGGTGTTCGTGATGGAGAGAGAGAGAGAGAGAGAGAGAGAGAGAGAGAGAGAGAGAGAGAGAGAGAGAGAGAGAGAGAGAGAGAGAGAGAGAGAGAGAGAGAGAGAGAGAGAGAGAGAAAGAAAGAGAGAGAAAGAAAGAGAGAGAGGGGGCGATAGAGAGAGAGGGAGAGGGAGACAGAGAGAGAGAGAAAGAAAGAGAAAGAGAGAGAGGGCGATAGAGAAAGAGACAGAGAGAGAGAGGGAGAGAGAGAGAGAGAGAGAGAGAGAGAGAGAGAGAGAGAGAGAGAGAGAGAGAGAGAGAGAGAGAGAGAGAGAGAGAGAGAGAGAGAGAGAGAGAGAGAGAGAGAGAGGGAGAGAGAGAGAGAGCATGCAGGCTCTCATTCTAGTGGTCAACTCGTTTCATCCCGTCCTTTCAGAGTGTTTGCATGTGTTTCTCTGCAGGGACTTTTCCCTCCCCGGCGGAGGGGGGAGGGGGGAGGGTGGGGGAGGGTGGGGGAGGGTGAGGGGGGAGGGTGGGGGAGGGGGGACTTTGAGAGAGCTTTTATGTACTTCTGAGCACAAACACAAACCTATGAAAAGCCCTTTTCATACGTTCGAAACGAAAATAACAAAATAAATAAATGAAAACAAAGGAGGGCTTTTTAACAAAAAAGGCACTTACTCAATTATCCTGTCGTTTCTCCACCGCAGCCTCGTTGTGCGATCGCCTCTGCACTGGCCTCTCTGTGGCCATAGACATGTGTACACATGAAGGCCTTCGGAGGCCGAGGCCGAGGCCCACTCTGGGACAGCTCTCTGTGAAGCCAAGCAGACGATCCCGAAAACAGGGGGGAGATGTGGTTGTTCTCTCCATGAAAAGCCCCGTAAGAGCAACTGTGGGATGTTTACATTTATATGCAATATATATGCAATATATATATATATATATATATAGTATATATATACACAGTATATATATATATATATATATATATATATACATACAGTATGTCATGATTATATATATATATATGTATTATATATTATATATTATATACATATATATATGAATAAAAAATATAACTATATATATATATACAGTGCTGCTCGAAAGTATGTGAACCCCTTGAACAGTTAAGAGTTTTCTGTTGTTTTACCATGATTTTCCTATTTTATCATCACAAGTTTTACATATATGAAATGTCAGGTTTATGTTTAACAGTTCCATGTACTTTTTTAGAGGGAATTGTGTGAGTAGCCAAAAAAATACATGAAACATGGAATTAGTGGATGTGCAAAAGTAAGTGAACCCCCAGCTGTATTGGTAAAGTCAAGGAGGTAACAGATTCAGGTGAAACACTTTTGGGTGCTTAATTAGTCAATTAAGCAAACCAATCAAATGAGACATCATTAGGAAAAGGGTTGGACAACACAGATTAAAAGAGAGAGAAAAACAACCAAACGACTGCAGTGCCAGGGTGTACCCATACGAATCAACCATGCCAAGAGGAAAGGAGATACCCGAGGAAATCAAGAAAATGGTACTGACAGCCCATCAGTCTAGAGAAGGCTACAAGACAATCTCCAAACGATTCCAGCTCCATCCATCCACGGTGAGGCAAATAATTTACAAATGGAGGGCGTCCAAGATGACCGCATCTTTGCCTAGAAGTGGACGCCCATTAAAACTAACATCAAGAAGCACCCGTAGAATAATAAATCAGGTAAAGGACAACCCACACATCACCTCTAAAGAGTTGCAGAGCTCTCTGGCAGCGTCAGGTGTAAATGTACATGCGTCTACAATTAGACGAAAATTGAACCAACACGACATTCATGGGAGGGTTGCTAGAAGGAAGCCTCTGCTCTCCAAAAAGAACAAAGCTGCCCGTTTAAACTTTGCCAGAGAGAACTTGGACAAACCAGAGGCCTTCTGGAAGTCCATTCTCTGGACAGATGAGTCCAAAATAGAATTATTTGGTCATAATCGTAAGCGCTTTGTTTGGAGAAAAACCAACACAGCACATGAAGAAAAGAACCTCATCCCAACAGTGAAGCATGGTGGTGGAAATGTTAAGGTATGGGGCTGCTTCTCTGCTTCTGGACCTGGACAACTCCATATCATCCAGGGAAACATGAATTCTGAAGTGTATCAGCAAATTCTTGATAAGAATCTCCAGCCATCAGTCAGGAAGTTGAAACTGGGCCGTAAATGGGTTTTTCAACAAGACAACGACCCAAAACATACCAGCAAATCTACCAAGGAATGGTTCAGAAAAAAGAGGATTCGTACTCTGGATTGGCCAAGTCAAAGTCCGGACCTCAATCCAATTGAAATGTTGTGGCTAGACCTGAAGCGGGGGGTACATGC
>CM051001.1:23390389-23392889 GCA_027704905.1 Muraenolepis orangiensis
CCAAGGGGACAATACGGTATATCGTATTGTTGTAAGTTCAGGTGAGTTCAAGCTTGACCTAAAATCAGACAAAACAAGCCTCCACGGTGAATGTGGTGGTCCCTGTATAAAGAATCTTATATAGAATAGAATATAGATTACATATATATATTTATATATATATTATAAAGAATTCTAAAAAAAAGGCTCCCTTCCTACTTTCAAGGTGAACCAACCCCTGGGATAAACACATTGGGATATCCAAGGCAACCAAAAAGAAATCTGGATGAAATCGAATGCCCTGTTTTTGGTATTATCCTAAAACTTATATAGCGACTTTTTATAGAGGCTTTCCCCACACAATGCGCTTCAAGGTTTCAAGGCTTCACTCTCCTCCCTTACAGCTACAAAAACAACCCCATGTCAAAATGGACAGAGAGACCTTCAGCGACGATGCTCTGTCCTAATCCTACATGAGATCGAGGTTCCATTCCAAGAGAGCAGAGCACACCAGAGTGACTGCAGGCCCGTCCAATACCCCTACGCAACAGCTCTTCAGCCACCTTTAACTTTCACTACACTTCCAACTTTGCTATAGAGCACCCCGATCGTGGCAATGAACCCAAGGGAGAAACCGAAAGCCTCTCAGACTTCACAGACGTTTTGGCGCTCCACCACCCGGTCAAATCACCTTTTCTCGGGTTCATGGAGAAATAAAACCGAGCCGGAAATCCAATGAACTAGAGACGTCCGAATAGTCCAGAATTAAGGCTACGCTATCCTTAAATTGACTTGGCCGGGGATCCAATAAAGATTGGCCTGTGTGCACAACTTGATCCGGCTACTTCTCTCAGGCGATTGCCGAACGCTTTTGAGATCATTTTGTAGTCGGCACACAGCATTACTTACTGGCCTCCAGTGTTTAACCTCAAGAGGTCAGAGGTCATCATCTTCGGGTAATAAGAGGGAGGACAGCTCTCCAGCGGCTAAAAAGGAAGACAGCCTTTCTCCACACTGTCATTAAAGAGCATTAGAGCCAGAGGCTCTTCCCCTAGGCCGGACCAAAAAGGCTTTGTAGAACCCATAGAACACCACCAATCCCTGGTCCGCTCTGCCATTTCTCATGCCCACTAGAATCATGCACTTAAGTATTTTGCGTAGTATCCCACCGTTGCAAAAGATGTATGTATTTCAAACTTTTCCAGTTGTTCCATAAATATACGAAACACTGCGTACAATGACCATCATTTTATACACATTTTAACACTGTATCACAATTCCGGGAAGGTTAGGTTAGGTTTGACCCCACGCATAAAAACAATTCCAATTAACATAGAGTGATCAAAAAAAAAAAAAGCACACTGGTGACACTAAAAATCAAGGTGATGAGGTGATGTCCATAACAATCAAATCTGTCATGCCTCGCTAAGGATAGTAATTGTCTCTGCAATGACACCAGGAGTATAGTCTGTGATTAATACTGTGTTGAGAACACCACACATCGTCCAGATCACAGGTCTCAACGATACGGTCTGTCTAAATCTGGAGAATTGTAAACTTTATTGGTGACATACATGTACACACAGTGAAATTAGTTTCTCTGCATTTGACCAGTAGGCAGCTATTTTATATACAGCTCTATATACAGCTTTATATACAGGGGAGCAGTGAAGGAGTCTGGGGCCTTGCTCAAGGGCACCTCGGCAGTGCCCTGGTGTTTCGGGGACTTGAACCGGCGACTGTCCAGTTCCCAAGTCGAGTCCCTAACAGACGGAGCTATCCTGCCACCCGATGGATGTGATTCCTGTCGATGATTCCTTTTGTGATTCCTGTCCAACTTGCTAATGGTGCAGTTAAAATCACCCCTATCATTACAAATCGGTTGAATTGCAGCCTTCTAAGGTGCTTGATAGTTCATCTAAAGAAACTACTATCTAGTGTGTCTTCACACTCAAACAAAACCCCCTGATAAAAGCACTTGATGCCTAACTACTAACCACCTGACCGGCCCACTCTACTCATGGTTAAGAGGAGTATGGAAAACTAGAGGAAGCGTATCAATAATATATATATATATATATATATATATATATATATATATATATATATACGGATATACAGTATATATATACATTATATATATATATATATATACTACGGATATACAGTATATATATATATATATATATATATATATACTGTATATCCGTGCAACATATGATTAATTACTGTTTGGCATTTCATTTTCATAATTAGTTGAAGACTTTGCACCAGTGTCCCTAGCCTCCCTAGCCCTGTCTCTAAGAGACTGCCAACGCCCATCTCTGTCTAAATTTGTTTCCTCCGTCCCTCCGGTAGAGACCATTCCCTCTCGGCGCGCTGTCCGACGTTGACCCTGCTGTGTCGTTTCCAATTGTCCCAGCTTTTCCTTTCTCATTAGCGTCTCCGTCCTGCTTCCTCTTAGTTGGTGGAACTTTAACTTTTCCGGTACCATCATGTACCTTTTACATCATAATGGTAA
>CM051001.1:23397889-23412889 GCA_027704905.1 Muraenolepis orangiensis
ACACACGAGTGCAAGAAAAGATACGAAAATACATTTGAAAAGCAATTTGTTCTTCAAGCCAAAATTCCCTCCATATTGTTTCAAACTTCACACAGCTCTGAGCCTTGGAGTACACGGGACGCTTGGGCAGACTGTTAAGCACACTGCTAAATTAGTGAGTGTGTGTTTGTGTGTGTTGTGTGTGGTGTGTGTGTGGTGTGTGTGTGTCAGGAGATACACAGGGTCGGAGGGGGTGATGTGTGTGTTTGTGTGTGTGGGTGTGTGTGTGTGTGTGTGTCAGGAGATACACAGGGTCGGAGGGGGTGATGTGTGTGTTTGTGTGTGTGTGTGCGTGTGTTTGTGTGTGTGTGTGTGTCAGGAGATACACAGGGTCGGAGGGGGTGATGGTGTGTGTGTGTGTGTGTGGTCAGGAGATACACAGGGTCGGAGGGGGTGATGTGTGTGTGTGTGTGTGTGTGTGTGTGTGTGTGTGTGTGTGTGTGTGTGTGTTGTTTTTTTCCCTGAGAGCCATGACAGACAGAGAAGGGGGATCAGAATGGCATGACAGTATAGGAAACACAGAAGACAGGGTTGCCGGTATAAACACCGCTGAGGCAACCCACTGAAATCCGCCTTATTCCCCGCTCTCTCTCTCCTTCCTCCCCCCCCCCCCCCCCCCACACACACACACACACACACACACACACACACACTTTCTCTCTATATTTTAACTGTTCCCGTTTTCTATTGCTCTCACCCATCACCAGTCCC
Organism: Muraenolepis orangiensis; assembly: GCA_027704905.1. NCBI lineage: Eukaryota > Metazoa > Chordata > Actinopteri > Gadiformes > Muraenolepididae > Muraenolepis > Muraenolepis orangiensis. The sequence continues at coordinate 23,398,640 of CM051001.1, forward strand.
CTCTCTCTCTCTCTCTCTCTCTCTCTCTCTCTCTCTCTCTCTCTCTCTCTCTCTCTCTCTCCTCTCTCTCTCTCTCTCTCTCTCTCTCTCTCTCTCTCTCTCTCTCTCTCTCTCTCTCTCTCTCTCTCTCTCTCTCTACTTTTCGTTCTCTAATTTATTTCTTTAATCCCGCCGCGTTTCCCTCCCTCTCCGTCTCCTCTGCCCGCCGTTCTCAAGCGTTTCTTCACTCAGTGTCTGTCGTGGAAACCACATTTATCCAATTTTCCCCCCGATGTTTTCACCGAGAAAACATCACCGTTGGGGGGGGGGGGGGGGAACACTCCCCGAGGCTAAAAAACCCCGTAAACCAAAAAGGGGGTCTATCGTAATCTTATGTACGTAATCTACACTCGGAACGGGAAGCGCGGGCCACTCTAATGGTTTAGGCCCGGGCACAACGTATATACACACACACACACACACACCACACACACACACGTTTTTTAAAGTCGCAAAGTGACAGCTTGTATACAGACGTCCGAGGGAAAGTGAATCACATGTGACATGTCCTCCGCCAAGACAGGCCGCGGCCCGGCCGTGATGGAGATAGCTGAATGGGGGAGTGGGGTGGGGGGGGGGGGGGGGGGGTGAGAGAGCGGTGAGGTCACACAGCTAAAGCTAACGTGTTTGGACAGCAAATAGATTGTGGTTAATCCTTCCGCATCTCTATCAACACCCGCGATCTGACCCCGCGGATTCCAACAGCGTTCAAAACGTCAATGCGGCATTGATAAGTGCTGCTGATAGTGGATCGCCGTTGAACCCCTCCTCTCCCCCCCTCCCTCCCCCCTCCCCCCTCTCCCCCTTCATCCTATCTCTGTTTCACATTACGCCTGATGATATAATTCAGCGCCATCCTGTTTTTGTTTAGCCGTCGGATGTGCAGCTGTTCATAGGTGAACTGGTCACCCACACACACACACACACACACCGCACCGAAATAAATCATTGCAATATTTGTAGACAATACAGAAAATACACACACACACACACACACACACACAAACATGTATGTGTATATATATATATACGGAAATACAATCTCATTTTCTTTGAGTTTCATCTCTCACACAAGAGGGTTGCATGCATGCACGCACACCCGAACTCTCTCTCACACGCACGCACACACACACACACACACATAAAAACAGACACAGACACACACACACGCACGCAAGCGCACACACACACGCAGGCAAACACAAATCCTTTATCCCCACGGTCCGCCCTTTCAGAAAGTGAATTGGGCCTGGGAGTAATGCCTCCTGACAGCTTGGCTACAAACTACGGCGCGAGATAACAGGAAATCACTACACATGTCCATAAACAAACGGTTATTTTTTGAAGCAAATGAAAAGTACTCCTTTATCTCCTCCGTCGGAGAGAGCCCCTCGACAAGCCTGAGCTAGCCGGAGACACACCGGGGCGGGGCGGGGGGGGGGGGCAGGGGGGCAGAGGTCTGTCCGTATGAACCCAAAACAGGTATATTATCCATAAATGAGTCTTCTTTATACCGGAGACCCGTGCGAAAAACAAACGGAGATCTCTGCAGGCGAGGCGAGCCCACATCTCAAAGAAAGAAAAATAAATGGAGAAGACGAAAAGAAAAAAAGAGAAAGGAAAGAAAAAAAAAAAAAACCCCGGAATATTCAACTTTACTCCCCGACGCTCTAAAGTCGGACCGGAATATGTCGGTGTTGTGATTGAAAACAACAGGCTTGACAGGCCGCCATGCGGTGCGATTGCCGATTTAACATTCAGAATTCTGAAGATTCAACATCCACCATCAAATAGATCCTCTGGACTTGGATTCCTCAGCCTGCGGAAAAAAGCAAGGCGAGTTGGTGTGTTGGTGTTGGCGTGTTGGCGTGTTGGCGTGTTGGATGTGTGCAATGAAGGGCGTGCGGTATAAAAACCACAAGACGAGCGAGCGGCTGGATGAAAACACCTCTGTGATCGATCAGAGCCCGAGGCTACGAAAACAATCCCCCCCCCCCCCCCCCCCCCCCCTCCGCCGATCTGTGATCGTGATCTGCCGCAGTCACGCTGCAGGAAGAGGGCTTCCTCCTCCTTCCTCCTCCTCCTCCTCCTCCAGTCCAACTTCACGGAAACATATTTATCCTCGAGAGGGGGGGGGGGGAACTCCTCAAACCACCCGGTTGTAAGTTGTGCGAGAGACGAGTTGCTGTACTTCAACTGCTGACATCAATCGCTGACTACAAAAAAAACAACCCACAAACATGAGGGGGGGGGGGGGGGGGGGGGAGTGTCCGATAGGGGAGACAACCGAGAGCCCACCGGTGTCTCAGATACGCATTCCCCTTCTCGGCTCTCGGGTTGTAAACAACAGACACGTGATACAAGAATCAAGAACACACCGCGATAGATACCACGTACGTCCTACAGGCTAGCGGCGGTTAGCTAGCCCGTGGGCCCGAAAAAGAAGTAGTAGAGTGGAGGTGAGGCTTCAGAAACAAAACCCGCCATGGTCAGATCAGAATGCAGTCCAGTGCGGACACAGATGGGGGCCCACCCCCCCCCACCCCCGCGGCAGAGGCCCGGGCTTTTCCAGACCTAAGCCAGGAGAGCGGGTAATCCATCAGGCCAAGGCACACAAGGCGCCCGAGGGGGTCCCTGCCGCTGATCCTACAAGACTGATTGGGCCTCTGTGGGAGGCCTTAACCCCCCCCCTGGAACGCAATGGACATCAGTGCCTGGCCCGCTCCACTGAGGCCTGAGCTGAACTGGGCCAAGGCGCAAGGCATTGACCTGCTTTTAGCCAGGGAACCGGTATGAACCTGTATGAACCTGTGATAGCCGTCGGTACAAACTCTCTATCTATCCTCCAAAAAAGCAGCGCAATTAAATGAGCATTGGGGCAGTTTGTGTTCCAAAGTGTTGTGTCAATACCATCTGCAGCGCTAACACAGTGAGACTTTAACGGTCGTTCCTGGGATGTTAAAAACATAGCGATAGTTATTCGTAACATAACCTTTTTTTTCTGATATTATTAACAACACGGCTTATACGCACGGCATTAAAGAAGCAGAAGGTATTGGTCGTCAACATAGCTCTGGGGGCAATGGCCAGAGTAAATATATGAAACCAGGGGTGATGTGGTTCAGAATGTATTGTCTAACTGATCCGTCACTGACGCACACACACACACACACACACACACACGTACACACACACAGACACACACACACACACACACACACACACACACACTTCCCCTTGCTTTAGTGCGGGCGTTCTGTGAGGTCCAAGCCTCACACAATGACTTAATTGTGGCGCAGTAATTACGGGGAAGCAAAACAACAGCCAAAACAAGAGAGAGACGGAAGCCTTCTCAAAAGTTGATAAAGAGACAAGATAATTGCTTTATCCTGTGGTGGTCTATCAGGTGGGGGGGCAGGAGTGTGCCAGCCCAGAAACCTGCCGCTACCACGGCAACCAGGGGAAGTGTGTGTGTGTGGGGGGGGGGGGGGGTGGGGGGGGGGGGGGGGGGGGGGGTGAGGGTGGGTGGTGATTGACACGCGAGCGAGTGGCGGGAGAGAGATAGTTAGACAAATGGAAGCTAAGATATAGTTTGACAGACAGATGCAGGGCCGTAAATGGATGGTTCGACAGCCTGATAAGGTAAATAGGCTGATGGATCACCAAACAAATACAGCAGGAGGAAAGGGGGGAGGGGTGGATGGGAGGAGGGAGGGAGGGAGGGAGGGAGGGAGGGAGGGAGGGAGGGAGGGGGAGGGGAGGGGCACAAAAACAAGAGAGTAGAGAATGAAAAGAAAAGAATGTCGGCCCCCCCCCCCCCCGACAACAGGACCCAGATAGGCCGATAAACGCAGATGGATCGTGTTGATAGGCGGCCAGAGGGGCGTGGCCCTCCCCGATCGATACGATTGTTTTTATTCCCTTTGCCTGCCAAGCGGGAGATTTGAGCTGACTTCGTGGCGGGGGTCTGTCTGCTAGCAGACGATGCTCGGCGTGACTGACGACAGATGGGCGAGATAAGGGACACGTCTCGATCGGCTCCTGGACGTTGTGTGTCGCTGTGCTATCAGGGAAGGGGCTGCTGGTCTTTAAATCCTTCCCCACAGATTCTCCACAACAACTTCACCCAGCCCACAAACACCCAACATGTGTGTGTGTGCGTGTGTGTGCGTGGTGTGTGGTGTGTGTGGTGTGCGTGCGTGTGTGTGGTGTGTGGTGTGTGTGTGTGTGGTGTGTGTGTGCGTGCGGTGGTTTGGGGGGGGGTCTTATTGTGTGTTTGGGTGTACAGGACATTTTGTATCTGTGTGTATTTTCAGATAATGTGTGTGTGTGTGTGTGTGTGTGTGTGTGTAGGTGAGCTTGTGTGTTGTGTGTGTGTGCGCGCATGGTGTGTGGGGTCGAATTGTATGTTTGTGTGTACAGGACATTTTGTATCTGTGTGTATTCTCAGATAATGTGTATGTGTGTGTGTGTGTGTGCGTGTTTCTGTGTGTGTGTGTGTGTGTGTGTGTGTGTGTGTGTGTGTGTGTGTGTGTGTGTGTGTGTGTGTGTGGTGTGTGTGTGTGTGTGTGTGTGTTGTGTGTGTGTGTGTGTGTGTGTAGGTGAGCTTGTGTGTGTGTGTGTGTGTGTGTGTGTGTGTGTGTGTGTGTGTGTGCGCGCATGGTGTGTGGGGTCGAATTGTATGTTTGTGTGTACAGGACATTTTGTATCTGTGTGTATTCTCAGATAATGTGTGTGTGGTGTGTGTGTGTGCGTGTGTGTGTGTGTGTCTGTGTGTGTGTGTGTGTGTGTGTGTGTGTGTGTGTGTGTGTGTGGTGTGTGTGTGTGTGTGTGTGTGGTGTGTGTGTGTGTGTGTGTGTGTGTGTGTGTGTGTGTGTGTGTGTGTGTGTGTGTGTAGGTGAGCTTGTGTGTGTGTGTGTGTGTGTGTGTGTGTGAGTGTGTGGTGTGTGTGTGTGTGTGTGTGCGCGCATGGTGTGTGGGGTCGAATTGTATGTTTGTGTGTACAGGACATTTTGTATCTGTGTGTATTCTCAGATAATGTGTATGTGTGTGTGTGTTTCTGTGTGTGTGTGTTTGTTTGTGTGTGTAGGTGAGCTTGTGTGTGTGTGTGTGTGTGTGTGTGTGTGTGTGTGTGTGTGTGTGTGCGCTGCGCGCGCGTGCGTGCGTGCGTGTGCGTGTGCGTGTGTGCGTATCAAGGAAGGGTCATAAATCAGTTGGCCATAGGTGAGGACGCCATCATAGGACGTTAACCCTCCTCCCCTCCCCCCCGGCGAGAAGCAGCACACTCCCTGCAGGGAATAGCAAGTAGATGAAGGCCCCTTCTTGATGGCGGATGAACTCAAGCTCTCTATTTCGGATGGGCGGTGGGGGTTGGCGTCGGCGGCGGGAAAATAACCAATGCAAAACAAAATGGCTGCCGTGACAACCCCCATAGCGGGCTGCCTCATTACCGCGGCTGGCTTCTTCTCAGGGAGCGGCGGAGGGAGACGAGGTTATGTGAAGTTTAGAAACAAGGGAGGTCTCCTAGTTAGGGTGGCTTCTCCGCTTCCAGTGCGATGGGAGGTGGGGTGGGGTGGGGTTCGAGAGGGACAACCCGGGGGTGGGGGGGGGGGCGGGCTGCGATGCAACAGGCCTGATGAGTGTTGCAGGGGAGAGAGGGGGAGGGAGGGAGGGAGGGAGGGGAGGGAGGGAGGGGGGGGCTTATAATAGACAGGCGGGGCCCGGGAACTGTGCCCTTTAGAGGCACCGCATCTCTCCACCGTCTGACAGCTTACAGAGGCTACGCTCCGCCGTGACACCTCCACTCTGCACCGGAGATGACACAAACACACACACACACACACACACACACACACACACACACACACACACACACACACACACACACACACATACACTCGCAGGTTCCATTATGCTCAGACGGATCTCGTGTTCAGACACACACACACACACACACCCACACACACACATATAAGGTTGCACACACACACACACACACATACACATATAAGGGTGCATACACACACACCCACACACCACACACACACATATAAGGTTGCACACACACACACACACACACACACACACACACACACACACCAACACCCACATATAAGGGTGCATAACCACACACACCCACACAAGCACAGGGGCAGGTGCACACACACACACACATACACATATAAGGGTGCATACACACACCCCACACACACACACACACACACACACACACACACACGTATTTCAGATCATGAGAACTGACAACAAGTGAGATTTCAGGATGGAAGTCGAGATTTCTGTCCGATTTATTTTCTCCTAAAAAAAAGAACGCAAGTAAAATAACACCCGATGCGTTCTCCCCCTCAAGACAGGGGCTACGCAAACCACGACCGCTGCAAAGCTAGGAGAGAACCAAGAAATGAGAGGAGAGGAAAAACAAATAAGAATTGACACGCCGTACGTACAGACAACGACGACAAAATTACAAAATAAAGAAATAAAGTCTGTTTGGTATTCTGTCAACGGACGGCAGACACGACCCATGTATTTCCCAACAAGCACTGGAGAAGAGGAAGAGCGCAGAGATCCCCTCGCTTTACGGGAGTACGTTTGATCAACGCCTCGATATATCCGTCTAGGAAATAGGGAAAAAAGAAATGTAGGGACAGAAAGCATTTATCTGCGTCTGCGAGATCACAAGGCATACATTTTTTTACCTTGCAAGAAGAAATATACATTTTGCTTGGGGCGGCGATAGAAAGGTAGGTGGCCTTAAAAAGTATAAGAATAAACAAGCAACGACATGCTTAAACTAGCGTTCCCTTGATTGAATGTTTACACAATGAATTCTGCACTCGCCGCCGTAGTAGTCCACACTGTGACACTGATCACTGATCACAGATCACACAGATCACTGATCGCACTGTCACACAGATGTCTCCAACAAGAGGGGGGGTGTTCACCACGTGAGCCATTGACTTTATTTCAAAGTAAAAAGGAGAAGGTAAGTAGAAAGGAACCGCACCGGTGCAGATGTATTCTAGGGGGTGACTCCGGTATCCAACTTTCTTCACCACCACCACCTTCAAGACTTCTCCATGGGCCAACCCCCCTAAAAAAGCCCCCCTCCAACATCCAACCCCAGCGCTCTCTGGGACCCCACACGACTGATGTCTCACCAACAGTGAATAAAACATGGTGTTGTTGTTGTCTCTTGTTTATTTATTAACCTCCTATCTTTTGATGTACCTTGCTCCAAATAGAAAAACAGCAAGAGAGACATAGTGGCAGATGGGGAGAGAGAGCCATAGCAGCAGAGAGAGAGAGAGAGAGAGAGAGAGAGAGAGAGAGAGAGAGAGAGTTAGAGAGAGAGGCGAGAGGGAGAGAGATCACAGAGCACTGCAGTGCAAAGGGGGCACTCTCTCTCTCTCTCTCTCTCTCTCTCTCTCTCTCTCTCTCTCTCTCTCGCCTCTTGCCGCCATCAGAACCACTTCGAGGATGCAGCTCTCTGTGTGCATGGGTGGCCTTCCAGAATGCATCTCTCTTTCTCTCTGTCCTACTCTCTCTCTCTCTCTCTCTCTCTCTCTCTCTCGCTGTCTCTCTCTCTCTCTCTCGCTGTCTCTCTCTCTCTCTGTCTGTCTCTCTCTCTCTCTGTTGTAGTGAATCATTTATATTGAGATGTGTTCCCCTGTGTGTAGACAAACCACCCCGGCCCATCCTAGTTGATGGACCACACTTTGCTTTTTTTTCTCTTTTCCTTTTTTTTTTTGTTTGCTAGCCACATGTTTTGCTTGTGAGCCGCCAGTGTTCCTGTCAGCGCAGTTCCCTGTGAACAAGGCTAAGACGATGCGAGACAAGCTGCGCCCCACACACACACACACACACACACACACACACACACACACACACACACACACACACACACACACACACACACACACACACACACACACACACACACACACACACACACACACACACACAAAGAAGCTCCTCCATGCCCCTATGCAAATATATATGTGATGTAGTGCTGGAGCATCGTGGTGCAGTCAGTCCATCCATATAAATGATCTCCCCCCCCCCCCCCCCCGAATATCTAAATAGAAGGGGAGTTTAAATGGGCTCTAAATCTAAATCTAAATCTAGAGGATTTAGATTCTCTTTATTGGTCACATACATCATACAACCCATCCTAGCATTAGCAGCTATATTGTATATACAGCGCTAGGTGAGAAGTGAAGGCGTCTGGTGCCTTGCTCAAGGGCACCTTGGTGCAGTGTAATAACAATAATAATGTGACAATAATATTAGATGCCATATGTAAAATAAAACAAACCGTTCATCAGTTGATCACTAACAACCAAACCAAGAAGCTACGTGCGTGCCCACGTCGTACAGTCGCTAGCAAACCATAAATAAACAAAGAAGAAGAAAAAAGAAAAATCCTCATCTTGTCTCTTCTATCAGAGGCTAGAGGGCTGGCAGGCGGAGTCTCCGTCGTCACCATCAAAACATCGTCACTAAAACATCTGTTACCTGCTATCGTTCATTCAAAACGGCGCTCCCTCGTACCGACACGTTTAGCGTGTGCGCGGCTGCCACCGATTGTAAGAAGAAAAGGCGTTTTGGTTCTTTGCACGACGACATTTTGTGACAATTTCTGTGTTGTCCACAAACTCCGTATTGACCGACGCTCATTGATCTGGAAAGACAAAACAATGGCTAGAATCGCTAATTGTTCTCGCTCACGGCGGGAAAACACTCTAAAGGCTGAATCCTGAAGACAAGTCAGTCATTTTGACAAATGATATTGTAAGCAGATGTTTTAGTGCCATTAGGGAGGGAACATCACATACATCTTTTCACGTTTATGACATTTCATTTTCATCTTGCCATTGGCGTTGTGATATGCATACGTGAGCACGCTCCGATCCTCATCGATGGGACGGACGTGTGTCCTTTGTGTGTGTGTGTGTGCGTGCATGTGTGAGAGAGATTGACTATGTGTGTGTGCATGTGTGTGAGAGAGAGAGAGAGATTGAGTGTGTGTGTGTATGTGTTTATGAATGAGAGACAGAAAGAGATTGAGTGTGTGTGTGTGTGTGTGTGTGTGTGTGAGTATGTGTGTGTGTGTGTGTGTGTGTGTGTGTGTGTGTGTGTGTGTGTGCATGTGTGTGCGTATGTGTATGTGTGAATGAGAGAGAGATTGAGTGTGTGTGTGTGTGTGTGTGTGTCCGTGTGTGTACGTGTGAATGAGAGAGAGAGAGATTGACTGTGCACATGTGTGAGAATGTGCTTGCGTGTGCGTGTGCGTGTGTGTGTGTGTGTGTGTGTAAGAGAGAGAAAGAGAGAGAGAGAGATTGAGAGTGTGTGTCCGTGCGAATGAGAGAGAGAGAGAGAGAGAGAGAGAGAGAGAGAGAGAGAGAGAGAGAGAGAGAGAGAGAGAGAGAGAGAGAGAGAGAGAGAGAGAGAGAGAGAGAGAGAGAGAGAGAGAGAGATGAGTGTGTGTGTGTGTGCGTGAGTATGTGCTTATGTGTGTGTGTGAGTATGTGTGTGTGTGCCCGCGTAGGTTAGCCGGCATGCTCCTCCTCGTCTGCGGCTGCCCTTTCATATTTCATGTATTTGTGGGGAACGGGCGGACGGGTCAGCGATGATACGCCGTCCTGTCAGGCCGACGCATGTCACGGCAATTAAAAATGCATCCCGTCCTCCTCCTCTCGTGTGCGAGAGAGAGAGAGAGAGAGAGAGAGAGAGAGAGAGAGAGAGAGAGAGAGAGAGAGAGAGAGAGAGAGAGAGAGAGAGAGAGAGAGAGAGAGAGAGAGGGGCGGGATGATGTGTGGCTCACGCACACACGCCAAACAAGCCCCACCGGTCGTCAATAAAACAAGCAAAACAACATGACTCCAACCCACATGAATAAGTGATCCGTGATCCGAATGAAGTGAGTCCACTCATCACACTTTAATGGGAGCACCGGAATATGGCCAAAGTTCTCCTCCTTCTGTCTCCATCGCCTCTTCTAGACTCTCCCCCCTGGCTCTTATCTCTCCCTCTCCCCCTGCCCCCCCGCCCTCTCTCTCTCTCTCTCTCTCTCTCTCTCTCTCTCTCTCTCTCTCTCTCTCTCTCACTTTACGTCGGACACAAATTGAGGCGGCAGAGTACATGCAGAGAGCAGAGAACGACATCAGGCAGAGCTGCATTTTGATTGGCCGCGCTTATCACCTGGTCTAACACTGGTTAAGATACAGCACTGCTCAATGATTTATGAGCCCATCAACATTTGCTTTGGCTCTCTCTCTCTCTCTCTCTCTCTCCTTCTCGCGCTCTCTCAATCTCGCTCTCTCTCTCCCTCCCCCCACCATAGCCACACACAAAGAGAGCGAGAGCGAGAGAGCGAGAGAGAGAGCGAGAGAGAGAGAGAGAGCGAGAGAGAGAGAGAGAGAGACGGGTTGTTCACAGTAGTTTGAACATTCAGAGAGGACGGCTCACCAGATGCTCCGCCGTCTGTCAGCCTGCGTGCTATTGTTAGCCCGCTTTTGATGAGATTTACATGGTAGAAAAGCCATCAAATAAGATATACTATGGAGAATAGGAGAGATCACACCTAATCTCCACACCTGCCTGGTGGTGCCTCTACATTTCTATCCGCACACACACAACACACACACACACACACACACATACACACACACACTCACACACACACACACACACACCTCTAAGCGTCATACAGTGCTGTCAATTTCGTATTTAAATGTTTCTCCCAGGTGCTTACAGGCTCGGAAATTACCACCGCTTGTTGAAAAAACGCGCCGAAGTAAAACACACAGTCACAGTACATTTAAGAGTTTAAACACACTCTTGTGAGGCTTGACACACACACACACACACACACAAACACACTCACACACACTCACGAGTACGCACCCTTCATTTGGCCTCCTTCAAGACATACAAACAGACACACGCATGCACACACACACACACACACCTATACGTGCATACCCACACACAAGCGTACATGTGCATACACACACACATGCACACACACACACACACACATGTATGTGCATACACACACACACACGTATACGTGCATACCCACACACAAGCGTACACGTGCATACACACACACACGTATACATGCATACACACACACACATGTTTACGTGTATACACACACACACACGTATACATGCATACACACACACACGTTTACGTGTATACACACACACACACACGTATACATACAAACACACACATACACACACAAAAATGTGCATATACACACACACACACACACACACATATACATGCATACACACACACACACACACAAACATACAGACACACACGTCCGCCCACACATACACACACACACACACACCATTCAAAAGCAGGCCCATCACACCTGTTCTGATTAGCAAGCAAGTAGGTCAGTGTAGCCCGGGCCACATGCACTCTACGGTGGGGGGGCCCCGGGGGCCCTGGTGTTTTTGGGGCCTCTCTCTCTCTCTCTCTCTGGTCGGCCCCCGTGACGAGAGGGAGCTGGGGCCTGAGGCGACACACCTGTGTCTACAAGCCTTCCCTGGGATCAATTAGCATTCGAGGCTCAGAGTCACCCCATCCCCGAGCGTGTGGGCACAGTGTGTGTGTGTGTGTGTAGACCCGTGGCGGAGGAGGTGGTGGGAGAGGATAAGAGGCAACAAAAAAAGTCATCACACCACACACACACACACACACACACGCGCACAAAGGAGAGGGAGCCAGACAGTTGCAAATCCAAGCAAAGCGCACAGGCGCAGAACAGCAGAACTCACACGAACACTCGGACGCATTGCATTGCATTGCATGCGCTTTAAAGTACGTCAACATTTCCAACACAATTACCCATTTTGGATACTCTCCCCCACGTCCAAAAAACAACAACACCATTCCTGCTCCTGTTTTGTTCATAATTCCACCGAATAACGATCATTTGTTTGCAAACATTTAACAAATTGGCTACTTATGGTATCCGTGCAACTTGCATGAAAACAAAAACCGGCTGGGGTGTTTCAGTACCACGCTAACGGGAGGACTAGATGACGAGCCGCCAGGAAAAAGAGAATCGCATAACCAAAAAATAGGACGGTTATGAAGACTCTCCGATAACCACTCAATTGTACCTAACCATATTGAGGGATATGAACAAAAGCTACCACCACTGCATCCCCGTGCAGGCGTCACACACACACACACACACACACACACACACACACCACACACACACACACACACACACACACACACACACACACACACACACGCGCTCGCGCGCATTACGCATTGAACACACGGTGTTCCCTGGACGTCCTCATTAGGAGCCATGATTGTTTTTGGTATTGTTGTTTATTCTTAATTATTCTTCTTCTTCATAAGGAGGCAACCGGCCACAACATGGCTGGTCCAAAAAACATTTAAAATAAACGTTGGATAACTTTTTTTTCCCCAATTTTGGTTTTGGACAGATTCCCCTCACCTAAATGACATAAACGATTGTGTAAAATGGAATTACATTTTTTTTGTTTGTTTAAATCATTTTTTGTTCCGTTTGCCTATAAGGAAATTCAAAACGCAGGCTAATAATACAAACAACATGACATACGGTCAGAAACACAAAAAGAAAAACCAGATCATCCAGAACAGGTGCCCCTGGTGGCCGGCGCCGGTATCACAGGCAGTCGGCCACAAGTCAACAAGCGTGTGGCGGTGCTTGTTGTCGAGAGGCCTGTACGGTGGACCTGGGGCTCACCCCCCCTGCTGTGCTCTCTCTGAACCACAGTGAGTGAACACACAGGTCACCTGTCTATGTGGGCCAGGCAAGAAGTGCGTGTGTGTGTGTGTGTGTGTTGGGGTTGTGTGTGTGTGCATTTTGCTATGTTTTTGCTTCTTTGTCTGTGTATGTGTATGTATGCATACACTATGCATACATGCATCGTGTGTGTGCACATGTGTGTATGTGTGTGTGCGTGCATGCATGAGCACATGTGTGTGTGTGTTCATGCGTGTGTGTGTGTATATACATGTGTGTGTGTGTGTGTGTGTGTGTGTGTGTGCGGGGGAGCGTGTGTGTGTGTGTACATGCGCACGTGTGTGTGTACATGCGCATGTGTGTGTGTGTGTGTGCGCCAAGGGAGAGCAGCTCAGAGGGCAGCTGTACCTGTACCTCCTTGCAGCCCTGTCTTGACAGGGCCCTTCACATCACAGCAGGTGCCCGGACATCAGATCTGACAGAAGTGACCTCTACGCCTCAACTCCCTCCCTCCCTGCCTGCCTCCTCCCTGCCACACACACACGGGCAGACACACACACACACACACACACGTGCACGCACACACACACACGGGCACACACACACACATGCACGAGCGCACACGCACACACACACACACACACACACACACACACACACACCAGGTAACCTTGCGGATGTGTGCACGCATGTCTGCCTGAGACACATAGGGAGAAACACAGGAGTAACGGCAGGAGGAGAGCAGCAGCACAACACAAGTCAGCGCACTTAAAACGCTTACACCCTTAAACAACCACAACCACAAGTTCAACCACACACACACACACACACACACCTCGGTGTGTGGTTTTAGCGGACAGCCGTCAATAGGGATTCCAGCAGAGAGGCTAGAGAGTGCTGGGACACAAAAAGAGAGCCTCAAAGGCAGGAGTGGGGCCCTGGATTATTCCTTCAGAGCAGGCAATCATTTGCAGGCAATTTTTGACTCTGAATTGCTTCATGTTGGAGGGGGGGAGGGGGGAGGGGGTTCTGTAATATTTGTCTTTGTTGACATGAATGTGCTTCTCCGAGACACAGACACAGAGAGAGAGAGAGAGAGAGAGAGAGAGAGAGAGAGAAGAGAGAGAGAGAGAGAGAGAGAGAGAGAGAGAGAGAGAGAGAGAGAGACAGACAGACAGACAGACAGACAGACAGACAGAGGGATGGAGAGAGGGATGGTGAGAGAGAGAGAGAGAGAGAGAGAGAGAGAGAGAGAGAGAGAGAGAGAGAGAGAGAGAGAGAGAGAGAGAGAGAGAGAGAGAGAGAGAGAGAGAGAGAGAGAGAGAGAGAGTGAGATAGAGAGCGATGGAGAGAGCGTCAGAGACAGAGGGTGTGGTAAACGCTGGTATCATCCAAGCTGTTGATGGGGCTAATCTCTT
>CM051001.1:23422889-23427889 GCA_027704905.1 Muraenolepis orangiensis
ATGGCCGTGCTTTTTCCTTCTCTTGAGGTTTCCCTTTTTGTTTGTGTCCTGTCCGTTCAATAGGGAAACACAGGAGGCGGCCAAATGGCGCAAGGGAAAGAAATACTTCTGCCACGTCCGCCGCAGAGCGTTTCAAAGGAGAGCCAAAGGGCGGGAGAATCGACAAGCTAGGCTACGCCGCAGCCGCCGCCACACTTAAGACATGTTGTGTTGTTCGGCCACAAAAGGTGACAATTCAAAAGATACACGTGCCGTCAGTGGTGGAAGGACGCGGTCTGGAGGGACACCAGGAGAGGAGAGGAGAGGAGAGGAGAGGAGAGGAGAGGAGAGGAGAGGAGAGGAGAGGAGAGGAGAGGACAGGACAGGACAGTAGAGGAGAGGACAGGGGAGGACAGGAGAGGAGAGGAGAGGAGAGGACAGGAGAGGAGAGGAGACGAGAAGAAGAGAGGATGTCGCGGCGTGGCTATGGAAACCCCATCACTCCTGGCACCTGGGAAGATGTGCTGATGTCTGATGGGGAACAATAGCGTGACTGGAGGCTGGCTGTCTGTGGCCACGGTGGTGTACCCACGAAAGTGCAAAGTGTTGCACTCCTCGTCTGCGGTGAGCGCGGTCACACGGCAGGCAGGGAAGAGGGAACGCTTCTTTACACTTCACACAAGTGTGAGCGCTCTTGACCACAGCGCACGCTCACAACCCCGGCGGTGGTCTGCATGCAACGCGCGGCCTTTGCATAGGGCCTATCTGGGCCAAGGCAATATTAATTTGATGAGCTATGACATTAATAAAAGGATTGTCCGTGTCTCCAAAAAAAGAAAAAAAATGAAAAAAGAATAGTTATATTCCCATCCCTGATAATAGATGTTGCCATTCTAAGCCAATAATAGTGTCTATAATGAAATCAGCGGAGCAGAAAAGAGCCCCCTCTTTCATTTCCTCTTGCCGGGGCCGCGAACGCGTTTCATACAAGCCATTATTCATGAGGTCCTGCATGCTGATAAATGGCCTATTTGCATGTGAATCAAGACTTTTCTAGAAGCCCCCCCCCTCCTCCTCCTCCTCCTCCTCCTCCTCCGCCCCCCCCTCTTCCGTTAAAATGAGCTGACCTAATAAAGACCAAAAGAAATGTGGTGGTGGAGTATATAGGGTTATTTGGGTGAGACCACAGCGCGCACCATGGGGGGGGGGGTGGTGGGGGTGTTGATGGACACCACCCACCACGCTACCGGCGCTAGCAGCAGCAGCAGCAGTCAATTCCCGGGAGTGCTGACGGCTGGCGTTCGCTAACATTTAAACAAGACACGGATACGTAAAGGATCCCGTTAGACCGACCCTCGTTATGGCGGAAAAAAACCTCGTGAAAACTAATGAATGCAAAGAAGACAAGTGGTTCCCCTTTAATGGAACGCAGTTCCGTGAATTAATGACTGAGGAGTACGACGATGAAATGTTAGGGTGTAGACGGATGAATATGTTGTACCCGATACTTGTACGCATAAGCGTGAACTGTGACGGCGATTATATACACGGACTATACAGTGTCGGTTCTTTGCGGGACTTTATGGATTCATTACAGCCACTGAAAACAAGCACTGTTTTCTGCACCGTACCGCACTGTGTATTCATGATGCTGCTGCACGACTGGCACTTAAAAAATGCTTTTTTAAAATGCTTTTTGTTCAATTAAAACACATGTACATATATATATATTTTTATTGTTCTTTTTCTTTTATTGTGTACAGTATTTTTTATAGTAGTTTAAAAAAAAAAAGTCTTACTGCGGCAGGGAATTAAGGGCAGTTCCAAGCATTCCATTGCACTTGTAAACTTATGAGAAAATCTTAAATCTTGAATCTAGTGCACCTAATAACCGGACCAAAAGAAATATTCAAATCACGCTGGAAACCACACAAACACAAAAGCTTGCCGAAGACATCTGTTGGTTTTTTATTTTTTGCTGAGTCTGTCGAACCGCTTTAGAATGAGCAGCTCGAGACGTACCTGTTATGTATAGACAGGCCTTAAGAGGCTATTATTTGGTGTGTCTATTGTGTCTATTCTTTTGTGTGTCTATTGTTGTACCACCGCCGTTTATCGTTGAGACGCATCTTTCACCGTGTGCCGTGTTGTGCGTCCGTCGGTTTTTTGGTTTCCGGTGTATCTTACTTACTTTGAACATGCTTCTGTACATCTGCACTTTGTGACTCTTAGCATCTTAGCATTTTTGCATCTTGCATTTTAGTGCACATTAACACACACAGGTGGGGGTGGGGGGGGGGGGGGGGGGGGGGGAGAGCCAGGAAAAGGCAGTAAACACACTGAAACAAGGGTGGTTCTTTCCCTCTCTCTCTCTCTCTCTCTCTCTCTCTCTCTGTCTGTCTGGGTGAACTGTGTGTGTCACCATCGGCAGCCGAGATGGATCACATATGTGAGACATACACAGTTCACCCAGACAGACAGAGAGAGAGAGAGAGAGAGAGACATACTACATACTTCTATAAGAAACCACAAAACGGCAAACCGAATACACAGAGAGCAGCGGCTCACACTTGTTGTGAAGAGTGTGAGCCGCGAGTGTGTGAGCTGAAACACCCCCCCCCCCCCATAGAACGCGAGAGAGAGAGAGAGAGAGAGAGAGAGAGAGAGAGAGAGAGAGAGAGAGAAGAGAGAGAGAGAGAGAGAGAGAGAGACGCTTTGGACAACAGCAGGCTTCCACAGGCTTTGGTCGTCCCCGGCTCCACCGAGAGGAATCGGGGAGATAGGTTTGAGATGGGGTCGATCGGCGTGATGAGGAAAACAACGCGCAAGAATGCAAATCATTCCGTCGCGTCTTCAAAAGCCACCAGACAATGAACCGCCCCCCCCCACCCCCTCACCCCACCCCCTCGTCTGCAGATATACAATTACACACTCCCAAATGGAAGGAGCGAACGTGAGTGTTGATGTGTTGCCAGAGGGCAACTCTGGGTGGAGAGAGAGAGAGAGAGAGAGAGAGAGAGAGAGAGAGAGAGAGAGAGAGAGAGAGAGAGAGAGAGAGAGAGAGAGAGAGAGAGAGAGAGAGAGAAAGAAAGAAAGAAAGAAAGAAAGAAAGAAAGAAAGAAAGAAAGAGAGAGAGAGAGAGAGAGAGAGAGAGAGAGAGAGAGAAGGAGGTCTGGTCTGGTCTGTTCTGTGCACTCTGTGACTCGGCCTCTCAGGCCATTGAAAACGCTGGGCGTTGCAGAGGTGAGGCTGCATTGACAATGATGTATGGCAGGCAACGCGTTACGGAACCTCCGAGCTCCCGGGGCTGGTATTGTGCATGCATGCGCACCCACCAACACACACACCGACACACACACCGACACACCGACACACGACACACACTCGAGAGTCTGCTACTATCTCCCTCCCCTATTCAGACTAAATTACATTTCAGTGTGGGACATACGTGGGCTGATTAAAAGGACCTTCTAGGAGGACCGGGGCTGTGTCAGGACCGGACAGGTTTACAGAGTGCTGCTTTATAGGGATTTCTGTGTCACCCCTTTGTGCCCTCCCATCTCTCTCATGGCCAACGACCTTTCGGGGTTCACCGGACGATAAAACGAACGAACCACTTTGCAGTTCTTCTTTCTTCCTTCCTTTTTTCTAGACACAACCCCCCCCCCCCCCACTCTCACACACACACACACACACACACACACACACACACACACACACACACACACACACACACACACACACACACACACACACACACACACACACACACACACACACACACACACACACACACATACACTCTGTTCCCTTCTGGTCTCACTCACTCTACGCCGGATATAAAAGAAGAAGAACTGAGATATAAAAGAAAGAAAAAAAGAAAAGTGTGAAAAGTATGTCAAGCAGACACACACACCGGGGGAGACCTCGACGCCTGTTTTCGTCGCCGCCAAATAACGTTGCCGTGGCGCGGAACAACACCTGAATTATAAAAAATAAGGGGTTAATTATGAACGAAAGGGAGAGGGGGGGGGGCAACGAGAGCGATGCCCAGATACGGCTCAGACACAGTTCACTTTGACACGGTCGGTCGGATACGCTTTGCACAAGAATACAGAGAGAGAGGGGCGCTCCTTAACAAGGGAGCCCTGCGCCGGATTAAAGGTGGGTCTTTGTTGCATGTGGTTACAATCACCGTCTCCCTTTTCCCTCCTTTAGGTTATTGGTTCAAGTGACTGTGACACAAAAGATGCGTGCATTTAAATGCAGGCCCCCGACACTGAAGAGACGGCGAGGCTCTTGTCGCCTATAAAGCTCCACGGTGATTATATACTATATATAAAGCAATTATATACGCAGGGCTAGTCCTTGAAGGCAGATCCAACAGGACAACAAAACAAAAAGTCCCCCATCAAATACAGCCATGAAAGGACAGGGAGAGAGACAGGCACAGGACACAAAAAAAAAAAACTAACGGGAAAACTATTTTCAAGGAAAAATATGCTTTTGTGTTCTTTGTTTGTGGAGTTTGTTATTCATCTTGCAGTTCGACGCCGCCCTTCGGAAGAAATGTCCTTTCATCCGTACAATGTACTTCTATACGCAGTCCTCCTTACGTCACCCGACTCTGGGTAACGGTTTTGTACTTTGTGCTTTTTTTTGTTGCAACAGTTCTTGGTTCCATTCCCTCCCCACCCACCCCCCCCCCCCCCCCCCCCCCCGGCTGCACCTGCAATCCCAAAAGAATTGTTACGCACCGTCAGCCTCACACAAAAGCCTGATCGCCCCCCCAAAAAGGGGTCATGATTTTTGTTTGAGAGCAAAAAAGCTCAGCGGGAGGGATATTGGATAGGTAGGGTGCTTGTCCCATGCAGAACATCGGACAAGAGAGGAAGGGGGGGGGGGGGGGGGGGGCCCAGGGCGGAACGGAGAAAGAGGGGGGGGGGGGGGGCCCTTCTAGAGGGGCCCCGGCCAGTTCTTCTGACGTCCACACGGCCCCGTGGTGTGGCCCCCGTGATGGT
>CM051001.1:23435389-23447889 GCA_027704905.1 Muraenolepis orangiensis
CATCATTGTATGGAGGGAGCGATCCCAGGCAAGAGGACATGACAGTTTGAGCCAGGCACGATCGGGGCGCTATACACACACACACACACACACACACACACACACACCACACACACCACACCCACACACCCACACCCCACACCACACACACACACACACACACACACACAGCATGTAAACAATCCTATTCCCTCAAAGCAATTAAGTATTCACTTTCCGTAGAGAGGAGGAGGATGGGGATGGGGAGGGAGGGGGGAGGGAGACAACCGATAGGCGTGCGGTAAGTATGTGTCAAATACTCTATTTGAATCCTCATGGGTATGTTTTGGGTCAATTTCAAGCGATGTTCTGTTAGCGGCGCGGCGCTGAAACTTGAACCTGTCGTCCCATTAGAGCTGGAGGCTGAAGAGGAGTCAGGATGTCAGGAGTCAGGATGAGATGAAAGTAGAGGAAGAGAAAATCAGAGCACCGCCTAAAAAAACCCACTGGGATTAGTGCTAACGTACTAAATGGGACTGAACAGAGAGGAATCGCTATTTACTAACTACTAACGGGGGGGGGGGAATCTAAATAAAAACATTAAATAATTAAAATAAACTCTCGTCAACTAACATCGGCGGTTCATTCATGTGAAAATGTTGCAAAATGTACCTTCTTCCTCCTCCTCCTCCTCCTCCTCCTCCGCCTCCTCCCTATTGTCCCCTGAGGGCCGACCCGGGGAGCTAATGGGAATTTGCCATCACATCCTGGAGTCAGACCCATCAATAAATAAATGAACCCCCCCCCCCCCCTCGCACACGCACACACACACACACACGCACGCACGCAAACAAACAAACAGATAGATAAATAAATAAATATGACTGAGCCCAGCAAATGGGCGTCAGTCAGCATTAGCCACGGAGCCACGTCAAGTGTGAACACGCTCGGCTGGACAGTGTTGCCGTGAGTGGAGAGAGGCTGATGTTCTGATAGCACTGGTCTGATTCTCTTCAGGGGGCATTGGGGAGGGGGAGGGGGAGGTGGGGGGGGAGGAGGAGGTGGGGGGGAGGGGGGAGGAGGAGGGGGGCTGGTCGAGATAGGTTTTTATTTTGTGTGCTTCTTCTATTTCTTATGTTTTATATCCCCGGGTGGCGTGTCTCCTCTCCTCTCCCCCCCTCTCTCTCTCTGCTTCTCTCTCTTTTACACACCTCCATTTGAACACACACACACACACAAACAAGCACATACACACACACACACATGCACATACAGTAGATACACACACGTACACACATGTGCACGCACACACGCACACACACACACACACACACACACACACACACACACACACACACACACACACACACACACACACACACACACACACACACACACACACACACACACACAACACACACACACACACACACACACACACACACACGCCCCCAGATGGCATTCCCACACGTATATCCTGCAAACATGTCAACAACTGTGTACACTCTTCTCGTCAGCGGTTTGCGTGCCGACTACGACTCGAGTGGAATTTAATAAGAAGGATATCTTCGCAAACGCAAGAAATGTGAAATACATATAACTGACAAATTTGTATTTGATATGGCGTGAGATGTTTTAGCCCCCTTTTCGGTTTTGCATTTTTGGGAATTTTAGATATTACAGATGTGCCTGTAATATCAAAGCTTAAAATACATTCTTTGAAAGCCAAAACCAACTTTTTTGTTTTTTGAAATACCGTCATGGTCGCGTGAAAAATAACTAAATATATATTTTAAAAGACAGGTCAATTGTATGTTGATCTCGAATTAGATGCATTGTTCATTTGGTGAGACTTCACAGTCAAATGCTAATACGTTTTTAATTACCGGTAATCGCCATGCGCATGAAGCTGTTGTACGATCCATAATGACAATCTTCTGTGACAAAAGATTTCGGATATGGTCATTTTTATTGATCAGCTGGGAAACTTCTAAGCAATTTCAGTGCAATTTGGTCTAAAAATGCATTGTCACAATACCCACAATATCACAAGGTTATTTAAATTCCCGACAGCAAAGCAGTTTTGATTGCAAAACTTTACTTCCATCAATACTTTCATCTAATTGATCGTCTCTCTATTTTTGATCATCTCGTTGAGATGTTGCACACACCCCAACTGTATTCACCACCGTTAACCGTTAAGTGTGTCGACGTCACGACCACGTCGATTTGCGACAAAAGATTCCGCTGAATTACAGAATGTGAACTCTCACTTCAACGGTCGTATTTCAGCATCAACGGTGAGCTATAAACGAAACACACACACACACACACACACACACACACACACACACACACACACACACACACACACACACACACACACACACACACACACACACACACACACACACACACTTGTTTGTACCAATCTTTCCTCATCACAGCTGCGAGGCTTAATAGCATATTCATATGGCCTCACTGCCGCCAACGGGGGGGGGGGGGGGGGGGGGGGGGTGGGGGGAGGGAGGGCAGAGGTAATGGTGATGTCCAAATGCAAATGGATACCTGGGCACCATTTAGCCTATGATCACAGCTGCCCTCATTTGGAGAAAAGAGGAGGGGGGGGGGGGGGGGGGGGGAAACAGAAGAACCCAGAATGGGAATTGAGCGCTTGAACAAGCGCTCGTTCCCGTCCGTCGCCTCCTCTCCTCTCCTCTCCTCTCCTCTCCTCAGCGAGGAGGTGACGACGGCGATGGTCGTGGTTTGTTTTCTCCTGCTGAAGCTGAAAGCTGAATGCTGAATGCTCCGCCCGCCACATCTCTATTCTCCCCCCAATAAGGAATAAATAAGGCTTGATTCGGGGGGGCCTACGTAAGTTAGCCGTCCTTCAGAGCTAAGCATGATAGCCGGGGTAAGATTTCCGGCGGATTATTATTATGAGGACCATTCCTCAGAGCCCGGGAGGACGGTGGTTTAACGGCGTTCACTATATTCCGCTTTCAAAGGCATTCCTTGGGCTCTGAGCGCTGCACAGAGTTATCGGTCTATTAGGAATTCATCAAACGATGAATGATATCAATCCTATTGTGTGAACGGGCGCCCGGGTAAGAAAAAAAATAAGATAAAACCCCCCTCCATTACCTCTGAGGGGGGGGGGGGGGGGGTCTCTGAAGAATATTTGCCCTGCGAAATTGATCCAGTATTGACAATTTACACTTAGGGTGACCTTTCATAACTACCTGCAAACTTGAAAGCCAATAGTGTTGGTTGGGAAGTCGAGAGAGAGAGAGAGGGGGGGAAAAAGAAAAAATCTAATTGAACCGCACTGCAGAAGCTGTTGGGGTTATTATCGGAGAGGTTAAGTCGAGATTTATGCTTTCCAGTTGGCCGTTGATGGCCACTAGGCGGGTGGTGGGCTAAGTACATTTCACATCGATAGAGACCTTGTCCCTGCAGAGATGGACAATATTTAATGTGGGCATTGAGTGCCGTAGGTCCATTACAGAACCAGCCCATTGTCTCCTCTGGCTCCCAGGAGGAAGAGATCTTCCGGGGCTCCGGGGGGTGGGGGGGGAGATCTCTGGCTCCAGGATCCACAAGAGTGGAAAACATAAAACATCGAGGGGCACAAGGTCTAGAAAGCACCTTGTTGACACCCCCCCCCCCCCCACAACCGCCGCACAACCCATAAATAGATGGCCTCCTTACAAATTAAACAGCTGGGGAGCTCCAGGGGTGCTCCGTCGCCGACGAGGGGGGGGGGGGGGGGGTGGGTGGGCGGGGTGTACATACACACAGCTTTTATTGAGAACTGATTTATCCTTTTTCCCCCCTGAATGGATCATCGTCACACTCCGCTTACTTTGCTCACCTCTCTCTCTGGCAAAGTCAAACGACAGATTAGTTATGCACCGCGGGCCGGGCACGCACGCACTCCCGCACAATATATATCAAATCTTCATCTACATTTCCATGATGATTATTTCTTTTTTTTTTTCCCCCCCCCGACCAGGGGGTCAAGAGATTAAGTCCTGGAGGGGGGGGGGGGGGGGGGGGTGTGCTCAGGGTCAACGGGCGATGGCTTTGACGTCGCCCTTGAAAAATCCGCTCTCGCCGCAAAAAAACCCTCCTCCCGCCGTTCGCCCCCCGCCGGCGGCTTCAGACTTCCCTCCTTTGACTGTTGATAAACATCCTTATCTACGAGGAGCAGGCGATAGGTTTCAAACAGCACCTCTCGACGGGGCTCTCGCACCCATCCCAGAGTATTGATATCTCACATCTCATATCTCATAAGCTATGCTATGAGAGCGTTGCAAGAACCTAGAAGCGCCCGGCGGTCTCGGCGGGTCTTCCCGCCACGGATTGCATTAGCCTCTTCTACCTTTAAGGACCTCCAAGCCTCCGGGGGGCGGCCTGCCCGACGAGCCTCCACGTCTACCTCCAGCCTCCACGATACCCCTGATAGAGGTGGAGGTAGTAGCCTGCAGCGTTGACACGGCCAATGACTTTAACCCTCAAATGAGGAGACACGCTGCAGCAGCGGTCTTGGCTGCTACAACGTGTCTGTGTGCGTGTCTGTGTCTGTGTGTGTGTGTGTGTGTGTGTGTGTGTGTGCCTGTGCCTGTGTGTGTGTGTGTGTGAGGAATATGATAGAAAAAGGTAAAGGCACACCTAGAGGTGATAGACAAGTGCGGAGAGATAAAGCGACGGGTACCAGGTACAACATACTGTATGTGTGAGCAAATGAGTTAGCGGAGGGAATAACCATCCCCGTGGCAGCCTGTGGATGGTCGTTTAAGGGAACAAACGTACGATTTTTCCCCTCCCGATCGAACACGGGATAAAGAGGCAGCCTCCCCCCCCCCCCCCCCTCCCCCCCCCCCCCCAAGTCTCGGAATTAACATGTCTGTTATTCTGCAGGGCGCTATGGATTTGGATAACAAACATAGAGGTGAGTCAAGGTATTAAAAGATAATAATAGGAGGAGGAGGAGGAGGTCTCTCTCTCTCTCTCTCTCTCTCTCTCTCTCTCTCTCTCTCTCTCTCTCCTTCTTTGCTACCTCGTTCATCTCCTTTCATTTACCTCTGTTCAGATTCGTACCCTTTCCACCGCCTTTAGCATTCCATGAGGGAAAATAAGGTCATTTAATCTTCATTAAACATAGAGGGTGGGTGCCAGCACCGTGGGCTCCCGACGAGCTGAATTAACCGTGAGGTCTCCGGGGGGGGGGGGGGGGGGGGGGGGGGGAAGAGACGGTATCAGGCCAGAATCCCGTGACCCTGACAACCATTATATTATAATCCACCGCGTCTCTTATTTTACACAACGGGAGGAGCGGTAATCACTATTCCGTTCCAAAAGGTGCTTCCATGGGACCGTACGGATAACAAAGGAGCGCCTGATCGACGCTGCGTGTAAAGGTGAGGGGGGGGGGCTTTTTGCAACCGAACAAAAAGAGAGGGAAAGACGCCCCAAGTTTTTCGGAATCCTGTAATGACTTTGAAAAGTCGCTAAATAAATAAAATGGGCTCGGGGAAGCCTTTGATATCTGATTGATGTGTCTTTTGGGATGCCCCCTAGTAAGAAAGAGCAACTCGAGGTCTGTGGGCTTTCATCACCAAACAAAAATCAATAAGTCAGGATGGATGAGAGACTCCTTGCTCTCGCCCCCCCCCCCCCCCCCTACCGACCCCCTGGCCAAAATAACCGGGGGTTAGTACAGTACAGTACCTACCCCAGAAAGGGAATAAGGTACGGACGGGGGTGGGGGGGGGGCAGGTGGGGGGGGGGTGGTTGAAGTGGCGGGGGGGCGTATGCAAAGTTACACGTTGTTGTTGTTTTTTTAAACTCAATTTGA
Organism: Muraenolepis orangiensis; assembly: GCA_027704905.1. Taxonomy (NCBI): domain Eukaryota; kingdom Metazoa; phylum Chordata; class Actinopteri; order Gadiformes; family Muraenolepididae; genus Muraenolepis; species Muraenolepis orangiensis. Next base: position 23,441,229 of record CM051001.1, read on the forward strand.
CATACACATCACCGGGAGAAAACAAGACCGCTGTTATGTTAATGTCAAACCAATTTTATCCAAACGTGCAAAATAGCGTCCCTCTCTCTCTCTCTCTCTCTCTCTCTCTCTCTCTCTCGCTCTCTCGCTCTCTCTCGCTCTCTCTCGCTCTCTCTCTCTCTCAGTGAACAAGCACTGAATGCCTGGACCTGTTGGTTCCCATCAATCCATCCACCTACTTCCATTAGGATTAGGGCGGGGGCCAGAGTAATTGCATAACACATGACCGAGGCCTCCCGGGTTTCGGTTTCCATCTCGCGCCAAACGGCGACAAGGAAATGGGAAACGCTTGTGGAATTAGGCGTAATTGTGATTGGCAGCCGCTGGAATCCCGTCGACGGCCCCCGGCCTGAGTCCCGAGGAAGTGGAGCTGGAGTATAGTTCAGCCTAAAAGGGCCGCCGAATGTGCTGAGTTTAAATGAACTTCTTCCAACTGCAAGCAGAGACACCTGCGCTGCTGAGAGAGACTCTCTCTCTCTCTCTCTCTCTCTCTTTGCTTTTTTTCTCTTTGCTCTCTCTGCTCTCTCTCTCTCTGTACTGCACGCCGCTCGTTTGAGGATGACAGGAGGTGGATCAAGCCGTAAAGCATATACTGCAACAGACATGAAAACCCGGCGCTGAACACACACACACCGCGCCACTAGGCCATATCACCGCACAAAGACACTTTTCTAGTGGCAATTCTGAGACCGAAACCAAAACCCCCCCCCCCGAAAAATCCGAAAGCGAGTGTAAAGTGTGAGATGGAATGTGTTCAGAAAAAAGGAAGAAAGATATCACAACAAAGGGCAAATACTGGAGCCGTTGTACTTAACTAGAGATCTCTTCATCTTTTTACTCGCTTTGTACAAAAGGGCTTTCGGAGAGTAAAAAGAAAAAAGGGGCCTTTTATCACCAAATCACGGGGGGGGGGGGGGGGGGGTTGCCTTGAGTAGTAAATAGTTTCTTTTCACAGGACTGTGAATTCCTCATTCTCCCCCTCCGAGTGTCGCATACGATGATGTTGTGTTCTGGCGGCGGCGGCTCCCGGGAAAGAAACACATTTCCCTGATGATGTACAGCCGCCGAACTCATTCCCACAGCCCACCGGTGGAGCCGTTCTAGCAAGAAGAGGATTTTCACCTCACAGAAATGTCTTTGGCGTTGGGTGTTTCACCTAAACCCCCCAGTAAAGCGCTCTATATTCAGACCAACACAAACACAGAACATTCTATACACACACATTTTCCTTTTTTTTATGTTTACGGTTAGGGAAAACACAGAGGGGGGGGGGGGGGGGGGGGGGGGGTGGGGGTGGGGGGGGGCGTCCAGGGGCCAGAAGTGATTTGAATGTCAACACCAAGCAGACAATATTCTTGCTTGACCAAAACTCCCATGAGTCTCAAATTAATAAATGCATTGCATGCATTATTTTAACGCATGACAGTAGATTATTATTATTATTATTATTATTACAGATGTTATTACACTTATTATTATTATTATGATTGTTATTATTAACAACTCTCATTCTTGCAATCTCGGTGCACCGATTTCCAAAAATATCTAATTATAACTTTTACTATAACTTTTATGATTTACTCAAATGTATTATCCACTTGGGATTTACACTTCAGTTTTTTTAATAATTGCATTGTGAAGAAGGCTTTCGTCACTTCACCTAAAGACATGGCGAATACAAGCTCAGCGTTGACAGCGCATCACACACATGAATATCCATGAAGTATTCACACACACCTCAGCAAACCACAGGGGAGTCCTTTTGGAATGCTGCATGTATTACAAAGAACAGTGAATACACAAAAAGGCACACGGTCGCAATAAACACACGTTTGAGACAACGGGGGGGGGGGGGGACGGACGGACAACGACACCAAGGTTGACAGCCTCAAAGACAGCCAGGCTACGCCCAGTGAGCGTCTCACGGAAAGCGGGGGGAATACATTCCAACGTAAATCAGCTGCTGTAAAACAACGATGAGACATTTGCCAACTGAGAAAGAATCGAGGCCAAGACACACACACAGACACACACAGACACACACACACACACACAGACACACACACAGAAGCGTTGTGCACAGTGCGTGTGATTGTGATATGGGCTGGCTGCACCAGAGGATGACGTGGCTCTAAATGACCAGGAGACAAGCGGTGCTACATTAAAAAAAGGCCAGGGCAGTGAGATGGATTCGCTTTGAGTACCGGGGTACCACACTGCAGCATCAGCACCCAATGAGTGACAAACGGGAATATAAAAAAAACAACAACACAGACACACACACACACACACACACACACACATAGTGCCACAGAGGTAACAGCGCACACCGTTAGAGTGCTTTGTGTATTATTGCATTAAACATTTAACGATCAAGGGGGGAGGGGGGAGGGGGGGCGGGGGGGCAAACACGACGTCAGCTTCCAGAGAGCTGGTAGTTTCGAAGTGTAAGCACTCAAATTGTGTTGTCGGAACCGGATGCAATCTCTCAGCAACGTTTGGTTGCGAGTTGTAAACCAGCTCCGCCCGCGTTGCGGGGGGGACGGGACAGGGGATGGGACAGGACGGACTACGGTGGGGTACGCATCAAGGACGTGCAGGTTACGCAGCCAGGTGGGTTGAGGTGCAGTGAAGGGAAGGAGGACATGAAGGGGTTGTTTTTGTTGGGATAAGCTGTGGAGAGCTTCACACACCTAGGGTTCTGCTACCATAATTACCGGCCGGCCACCGAGAGGCAGGACTGGATGGGCTTTGATCACCTGTAAGGATATTGGGAATGAGGGGGGGGGGGGGGGGGGGCAAAAACGAGTGAAATAAAGAAACCAAATAAAAAAACACACCAAAAATGATAAGACAAGAAGAGACAAGGGGAAGAGAGAAAAGCACCAGAGAGTGAGATATGGTACAACATACAAGTGGCAAATAATTTGTCAAGTGGATTTCAAGTCTGATACATTTTTCCAAACCCGTACAAACAACATACAAAACACTTCCTTTTGTCGAGCTGTTTTCAAGCGACCGACGCGCCTCCCGGCCATCGAACCTCCCTGACCTTTATACCGAGACTGATCTACTTCAGCAAAAAGGGACGGAAGGGCTTATCAAGCCGGGGTCAAGAGTGCGCTGACCAGGCAAGGTGGAAGAGGCCTTGACTGGTTTGCCCCGGCCAGTGTCTGGCCACCTGGCAGCCCGGGCGAGTGGCTGCCAAAAGCCTCCGCCCCAAAGCCACATGATAAGACTGCCCAATGCTAATCTTGTCGGGAGCGATCCAAGTGTACCATATGTGCTGCGTACCTATTGTGAAAACGGACACGCACCATATCAACACGGCACAGCTTGCTCGGCCCTTCCTTTCAAAACGCTGCCCTTGAAATATTCCGAATTAGCTTCTCGACGTGAGGCGGGTCATCGTCTGATGTAAATACCCTATGCGCTTCAACAAACAAACAAACTAAAAAAATTACGCGCCGCTTAAGCTGCGAATGAACTATATATCTTTGACCGAACCTTGTTGTTTTTATTCCTATGGCTGCACAATAACTGTTATTGTTGTTGTTGTTGTTTCACTCCATGTCTTCTCCCGTTTTTTGTTTTGTTTTGAAAAAAAACAGCAACACCTGTGGCTTTGCGGAAAAAAGAAAGAAGAAGAAGAAGAAGAAGAAGAAGAAGAAGAAGAAGAAGAAGAAGAAGAAGAAGAAGAAGGAGAAGAAAAAAAAAGGAAAGAGAATGGGGGGACATGCATATCAATTGACCTTGGCCACCCGACCAGGTGGCGCTCCTCTAAGCACGAGGCATTCATCACGGCAGAATGGAATATGTTAACAATGGGGGAACTGCTCTGAAGCAGCCTCCGTCCTGCCACGGCCAAAACGGGGCCATATTGTAATCAGCCGCCTCATGAATGGCCAAAAAGGGACGATTTAGCGTCCATCGAACTGCGCTCGGTATTCCTGTGACTCTACGTACGCATGCATGGCGCGTGTCCGTGGTTGTTTGTCACTAAACCGGTGGAGGATTTGTTTCCCCGAAGTGCCGCACTTAGGTGTCTTTGCTCTGAAATGCCTTTTTAAATCCATACATTTGAACTCAACGTCGGTAACATTCAGCATACTGTACATTTCTTCCCAGCGCCACGCCCGTAGGTGGATGGCGTGGGCCGAGGGGGGGGGCTGTGTGATTTACCGTTGCGTGGTGTCCGTTTTCGCCGATCCCGGAAGGCCGCGCCGGACTGCAGGGCTTCCATCAAGCTGTCCATCACGCCGGTTTCATCACCCTCTGTGGGACAACACACACAAGGGGGACATGTATTTACAACTAGCAGTAACCATGGACACCGCAGAGTATACATTCATAAATACATACATACATACACACAATACACACACATGCATACATTCATGAGCATCCTGGGGGCAGCAGTAGCTCAGGAGGTAGAGCGGTCGCCTCACAACCTTCGGAAGGTTGCTGGTTCGATCCCCTGGCTCCCTCCTAGCAAAAAACTGTCGAGGTGTCCTTGAGCAAGACACCCTAACTGCTCCTGACGGTGGATGAATGTGTGTATGAATGGGTGAATGTGAGGCATGTCTTGTAAAGCGCTTTGGATCAGCAAAACTATAAACTGGACCAAATGCGGCAGCACGGTTTAATCTTCAGATGTCCTCCAATGTGCCGACCAGCCTTCGTCCAGACAAAGTCCTTTAAAGTCACCTGTCGCCCACGGCGAGACAAAGCGTGATTAAGAACGAGGCCCAGCGGGCTACAGGCGGCCCGTATTTAAGAGAGCATCAGCATTAAGGTGATGTGCTCTGGGGCCTCGCCTTCCTTCCTACAGAGAAGGGCTTGAGGGAGGATGAGGAATACACCGAGAGCTCAGCAGGCTAATGCAGACAGCGGAGCCCCAGAAGCAAGGCATCCACTGACCGGCCCTTTGACGGATACTCTTTCTGCGGGGCTAACGCGTGGGGGAGGCTAAGTGCTCTTTACCAAGATTTAGTGTGGAGCCGCTCAATACTCGGCCGCTCTATGACTGTTCCGTCAATGACACCAAGGCCGGTCTTGCAAAACATTTGGCCCCGGCCGCCCCTCCAGTCCAGATGGAACATGGATCCTTGAAACCAGAGAGCCAGAGCGATGGGTACTAAAAAACGGTGCCGTTGGGTAGAAGCTACATGAGGCGAAGAGCGGCGCCAGCCAGGCCGGTGCATGGCTTGATGGAAAAGGGGTTCCAAAATAAGCTTAGTTCCTATATCTGGGTCATCTATCTTTACTCTTCTATACTAATGAGTCGGTGGGGCACACTCTTTATCATTTTTGTCCGCCGAAGACATTATTTTAAACTGGGATCATTAGTGTGACTTATAGTAGCGCCGGCGACTTGACCATCAATCCTTTTTTTGCATACGTGAGTGGGCCGGCTGCGATACCCCTAGTGTTTACAGTCGTGGAGACATAGGAGTCTTGTGTGTTTTTTTTTCTCCGTCCTCTTTCGCACTCTGCTGCTCGCGGCTAAGTAAGTTCGAAAAAGGGCTTCCCGAAATGAGTAGAGGCGACAATTGTTGCCACCATCCGCAACTTTCACCAGAGAGCGGAGTGTGATCAATCTTCTGGTTTCTCTCAAGTGCTCAAAGAGAGATGACAGCCAAACAAATTGAATTTATGAACGGAAAACACTGTCGACACTGCTCCATAATTAATTTGAGGAAATGCCACATGTTTTGCCATTACGGTGGAGCCGTAGCCGCTCACAGCTTCCTTCCCCGAGCAACAAAGCCGCCCGAACCCGAACTACAGTTGTTATTATCTGCAAAGTGACGAACGTCACAGAGCGCCTAAAAATAGAAAATAAATTCTATGCAGAAAAAAATTCTAAAATACAAAAATTTCATCCGTGTTCCCATAAATGTTGTTTCTAAAATTGGATATCATTCCTCCTCTTTTCTTCCTCGAGTTGTTCCCCGAGAGCTACTTTGAAATCCAAGTATCCATTCCAGCGTGTGCGCGTGCACACGTGTGTGTGTGCGTGTGTGTGTGTGTGTGTGTGCCTGTGCCCTGCTTTAAAAGCAATCCCGATTAAATCAAGCTTAATTAGACCAGTTTTATCTGAGGCAAACCAGAGCCTGAACCGAGTAGTGCTTATCTCAAATTGCAGGGCGACACCTCCGATAGCCGGCTCATCGGGGGTTCAAACACGGAACACGGGTTATACGGGTGGCTCTGTTCTGGGAGAAACAAGAGGGCGAGCCGAGCGTGAGCGTCTCCTTACAACTAGTAGTATCACTCCCAGAGATCATTAGCCACCCTCCTCCTCCTCCTCTCTGTCCTCTTCCTCTTCCTCTTCCTCCATATGGAGGCTAACTAGGACACATTGGAAGTCTTACACCTGGCGGAATGTTAAATGGCAGGTAAACATTTATCCACAGCCACCTTGGCGCCGGGAACTTTCTTGACAGCCTCCTCCCTCACCGCCCCGTTCTTCTCGGAGAGAGCGAGACATCACAAGGGGCACCTGACACTTTGATCAATTTGTCCTACTTCTAGTGTAACGGTAGCACAATTCATCATCGGTAATGACCGGGACTTAGGAGTCTTCCTGCACTGGGGTTCAAGGAGGGGGGGGGAGGGG
>CM051001.1:23455389-23457889 GCA_027704905.1 Muraenolepis orangiensis
TTTCTGTCCAATCAGCCAGCAATCACCAAACCTAGCCTCTTGGAGCCAATCCAGGACCTAGCGCTCTGTCACCTTTCCCTGGTTCTATTTGAGACCCTGGACTCATAGTCTGCATCTGTGTCTCGTCATGGACAAAAAAAAAGCGCCAGATGTTGTTTGCTTTGGTTGTCGCGGTGCGGACGCGACACGTACGTTCTCAGCACGGCTGTGGAGTGAGGGAATCGAACCCCCGGCAGTGCAGTGTAAATTGTGTCTCGCAAACGGCGTAAATCACGCCGCGACGGGGGCCAACTAGCAGATGGAAAAGCTCCAGGGTTACCGTGTACTCGGCGGGTTGCCCCCCCCCCCCCCCCCCCTCCCGAAGGAAAATTTTCCTTGGGGATTATTAACGAGGTACTCTGAATCTGAATCATACCAACAACCTCCCGGATCACCTGACTTCACTGGCCCCCGTCTGTACCCCCCTCCCTGTACCACCACCCCCCCACCGGACCACCCTCTGGGGCCCCCGTCTGGACCCCTCCCTGTACCACCACCCCCCTACCCCCGGACCACCCTCTGGGGCCCCCGTCTGGAACCGCCATCCGGTGCCCCGTCTGTACCACCCTCCCCCAGACACACCCCTCTGGACCCCCCTCTGTACCCCCCTCTGGGCCTCCTTCTGACCACCCCCCCCCCCCCCCCACCTCTGTACCCCACTTTCTGGACCCCCCCCACCTCCCCTACCCCCCCCCACCCCACCCTCTCCAGAAAGGAAGCTCCAAAACCAAAACACCAAGATAGCATATCTCAGAGCTCACCACAACGTGACCCCTGTTGGTGTGTGTGTGTGTGTGTGTGCGTGCGTGCCACACACACACACACACACGGCAGGCGGCTTTGCATTGGTGTCTCAAACGGACGTAAAAACTGTTTCTACGACGATCGTTTTCGTCCCGTGAAATGAATCGTATTTGATTGACTGCGCGGCGCGGGCGGAGGAGGAGGAGGAGGAGGAGGAGGAGGAGGAGGAGGTGGAGGAGGAGGAGGTGGAGGTGGAGGAGGAGGAGGAGGAGGAGGAGGAGGTGATCAGAGGAGCTCCTCCGCTCACCACCCGTGAATTAATGTGTGGTGCAGGCGGCAGGAAAGGCTCCGGGCTGCTTTATATTCCACCAACCATGTGGGCAAAAAATTAAAAGAGAAGAAGAAGAAGAAGAAGAAGAAGAAGAAGAAGAAGAAGAAGAGCCGTGTGAGGTGGGGGGGGGGGAAAGGGAGAGGTTAATAAAAAATGAAAAGTGGCACAGAAGAAGAAGTCGCTCAAAAGTAGCTCAGAGAGAGAGAGAGAGAGAGAGAGAGAGAGAGAGAGAGAGAGAGAGAGAGAGAGAGAGAGAGAGAGAGAGAGAGAGAGAGAGAGAGAGAGAGAGAGAGAGAGAGAGAGAGGAGATATACGGAACTATATTTACTATAGATATGCAGGTGAGCCGTTCTTTGAACAAATTGCTGTCGAATTGTATTTCAAAAACTGCCTGCATCAAAATTCAAAACAGGGAAATGCAAACTGTTGGGAGCAGAGCCACAAGTGACAAGCCACAGTGCCACAGCGACAACAGAGCGAGCGAGCGGGTCTTTTTTTTTTTTGTATATATATTATTATTTTTTTGGTGTATATCTCGCGGTTTGTATGTATGATCTCTCAAGATTTATATTTGGGTTGCTGGTTTTTTCTTTTCTTTTTTTCCGGCAGCCTGTTTTATGAAAATCTATTGAGAATCATGCAGTCCCCGAGGATGATAGACGATTGCATTGTGTGGGGGGGCCCCCCGTACAAACAAAAAGTCATTTCACAGTAGATAACGGGGATTAAATGCTTTATGTAAATTGTTTACGAGAGGTGCTCTCTCTCTCTCTCTCTCTCTCCCTCTCTCTCGCTCTCGTTCCACCCTCTCCTCCTCCTCCTCTCTCTCCTCTCATCTCCCAACCTTCCTCCTCTCCTCTCCTCTCCTCCTCCTCCTCCTCTTCTCCTCTCCTTCCTTTTCTCTCTCGCTCTCTCTCTCTCTCTCTCTCTCTCTCTCTCTCTCTCTCTCTCTCTCTCTCTCTCGCTCTCTCTCCGCTCTATGAGGCTTGAGCCGAGAGGCAGTCAGTCATATTTTGTCTCCCCTCATCGCCTTGAGGCCGATCCAGATTTGGAGAGCGGAGAGCGCGCGATCTAATATGCTGCTATTTATTAGAATGGATGTACTACAGCGGGGGAGAGGCTCCCGGTACCCTTGACGTTTTTGGGCTTTCAAGGTAGCGATGGAAAATTCCAAAAATTCCCAATCCTCACAAAGAGTCTCAGACGGATGTCCTGTACCCCCCCCCCCCCCCCCCCCCCCCAGAAAGAGAAAAGACGCACGGATACTAGTTCCGTATTTCCCCCCCCTTTTTTTTACCGTTTTCACACTGCATACGGTATTGACTCCCGTATTGGTTAATACGGGAGTCGATACCGTATTAGTTAGCGCGCATCGAATACACACTT
>CM051001.1:23480389-23487889 GCA_027704905.1 Muraenolepis orangiensis
CATCAAAGACACAGCCTGACGGCCAGTGACCTGCAGCTATAGGGGCTCATGGAACAGCCTTCATCGCGCAGAAGACATACGCGCAGGACACTGACACACTGACGCACACACGCACACACACACACACGCACGCACGCAGACACACACACAGATCCACATCAAATCCATCTATATACCCATTTTATAAACACAGACGTATCCCGTTTATACAAACACACACACATGTGAAGAGTAGGCCTGTCAATGTTATTGGCGTCTCTCTCTCTCTCTCTCTCTCTCTCTCTCTCTCTCTCTCTCTCCTGTCTCTCTTACCTCAGATCAATGCACGTCCGTGCACACCCTATCTTATACTTAAATCCTCCTTCAAACGTTTCTCCTCCCTGCCCTTCCTCTCACTCTGGCCGTCCAAGCCCGGGACTCGGGCTGGAGGCGGAGAGACACCTCCACTCCACTCCACTACGCCTTGATGTTCCTCTCAACACGACTCCTTCGCTCTCACAAAGGCCACACACACACACACACACACACACACACGCGCCCGCACGCACACACACTATCTCCCACCCAGTGAGTGAGTGAACTTTGGGGCTCCCAGTGTGCCCTGTGGCTGCTGTGTTTCGTCACCTAGGGGGCTTCAAACAGAGCGGAGAGCTGAGGAGGTGGGCGTCAGGAAAAGGACCTGGAAAGAACCCTGGAAGTCTCCAAATAGGGAGGTGGCAAGTGCACTGCCACTCAGATGACCCCCAGACCAGGACTAGCTAGACTCTAGCTAGAGCGCGAGAGTCTGAGAGGAAGAGAAAAGAGAGAAGAGACATCCAGAGAGAGAGAGAGAGAGAGAGACAGAGATGGAGACAGAGAGAGATAGGGAGAGAGAGAGAGAGGCATGATAGTGAAAGAGACAGAGGCAGAGGCAGAGAGAGAGAGAGAGAGAGAGAGAGAGAGAGAGAGAGAGAGAGAGAGAGAGAGAGAGAGAGAGAGAGAGAGAGAGAGAGAGAGAGAGAGAGAGTCAGAGATGGACAGAGAGAGAGAGAGAAAGAGGCATGCCAGAGTGACAGAGAGACAGTCTGTGTCGTATGGTGATGGCTTCTGGTTGCAAGGTTAGGCCTTGAATAAGAGGGGGGTGTAGTGTGGTGTATTATACTTTGGGAAATGGTTGAGTTTGAACGCCGGTAGAACAGCAGAAGAACAACAACAGCGAGTCACTCATCTGGCCGTGTGTTTGACCGGGACACGCCGCGCCGCAGATCTATGTGACACCGGCGTTCGTACGGAAGACCGCTCTGTTCTCGGAGCTCCGTCAGTTTCCCCCCTTTCAAGGGGTGTCCTGAGCTCTCTCTCTCTCCGTTGTCGCGCTTCCAGAACTAGGATGCGGTCTCCAGCCCCCAAACCTCCCCGCCCCCCCCCCCCCCCCCCCCCCCCCCCCTGTCCTCGTTACCCAGTTTAATCTTGTTTTCTTTCAGTGCGACCGACCGCCCTGCCAAACGGGGTCCGTTTAACAACAGTAAGCCTCCAGTAAACCGGGTTTCACTGCTGATGGAGCAAAGAGCATTTTGACGCAGCCAATCTCACTCAAGATCCCGATAAAGAAAAAGGGGGGGAATATATATATATATCCACAAAAGGTGGTAGCAAACATTAAAACCGCCACCTATGGGTGGGCAATAAATTACTTGTTTGTTTACCTGTGTGCTTGAGAGAGGTATTAAAGTGGCGCATAGCCCTCTACAGCGGAGGGCCAAAATAGCTGCCTTAATAAATCTCCCCCAACCCAGTTCCATTGATGTTTATTTAATGCTTTTCCGCACAAGACCCCACACTAAGCCTGCCTGCCTCCCTCCAAACCCCACAACCCTGCTCCCTTCATCCCCCAACCCACTGCCAGCAGGCCCCTGTGGGCCAAATTACACCCAGGCTGCCCAGTGACTGACTGGACACCGGCCATCCAGCGGATAGAGCAGGGTGCGTGGGTGGGTGGTGGTGGTGGTGGAGATGGAGATGGAGGTGGTAGTGGTGATGGAGGTGGTGGTGGTAGTGGTGGAGGTAGAGGTGGTCATGGTAGTAGTGGTGGTGGTGGAGATGGTGGTTATTGTGGTGTGGTGGTGGAGGTGGTGGTGGTGGTGGTAGTGGTGGTGGTGGTGGTGGTGGTGGTGGTGGTGGTGGTGGTGGATGGAGGTGGTGGAGGTGGTAGTGGTGGTAGTGGGTGGTGGTGGTGGTGGTGGTGTTGGTGGAGATGGAGGTGGTGGTGATGGAGGTGGTAGTGGTGGTGGTGGTGGTGGTGGTGGTGGTGGTGGTGGTGGTGGTGGTGGTGGTGGTGGTGGAGGTGGTGGTGATGGAGGTGGTAGTGGTGGTGGTGGTAGTGGAGGTGGTGGTGGTGGTGATGGAGGTGGTAGTGGTGGTGGTAGTGGTGATGGAGGTGGTGGTGGTGGTGGAGGTGATGGAGGTGGTGGTGATGGTGGTGGTGATGGAGGTGGTGGTGGTGGTGGAGGTGGTGGTAGTGGTGGTGGAGTGGTGATGGAGGTGGTGGTAGTGGTGATGGAGGTGGTGGTGATGGTGGTGGTGATGGAGGTGGTGGTGGTGGTGGTGGAGGTGGTGGTAGTGGTGATGGAGGTGGTGATGGAGGTGGTGGTGGTGATGGAGGTGGTGATGGAGGTGGTGATGGTGATGGAGGTGGTGATGGAGGTGGTGGTGGTGGAGTAGGGAGAGGTAGAGTAATGAAGCAGACAGAAGAGGACGTTTTCTGTGCATAATTGCATTGTGAAAATGAATAATAACCAGAAATATAAAATAAGAAAAACATCTCATCGTTTTATGTAGTGCATTAGCTCTTTCAATTTTTTTTGTTATAGTATCCTATTTCTTCTAAGTATCATGGGTCCGTTGGGGAGAGAGAGAGAGAGAGAGAGAGCGAGAGCGAGAGAGAGAGCGAGAGAGCGAGAGAGAGAGAGAGAGAGAGAGAGAGAGAGAGAGAGAGAGAGAGAGAGAGAGAGAGAGAGAGAGGGGCAAAGAGATAGAGATGGAGACAGAGGGGGGCATGACAGATAGTCAAAGAGAGAGAGAGAGAGAGAGAGAGAGGCATGACAGAGAGAGAGACAGAGAGACAGAGATGGAGACAGAGAGAGGCATGACAGAGAGAGAGAGAGAGAGATCGAGATAGCATCAGAGGGGGAGCCATAGGCTGGCTGACAGGAGAGAGGGGGGGGGGGGGGGGGGGGAGGGGGGAGAGGGGGGAGAGGGGGAGAGAGCGGCTGGATACAGTCCAGTCCAGCATTGGAGCCACACACCCCGCTGTGTGTGTGCCGTCACGTGGAATTAACAGCATCCAAGGCTGGGGGATAAGAGACTTGAACTCTGGCTGAGGTAAAAGAGGAGGGGGCGGAGGAGGAAGGGAGATGAAGAGAGGCAGTGAACAGAGGGGAACACTGCAGCGGTAGGAGCGTTTGGGGTCGCGGGGGAGGCGGGGGGAGACGGGGGGAGGCGGGGGTTGTAAGAAGAGAGATGTAAAGACTAAGAGGGCAATCGGTGGGACACCGCTCACTGCCGGATGTGTCCTGTTCTCCTGAAAAAAAGCTGACTAGCAGAGTTTCATTGAACATCCTTCCCAGAAAACGGATGATTTGCCAGCTTGGAGAGCATGAGGCCAGCGAGCCGGATTGGGATGTAAGGGGGGGGGGGGTGGGGGGGGATGACAACCCTGCTATCAAACGGTCTACTGGCTACATATCAAGCATATGTGATATTTATAATTCCAGATAAGAGCAAGAGCTAGAAGCACGAGGCTAGTCTAGGCCATTCACTGCACTATATCTATGCAATACTGCCCTACAAAAGGCAAAAGACCCTTAGACCCGCCAGAACTGAGAAAAGTTCCCTTTATCAGTGGAAATGTTAGCAGTTGTTTGCCTTTCATGAATGTATCTCATGTCCACAAATAATCCCGAGCTCAAACTTGACCTTTGACCCTGATTTGGAAGTGAAGGTGTTTTTTTGCCTTACAGAACATTTTCGGAATAAGGCCATCTCCATCACAAAGGACCGCGACCACCCTGGGCTCCATCTCTTCTCCCACCCTCCGGTCCAGTCACCGGTTCCCCAGCATCCGTCCAAGGACTACCAGGTTTAAGGATAGTTTTTATCCACAGGCAGTGCTGCCTACTCATAGCAGTCGCGTAGAGTGAGTGCTTCCACTATCATAACATTGTCATTCATATTACATTACACTATCATACTTTTCCTGGACTTTTTGGAACACATTAGAGTTACTGTACCGCACTGTATCCATGATGCTGCTGCACTACTGGCTCTTTAAAGTGCTTTTAAATGCTTTTTTGCACAATTCAACATATGTATGTATCATCACTATACAGTCACTATATTGTTATTTTTATTGTCATAAATTATTGTTAACAGAATTGTTAAAGTATAGTGTTGTATAGTATAAGTATAGTACATAGCAAAGTAAGTGTTCAATTGTAGGAAAGTCCTTCTGCGAGAGGGAATGGGGAGGAAGCGTTCCATTGAACTTGTTGCATATGGCAGTAGTAAAATCCTGAATCTTGAATGTTGAATAAGGGCTCACGCCAAGGCAAAGGGCAGTAACTTCCATTGGATCTCACTTTGTTTGGTGTTGGTTTAGGTTCTCGTGCCACGAACTCCATCTTAACAAAAACCTCAGCTAGCTAGACGATCCCGCCCGGTATTCAATTATCTCCCACATCCAAATATTATCCGGACTCTTCGGAACAGAAAAATATCACGTTCCCTTCCAGCTGGAACAAAGGCTAAGAAGTGGAGAAGCTTCTTCCACAGTGTTCTAGACGAAAGAAAATGACACGGTAGACCTAGGACATTCAACAACATGATAAAGTAGGTCTTCATTGTTCCAATAAACTGCCAGCGGGCAGTGCAGTTGTTAGGCAGTTGTGAGGTAGACGTACGAGGTGGGCCTCAGAGCGAGCCAGAAACCAAGAATGAGATCCCCCTGACTAATGCAGACGTCTTTAAGAATGGAGAGCTGAATTTTTGTTCATTATCCTTGTGGAGATATTGGAGGAGGTAGCAGGTGCGCACACACACACAGCTGGAGCAGCCAGGCACAGGAAAACACCTGCACACAATCACAACCCAGCATCACTGGTGACCTTCGGGGAGATTTAGCTCGCTGCCCATTCAATAGAGGCCGATTCTTTACTAGTACGGTGCTGGGTTATCCACTGTCATAGAGCGTGTCTGCGTCAGTGTGTGTGTGTGTGTGTGTGTGTCAGTGCATGTGCGTGTGTGTGTGTGTGTGAGTGTGTGTGTGTCAGTGTGTGTGTGTGTGTGTGTGTGTGTGTGTGTCTGTCAGTGTGTATGTGTGTGTGTCAGTGTGTCAATGTGTGTGTGTGTCAGCGTGTGTGGCAGTGTGTGTGTCTGTGTGTGTCAGTGTGTGTGTCAGTAAGTGTGTGTGTGTGTGTCAGTGTGTGTGTGTGTGTGTGTGTGTGGCAGTCAGTGTGTGTGTGTGTGTGTGTGTGTGTGTGTGTGTGTGTGTGTGTCTGTGTCAGTGTGTGTGTCAGTGTGTGTGTGTTAGTGTGTGTGTGTGTGTGTGTGTGGCAGTGTGTGTGTGTGTGTGTGTGTGTGTGTGTGTGTGTGTGTGTGTGTGTGTGTGTGTGTGTGTGTGGCAGTGTGTGTGTGTGTGTGTCAGTGTGTGTGTGTGTGTGTCAGTGTGTGTGTGTGTGTGTGTCTGTCCGTGTGTCAGTGTGTGTGTGTGTGTCAGTGTGTGTGTGTGTGGCAGTGTGTGTGTGTGTGTCTGTGTGGCAGTCAGTGTGTGTGTGTGGCAGTCAGTGTGTGTGTGTGTGTGTGTGTGTGTGTGTAGCAGTGTGTGTGTGTGTGTGTGTGTGTGCAAGACCTGCTGTACCTGCGTGGGAATATGTGTGATGGAATGTGACTGTTTGCACTTCATCCTTCAAAATGTGCCTCGTAGGTTGCAGCTCGAAAAGGTGAGTTAACGCACGCGGGGAAAACACAGCGTGAAACACAGCGTCAGTTCGCCAAGGCCGACGTTTCCGAAGTGCGGGTGAACCGGTGAATCGGGTTCAACAACACCCACACATCGAGGGTCCTCTCACAGGGTAGTTCTGGGATTTGACTACATTTAAATTGTGTCGTACCAAGAGGAATGAAAAGGAAGAAATGGAAACGTCACGGTGGAACAAACGCTCCTCGGAAAAACTTAAGGTTCCTGGAATTCCTCCAAGCTAATTAAAACGACACCTTGGATGTAAACCAAACAGCTTGCCGTCGACGCACTCCGTCTTGTCTCCCCTTCACACGCGCTAGACACAGGTACACAGGTACACTACCACCCCCGCCCCCCCCCCCCCCTATACACCCCCCACCGATCGCAGGGAAATAAATCCTTCTGTTTCAATGAGCCGCTTCCCTGCAGTCACGCGGTTGGGGGGGGTGGTGTTGGTGTGAACGCGTGCTCCTTCTGTGGGGGTAACGCACGTGGTGTGTGTGTGTGTGTGTGTGTGTGTGTGTGTGTGTGTGTGTGTGTGTGCTTCTGCACTAGAAACCAAAGGCAACATCACACAGTATGTGTGAGGGCGATGGCGAGAGAGAGAGAGAGAGAGAGAGAGAGAGAGAGAGAGAGAGAGAGAGAGAGAGAGAGAGAGAGGGAGCTGGAGGATGGAGGCAAAGAGAAAGCGGGAGAGAGATGAAAAGAGAGAGAGAGAGAGCGAGAGAGAGAGAGAGAGAGAGAGAGATCGGCGGAAGGAAAAGAGGACGAGAGAGAAGGGCCCCCCCAATGTGTACACATCGCAGACCTAATAAATTCTCCAGCCTCTCTCACACGGTGGGTGGGGGATGGGGAAGAGGAGGGGGAGGAGGAGGGGGTGGGGAGAGAGAGAGAGAGAGGGTGCATGACCTTCTGTCTCTCTCTCCGCCGGCTCACCATCATCGCCTCCCACAACTCCATCCCTCCCTCCCTCCCTCCCTCCCCTGCTTGCTTGCTCGCTCCACAACCTCCATACCTTCCTCTTGATTTGATCAATTATAAAGGTTGGATTTCGATGTCAAATTGGGTCCGCCGATGCGCCGCTACGCCGGGGCCCGCCCGGCACGAACCCTCCTGCAGTATTAATACATGCAGAGAGAGAGAGAGAGAGAGAGAGAGAGAGAGAGCGGGGGTGGGGGGGGGGGGGGTGGTGGAGGGTGGGTGGGGGGTGGTGGAGGGGGGGGGGGGGTCGTCTGCTCCACTATTCACAGCTCGGCGCGGTAGCCGGGGCCAGCTGCTGTTGGTACAACTCAATGAGGAGGGGGGGGAGGAGAGGGGGGAGGGAGGGAGGGGAGGAGGTCTGCTGGGTGTAATGAGTACATCAGATAGAGGAAGAGAGACCGGTTGAATTAGATATGAGGGGATTAGGTCCATGGGAATGACCTGTTGAATCATGGATGGATAGGCCCCGGGTGTTTTTTTTTTTGGGGGGGGGGGGGGGTTTCTCTCTGAAATTAACGCGGAAGAAG
>CM051001.1:23490389-23507889 GCA_027704905.1 Muraenolepis orangiensis
TGTGTGGAGGACTCTCTCAGCGTGGAGGAAGGAGTCACACGACTCGACAATTAACAAAAAATAGTTTGTTTTGAAAGCAACGGAAAATTGGAAAAAACCCCCTTTGTACCCGGTGTACGACGCTCATTACGCCGCTAAACTAACGCATACAAACACAGCAGTTTGTACAGTAGAGGCGGGCGGCGCATTTGGCCACACAATTTGCACAAGAACGAAGACAAAACAATCGTAAAAGAAGGCGAGGAGGAGGAAGAAGAAGGAGAAGAAGAAGGAGAAGAAGAAGAAGAAGAAGAAAAGCAGCGCCGTATCCAACGGCAACGGGGAGGCACAGCTACTATTTTTAGCAGGATTAATACGGGGTTCTAAATAATTAACTGATAATTGTCTGGCAATCAAGAGAAAGATAAAAATGATCCTCTTCAGGGGTTTTCTTTTTTTATTCGATGAAGAAAAAAAAAAAAGAATGCTAATCTTTGTCAGAGGTGTCAGCGGGGAACAGTGAGCAGCTTTGTGTTAGAGTCACTCAAAACATCCTTAATCTCGCTGTTATTGACAGGAAGGGGTACAATAAGAGGCTCACGCTAGAAGGCACAAGTGGATTTCCCAATAATTAGTGGAAAGTGAGTGATTGGCCCCCCCCCTCCCTCCCTCCCTCCCTCCCTCCCTCCCTCCCTCCCTCCCTCCCTCATCCCTTCTTAGCGTCACACTATACAGTACACATGAATTAGACCCGTCTGCTCCATATCACACACAGACCAGTGCAGGAGTGCATGCACAGAGAAAGTGCCGAGTGAGATACACATACACACACACACAAATGCCCACACACACACACACACACACACAAATGCCCACACGCCCACACACACACACACACGTCAATACATGTATAATGTACTTCCACATATATATACACACATGCCTGCATACATGAATTGTGTTGCTGGGCCACCACCGCACACACACACACACACACACACACACACACACACACGCACCTTTGTACATGTACAATATGTGCGCTGCTCCTTCAGCCCCAAGCGTGAACGGTGGCTCGCTATCAAGACACGCGGCGGCGTGCAGAAACCAGAAGCCCTTGAGCGCGGCAATCACACGTGCGGGCGCAATCAATAGCGTTGTTGTGTGTGGCGTTCCCTTCTCGCTCTGTGTGAACGATAGCATCTCGTGTAATTAAGGTCGGTCGGTGTGTGTGTGTGTGTACATTTTCAGTGTAGCCCAAACGCCACCAAAGTGTATCGCTCCTTGCAGGGTTGTGTGCGTGTTACGGATGTGTGTTGCGGATGTGTGTTACACCTGTTGCTGATACACGTAACAAATGTGTGTTACATAAGTGTGTGTAACGTATGCGTTTTACGGGTGTGTGTTCCGGATGCGTGTTACAGGTGCGTGTTGGAGATACGTGTTACTGGTGCGTGTTACGGATGTGTGTTAGAGTTGTGTGTTACAGTGGCCCGTGACTGATACACGTTACGAATGTGTGTTACAAGTGTGTGTTACGTATGCGTGTTAAGGATGCGTGTTACGGATGCGTGTTACAGGTGTGTGTTACAGGTGCGTGTAAGAGATACGTGTTACAGGTGTGTGTGTTACAGATACGTGTTACAGGTGTGTGTTACAGGTGCGCGTAAGAGATACGTGTTACAGGTGTGTGTTACAGGTGCGCGTAAGAGATACGTGTTACAGGTGTGTGTTACAGGTGCGCGTAAGAGATACGTGTTACAGGTGTGTGTTACAGGTGCGCGTAAGAGATACGTGTTACAGGTGTGTGTTACAGCTGCGCGTAAGAGATACGTGTTACAGGTGTGTGTTACAGCTGCGCGTAAGAGATACGTGTTACAGGTGCGCTTAAGAGATACGTGTCACAGGTGCGTGTTAAGAGCTACGCGTTACAGCTGCGTGCTATGGAGGTGCGTTACAAGGTGCGTGTGACGGGATGCGTGTACCACGGCGGCTTGTGGCAGGGGGGGGTGGGGGGGGGGTGGGTGGGGGGAACCCAGAGAGCAGACGGACCCAGCAGAACAGAGAGTACTGCCAAGCAGCTGACGAATGGCCCCTGGCTATATAGCGTGTGCTTCCGCTCCAATCTGTGGGAATCAAAGTGTCTGGGGCCGGCTGTTGGCTGGGTTTCCGTGCAGCGTCAACACTAACTCTCTCTATTCCACTGCTACAACTACTATATACTACGACGACGACTACTACTACTACTACTTCTTCTGTCTCTCTCTCTCCCTCCCTCCCTCCCTCCCTCTCTCCCTCGCCCTACTCCTTTTCCCGTGGTCTCTCATTTTGTTCTTCACCTTTTTCCTCCCTGTAAATCCGTAAACGTGTTGAAGCGCGCAATGGTGGTGGCCACTTAATGAACAAACAAGCACAAACAAGGTAGGAGAAAGGCTGAGGGCTCTACCTGGGAAACCTTCTCTCCAGCAATCAATGGCAGCGCTAAACGCAGCTCTACCCGCTGAGCCCGGCTCTGTCAAAGTACACACGCACGCACACGCACACGCACACACACACACCCACACACACACACACACACACACACACACACACAGGCACAGGCACACATCCACATAAATATACACGCACACAAAAACACAAATAAATAAATGCCCATAAATGCACACACCAACTTCCAAACATCCACACACACAAACACACACACACACACACACACACAGAAACACGGTGAGGAAGACACAGGCAAGCAGATGAATCGGAGGCTCGGAGGCTCCAACAACATTTTAGCGCCGTGGAACACAATCACCGACCGGGATGGCCACCGCTGGATCTCAACAGAGAGCAGAGCGGTTCCACACGACAAGATCGTTTGTCACCATTGTCCCCCCCGTCCCCCCCGTCCCCCAGCGAGTGTGTGTATATTTTGGGTAGTAGTAAGCGAGAATAAAACGAGAACTCAGTAACTTCGACGTCAGAAGTAAGTGGTCTGCGATGGCGTCTCCATGGCGCCAGAGGGGGAGCAGAGGTTCGCCGGGGATAAAACACGGAGGCCGCACTTACCGGCGGTACGGAACCCTCAGAGTGACTTAGCGTAGCTGCCGGGGAGAGAGAGCGCGGCACGCTAGCCTATTATCTCGGTAAGCGTTGGTAAGCGCGGTGCTCAGAGGCGATCGCCAGCCAGCCAGCCAGCCGAATTGCCACCTGCACCGACCGCTCCCCTGGGAACGGCTGTGAGTACTGTGTGCGAATGACATGCGGAGAGGGAAAATATTAAATACATAAAGGGAGGATGAGGAATGGGTAGAATCATGGAACTCGCACACAAACACACACACACACACACACACACACACACACATCCACACACACACATGCAAACGTACATGCACACACATACACACATGCAGACACACACATACACATGCACACACGCGCACACACACACACATAAACACACGCGCACACACACACATGCACACACACGCAGACACATATTTTTCTTTGGTATGTATTCACTCATTTACTCACACACACACACACACACACACACAAAAACACACACATACACACATGCACACACGCCCGCACAAACGAACACACACGCACACACACACACGCACATATTTTTCTTTGGTATGTATTCACTCATTTACTTTTTTCTGCAGTCCTTAATCTTAATCATGGATCTTGTTTAATTGCACAGGCCTTCTGGAATACCATTAAGTCTGCCGTTTCACAGCGGACCCAATTATTTTACAACTACCTCCAACGACTGGCTGCACTTCTAGACCGAACGTTAGCCGCACTCAGAGAAAGAGGGGGGGGGGCGGGGGAGGCGGGGGAGAGAGATAAGGACGGAGAGAGAGAGAGAGAGAGAGAGAGAGAGAGAGAGAGAGAGAGAGAGAGAGAGAGAGAGAGAGAGAGAGAGAGAGAGAGAGAGAGAGAGAGGGAGCAAGTTAGAGAGGGAGAGAAAGATGGAGAGAGAAAGGGAGAGAGAGAGAGAGAGAGAGAGAGAGAGAGAGAGAGAGAGAGAGAGAGAGAGAGAGAGAGAGAGAGAGAGAGAGAGAGAGAGAGGGAGAGAAAGATGGAGAGAGAAAGGGAGAGAAAGATTGGAGAGAGAAAGGGAGAGAAAGATTGGGAGAGAGAGAGAGAGGTGACTGTGTGCGTGTGTGGCTGTGTGTGTGTGTGAGAGAGAGAGAGATACCGGGTTTGTGTGTGAGGGTGTGTGTGGTGCGTGTATGTTGGCATGCATGCATGCCAACATACACGCACCACACACACCCTCACACACAAACACCCACATACATACACACATGTGTATGCACGGGTGTCTTGTGTGTCTCATCTACCTGTGAGTGTTGTGTACATCAATGTGTGTGTGTGTGTGTGTGTGTGTGTGTGTGTGTGTGTGGTGTGTGTGTGTGTGTGTGCCACTTGTGTGTGTGAGCGTGTGTGTATAGGGGTTGCAGGCTAAGCGCTTCCACATGAATACACGGGGCACACCTTTCTTTCTTTTCCCGCTGTTTTTTTGTTTGTTTTTTACGCATAGGTGAAATTGTGGAGAGCAGAGGGGCCGGTTATCGAGCAGCGGGACAAATCTATAGCAGCCATTAAAATGCAAATATCCTGACCGGGGGTCCGGTGCTCCGATGCTGCGCTAATAACAAGCAGCGGGGAGCGATCGTGAATCAAACTCACACACGGCGGTGACCTATTGCATAAATACCAGCGCTGCACAATGGAAGGAGAGCCGTAATGCGATAAGGCCGTTCACGACGCAAAAAGAGCACAACGCAAACAAAAACTGCCAAAAGAAAGAAGAAGGAGCAAAACACAGAAATCCTGAGAGAGGGAACGCCATTCAAGAAAAAGTGACGCCATGCGGACCGCATGGCCTGAATTAAAGCTTACTGGGTGTGTGTGTGTGTGTGTGTGTGTGTGTGTGCGTGCGAACGGCAGGAAATAGCAAATCAGAAGCGCTCTGCTCCCCCAGTGAGTAAACACGTCTGAGAGCATAGCATCCTGTTTATGCACTGATGCAATGCTGCTGGTCGTCATGTGTGCAGGGGGATTCAAGAGCGTGTGTGCGTGTGTGTGTGTGCGTGCGTGTGCGTGTGTGTGCATGTGGGTGGCCCCAGGGGAGGTTAGCTTTGCAGCTGCCTGTTACTATTTCTTCATAGCCTATAACCTAGTAGTACGAGCAGCAGACGAAATTCCCATCCAGCAGCTCAGTTTTCAGACGGGCCGTGGTCTCACACACAACCGTCTCCTTTGGGGACTTGGCCGGCTTGGACTCAACCTAATGTTCAAGCTCTTTGCTCGTGATTTTATTATTATACAGCGTTTATTAATACTTTTATAGGGGCTTCGCGGATTGTAATGAAATAATGGGGTAAATACATACGATGCATATCTTAATCGGTTCACTACATCTCGTTGAGCAACTAATTGGCAGTGGCAACATATACCCTGTCCATATCAGAAGGTGATCTACGGAAATGCCTGTAAATATCAGGTCAAATTACAGATATTTTCTCGTGCATATTGGTTGTTGATTATATTGCTCACACAATCACATCATGCTTAAAAATATGGGAATCTGATGAAGATGACATTTTGTCTGTGATTCATAATGAAAAGCACAAAATAATTCAAAAGAAAAATAACATATATGAAAATAACAAGTACAACAGGCGTTACAGTACTTTGTGCATTACAGCGCTGTGCACCACCACCACCAAAGTGAAACATCTCTGTGAACCACCCACGGGACGCCCTGGACAGACCTTCAGGAGTCCAAGGGGAGGACACAGAGAGGCGTGAGAGACACAGAGGGAGTGGGGGGGGGGGGGGGGGGGGTGGAGGAGGGGGTCACGGGCGAGAGACAGGAAGAGCAAAGGACCAGAGAAAGGAACGATTTTCCTATTTTTCTTCTTTTTTTTTTGTGTTGTGCAAGATCACATCATCATCTGGTGTGAAAGCTGGAGGATAGCCGGGTGAAGACGAGAGCTTTTTTTTTTTTCATAATTTATTCTTCGAATCTGTCTTTCCGACACCTTGAGGAGAAGAAGAAGTCAGATTTTCCGTTTCCTTACATATTACTACTCAAGAGAATAGATGACACACTGAGTGTATGTACTGCCACAGCGTTCACAGACATACACCTCTGTGAACCCCCCCTAATGTCGCACTCCACGGGGGAGTACTTGTACAGAAGACTGTCATAAAATGGATAACAATATAAATGAATGAATATAATAATCACAACATCAGCTGGAGGGGGGGGGAGGGTGGGGGGGGGGGGGAGCATGAACATGTATTTCCTTAAAAGTTAATACTAATCTCACGGAGGAGTTATTGGAAGGGCTTATGGAGACTTGTATCAAATAGGATAGGGGGCTCAGCATCGGATTTAATCCGATAACACCTACAGATACTGAGTGAGACGGGCGATTCAATTGCGCGCTCCGTGGGCCCATTCTGCACATAGTTCACTTGTTAACGCGATAAGGAGGCTACTGTCGAGGGATTAGGTTATCTATTAGTGGATCAGCCCTATACCTCCCACCTCAGGTATCTCATTATCCCACACACGGTGGCTGTGCGGCGCCATCTGTACATTACCTGTGTCCTGCCGCTAGCATCGGGGGGGCTTCAGCACGCCTCCATCCCTGACCCCCCCCCCCCATTGCACCCAAAGCACGCATGGACCCACATACGCGACACGCTCACACATGCGGCATGCACAGGGGAAGAACTCCAATAATGCACCGCCCCTCCACACACACACGCACACGCACACACACACAAACACACACACACACAGACGTGGACACCTCGCTATGGGAATGCACATGTGTAGTAGCTATAAACACATGTGCAAGTAAAGACACAAGCATACGCAAAAGCACACACACACGCATGCAAACACAAACACACACACACACGCAACTTCACACTTGCACGTGCAGACACTCACGCACAGATGTCCCTTTGGGCTAAAGTTGCAGAAATCAAATGTTTGTATACGCACACACACACACACACACACACACACACACACACACACACACACACACACACACACACACACACACACACACACACACACACACACACACACACACACACACACACACCACACCACAACACACGCCCACCCACTGTAATTAACAGCCCTTGCGCCTGTCAGCATTAAGGCTGATCTCACACCATCCAAACAACACCGGAAAACACACAGGAGAGAGAGAGAGAGAGAGAGAGAGAGAGAGAGAGAGAGAGAGAGAGAGAGAGAGAGAGAGAGAGAACCACAGGGGAAGGATTTCAACCAATCGGAGAGCCACCTTTGAGCGAATGGGGGGGGGGGGGGGGGGGGGTGGTGTAACGCACGCCACCTTTTTTCCCGGGCCAAGCAGAACGTCGAGGCAAGCCACGACCAGCCTGAGAGAGCCCTGGAGCTACTGTACTGTGTCAACACAACACAACACAACACAACACACACTAACGGCTATAGCCGCGATTGACCACAAAAAAAAATAAAAATACACAGATACACAAAAGCGAAATAATCCCGCACATCACGGGACACTTCCCTATGGTGCCGGTTGTGTCGGTGCGCTGATGCGGAACATTTTTATTAATTAATTTTTTTTAAATAAAAAGGAAAATGAAAACATGGGCGATAAAAAAGTGTGGGAATAATCGCCGGAGTGTGTCTGTGAGCGACGCCCCTCAAGGGCCACGGTGCTATTAATAAACACAGGGTGATTGTGTGTGAGCACACCTCGACACTGATCAGTACACAGCCAGCCCCCCCCCCCCCTGTGTGTGTGTGTGTGTGTGTGTGTGTGTGTGTGTGTGTGTGTGTGTGCAATGGACCATGGCATTCAGTCATGGGGGGGGGGGGTTGAAACAGAAGATAATGATGGTGAAATTAAATAAAAGTTACATAGCAGTGAAAGCCCTTAGGGGATGGCGGGAGATGGGGATGGGGGGATGGGGGGGGGGGTAACGCTTTAGGGATAGACAGGTTGAATTAAATGCATTTCTTTCTCTCTTTGCCTGGTAGGAAATCTATTAGGGCTAGGAGGGGGGGGGGCTATAGGCATGTGATGGGGCAGTGTGGTGGTGGTGGTGGTGTGAAAATGCAGGTCAGCCCGGGAGGTTAATTGTGGAGCATCTGTCTGGACGTGGCGGGGCGGAGCGGGGGGGGGGATGGAGGAAGGGGGGAGCCGACGGGCAGCACATTGGATGGTATTTAGGAGATTAGAGCGTTTGATGGGATGAGACGCATGTGTGCGTGTGTGTGTGTGTGTGTGTGTGTGTGTGTGTGTGTGTGTGTGTGTGTGTGTGTGTGTGTGTGTGTGTGTGTGTGTGTGTGTGTGTGTGTGCGAGTGTGAGTGTGTTGAGTGGGTGTACACGTGTGTGTGTGTCTGAAGTGTGTGTCTCCGCCCGCCCGCCCGCCCCCTCCTCCTCTTCCTCCCCAGACTCGAGGCGGACGGACGCAGGTTGCCAGGTGGAGGACACGGAACGAACACCATCGCGACGCCAGCCGATCGCAACGTTGTCCGACGCTGTAAGACCGGTTGATCGGCTACCCTGTACGTTCGCAATGCATTCGTTGTTTGCAAACTATAAACTTGGCTTGTGTGGATGTTGTATATAACGGTGAATGTATACGGTCACACGGATACAGGATCAACAAATATGAGCCAGCTCGGCATCCGCCCTGAAATGCATCTGGGCTCCAAGCTTTCAAATGCAACTCTTTCCCCGCGTTTCACCCCGGCTCCGGTCATGAATGGAGCTCTCTTTTTTTTCTTTTCAAAAGAGGATGAGGCTGTTTTGGGGTCGGTGTGATCTTGTACAATCTCAGTTGATCCAGTTCATTTGCCTGCCTCCATGGCGGCAGCACGCTGTGTTTGTGTACCAATTTAGTTTCATATCTGGCAACCCCGGGCCAGGGTACTGTGAGAACAGTAAACAAACACGTTACGGGCTACAGCTAACGACGCTCCGGGCCCCCGGGAATGGACGTTTTTTTTCTCAAAGAAGCATATAGTATCTGTCGTCGGAGAAACCAGCGTTTCGACTTAGCAGGTTTTCCTTGATCTCTGATTATGGTCATTTTAGGATGTGGGACAGGGCATGTGTTACACACATAGCATTCTTTAACTTTAACGCTTAACTTTCAGTTGATCTAAAAACACTAGAAATGCAGATATTGTTATCGTTACCCTTAATGAACCTCAGTTGCATTCGTTAACAAATTCATTTAAATTCAAGACCATAAATAAGGACATATGTCACTAAGATAAACAAAAAAAACGACAAAAAAACGACAAAATGAAGACTTTCAATTATAATGATGGAAACATTATTATAGATCAGTCCACAGTCGGTCTCCTCGGTGAGCAGATTGCGGTGGTGAAGAATAGAGAACAGAAGAAAAATCTCTCGCTATCTAATTTAACGATGATGCAAACCAGACAGGACAGAAAGGAACAAAAACTAAACAAAACAATCATCGCCTGACGGCCGCCTCAGGAGGTGGACCGCCATGACAACCGCGATGGAAAAATATAAAAGAATACGAACATATATATATATATATATATATATATATATATATATATATAAAATCTATAATAATATAATCATGGGGTGTGATACGGACTCAGACATGGCCCCGGTGTACAATGGAACCGAATACATACCCGCGAGGGTGGTTGAACACTGTTAGCACTCGCTGCTAGACAACCGTCGCGTATAGTAGTGAGTATAGCGCAATTTACCGGAAACAAACAAACACACACACAAACAAACAGAGACATATACACACACACACACACACACACACACACACACACACACACACACACACACACACACACACACACACACACACACACACACCACACACACACACACACACACACACACACACACACACACACACAGCCCTGCTTTCTTTAACACATGCATGGTCACGTGTGCATAAGCACCACTGGATCACAGCGCGGAACACCCAAAAATAGTACATCACCTCACCTTGCTGTGAGACCATTCTAATCACTTCCCGCGCTACAATTCTGCCTCAAAGCTATCGCTTACACACACACACACACACACAAACAAGCCCACACACACACACAAGCACACACACACACAAGCCCACACACAGCGGTGGCTGTCATTTAAACACTGTGGAATAAACTCCATATTCCGGGGTCCTCTGGGTTTTCAAGAGTCTGCCTTTGTGCAACGTGAGATCATAATTGTCATTCCCGAAATAAAAACTCAAAGTCTCTGGTGACTGTTTATAATTTCCGAGCTCTTTAAACATAATACAATCTTCAGCAAGAAGAACCTGCGTTTGTATTACTAAGCCTATTGCACGGTATCCGATGTCTCCGTCTGGTCTATATTGGACTGTGTTTATATGTACAGTATATATATATATATCCCGAGCAAAACCCTAGAAGAGGACATCTAAATCATGCGCTCTGCTACTGCGTTATAAACCCAGTGCGTAGTGTCACCCGCACTGGCCACTGTCATGCCCAAATCCGCATGAGCGGAAAAGAAAAATACCAAAAATAAATAAAAATACCACTAAAAAGGGATAACAGTTTTGACAGTCGCCAGAGAGAGAGAGAGAGAGAGAGGGGGGGTGGTGGGAAAAAAATATTACATTTCACAGAGAGCGTTTTGACACTGAACTTCACGTTTACGAGCGTGAACCCTTGCGGTCGGTCAGCAACCCCTCTCGTGCTGCTGGAGAACAGGCACCACAGAGCAGGGGGGACGGCCTACGACAAACTGTGGTCAATCACTGCTCTCTGGTGACACGACACTCGCAGATTATTGTCGTGACACCGCCCACACTTTGGGCCATGGTCGATAAACACTTGTTTGTTGTTGTTTTTGGGGGGGGGGGTGATCTTGAAGCTAAATCTGTGATGTTGTTGTTTGTTGATGCTGCTGCTGCTGCTGCTGCTGCTGTGTATTTAACGTTAAGAGTGTCTAAAACCTCTTAAAGTCCCTCAAAACAAGAAAGGCAATTTGATGCATCCGATGATTGTCTATCCGTACTTTAAGAAGATAGGATGAGACAAGATAACATTCATTGAATTAGGGATTCAATGAAGATGATGGCAATACGTTGCTCAGAAACTAACGGAAATTGTACGACGGTTTACAAATAGAATAGGGACATTTTCTGTATGTTCCGATTTGTCTTTTGTTCTTTCTTTTTTTTCTCTTCTGAAGGTCGTTGAAGGTGACCAGACCATATGAAATGGTGCTGTGCTATAAAAAGCCACATGACAACAGCTCTGGAATATGTGCCTTTAACACCTGCGCCCGTTCCTCTGGGCATCGGCAGACAGCTACAGCCCTCTGCAGCTGGACACCACGATCTCTATGTAAAGCAATGTGTTAACGGCAAATTAAAAAGGTGTGCCTGTGTGTGTGTGTGCAGACACACACGTGTTGCGATGTGCACCCCAGTGACGCCAGTGTGTGTGTGTGTGTGTGTGTGTGTGTGTGTGTGTGTGTGTGTATACGCCCGCTTCAGCTGGAGAGAGCGAGAGAGAGCGAGAGAGAGAGAGAGAGAGAGAGAGAGAGAGAGAGAGAGAGAGAGAGAGAGAGAGAGAGAGAGAGAGAGAGAGAGAGAGAGAGAACGAGACACACAGACAGGCAGACAGACAGACAACAGACTGATAGAGAGGTGTGCACCCTAGTGACGCCAGTGTGTGTGTGTGTGTGTGTGTGTGTGTGTGTGTGTGTGTGTGTGTGTGTTAGATATATATCTAATTTTAAATGCAGACGCACATCACCATAAGTGCGGCACGAAAACAAAAAGCAAAAATCAAAAAGCACGATTAGAACCAAAAACAACAAATACAACCGTGGACATTGATATGTACCAGGGTGCAGTGGGTCCCAAGAGCTCCTTCTGTCTTTCGGGGGAATACATTAAAAGCCGTCGTATAAAAAAACCCCAGCCTGGTCTCGGAGGTCTGCGACAGCGTTGTTCCAGGGGGGAGGGGAAGCCCCGGGATCAACACTAAGTCCCAATCACTGAAAGTCAACTCAAGGTCATCCTGGTGGTTCAGCCCCGGGTCTCACTCACACAGCCCTGTTCCGGTTCACCGGTAGAGGCTTAGGGCCCACGGTAGCTCTGTGTGTGTGTGTGTGTGTGTGTGTGTGTGTGTGTGTGTGTGTGTGTGTGTGTGTGTGTGTGTGTGTGTGTGTGTGTGTGGGTGTGTGTGTGTGTGTATGTCTCTGTATGTGTGTGTGTGTGTGTGTGTGTGTGTGTGTGTGTGTGTGTGTGTGTGTGTGTGTGTGTGTGTGTGTGTAGGCACCCTTGAGAGAGAGGGAGGAAAGCAACAGTGGAGAGAGAAAGAGAGAGAGAGAGAGGGAGACAGACAGACCTACAGCCACAGACAGACAGACAGACAGACAGACAGACGACAGACAGAGAGGAAAGCAACAGTGGAGAGACAGACAGACAGACAGAGAAAGAGAGAATATGTATGAGAAAGAGAGAGAGAGAGAGAGAGAGGGAGACACACTGACAGACAGCCACAGACAGACAGACAGACAGAGAGAATATGTATGAGAGAGAGAGAGAGAGAGAGAGAGAGAGAGAGAGAGAGAGAGAGAGAGAGAGAAGAGAGAGAGAGAGAGAGAGAGAGAGAGAGAGAGAGAGAGAGAGAGAGAGAGAGAGAGAGAATGTATGTGAATGTATGTGATGTATGTGTGTATTTGAGTATATGAGAGCATGAGATCATGCGTGTGTGTGTGTGTGTGTGTCACACTTGCGGGTGACATCCCCAAAGCCATCTCGCCTTGCGTAATCACGCAAGCGACGGGGCGCGCCATCAGAGGAGAGGTCAGCCTATCCGCTAATTGGGGGGGGGGGGGGGGGGGGAGTCATCTTCACATAGAACTGTTGTGACCTGTTGTGACTCGGCGTACAGTACGTTAGCGTGTTCGAGTAGTCGGCGGCCACAGAGACGTGGAGGGTGGAGGGCATTCGCCCTCCGCTTGATCTAGCGCCGCGTGCGCTAATGAGAGCTCCATCACAGACTGCGTTATGTCGTAATGTGAGACAGTTTGCAATTGTCAGGTGCGATTAGGGCCCTGGCTCTTTTCTAATTACAATAACGTGTACACCCATATATATATATATATATATATATATATATATATATACTGAATATATATATAAATATATATGCTTACAATCTCTTTACTGGCGGGGACGGGAAGATATGGCGTGGTAACTAATTTACAGCGAGCGGCTCCTGTGATCGCCTTAACCCGATGGAGCGACGCAGAGAACAGGAGTCACCGATCGATAAGGGGGGATATTGACCCAACAGTCAATTATTGCCTGGGTTTATTTATAGAGCAGGGTCGGAGGAGCTCGTGTGCATTTGCTTGCCTTTTCGTTCCTAGTCAGATAGCTAGTTAGTTAACGAGCTAGTGAGTTAGTTAGCTAGCAAGATAGTTAGCTTAGGAGTTAGTTTTCTAGTGAGTTAGTCAGATAGCGGGTTGGTCACATAGCAATTTAGTAAGCTAGCCAGTTAGTCTGATTGCGAGTTAGTCAGATAGCAAATTAGTCAGATATCAAGTTCGTTAGCTAGCAAGTTATTTAGCTAGCAAGTTATTTAGCTAGCAAGTTAGTTAGCTAGCTAGTTAGTCAGACAGCAAGTTAGTCAGACAGCAAGTTAGTTAGCTAGTGAGTTAGTCAGAAAGCAAGTTATTTAGATAGCGAGAGTTAGTCAGATAGCCAGGAAGTCAGCTTGCGAGTTAGTAAGCTAGTGAGTTAGTCAGACGGCGGGATAGTTAGCTAGGGAGTTCTTGTGTCTGAGTATGCATGACACGTAACAAGGAAATGGAGTACGAGGGGTTACGAGTCTTTCAGCACACGTCTAACAACTTTAAAGAATCTCTTACAAAAGTCTAAAAATTCCACCGTGTCTTTGACTGAGGATTGAATGGCAGAACTCCTGCCCCCCCGCCCCCCCCACCCCCCCCCCAGCCCCAGTCCCAGCCCAAAAATACTCAAAAAAAGATAGAAATGTGAAATGTGACACGGGAAAACAAAGCACGTCAGAGCTGAGGAGTGGAGGAGGCATCTACCGAGAACCACATGTGGCCACAGAAGATAGACAGAACAGGAAGGAGTAAGAGAGACACAGAGAGGCTCTTTTCACAGAGAGATGGAGAAAGAGAGAGAGAGAGAGACACACACACACAGAGTGAGACAGACAGAGAGAGAGAGAGAGAGAGAGGGAGAGAGAGAGGGGGGGGGGGGGAAGAGACACACACACACACACAGACAGACACAGATGGAGAAAGAGAGAGAGAGAGAGAGACACACACACACACAGAGTGAGACAGAGTGAGACAGACAGAGAGAGAGAGAGAGAGAGAGAGAGAGAGAGAGAGAGAGAGAGAGAGGGAGAGAGAGAGGGGGGGGGAAGAGACACACACACACACACAGACAGACACAGATGGAGAAAGAGAGAGGAGCAGAGGGAGACAAAGAGAGAGAGTCAATGTGACACAGAGACACACACACAGACCGAGAGAGAAAGAGACAGCGAGAGAGAGAGAGAGGGATAGAGAGGGACTCACAGACAGAGAGAGGGAGAGAGAGATACAAAGAGAGGGAGAGAGAGAGACAAAGAGAGAGAGAGAGAGAAAGAGAGAGAGAGAGAGATGGAGAGAGACACAGAGAGAGAGAAAGGGGAGAGAACAGGAGGAGCGAGAGGGGTTGAGAGAGAGAGAGAGAGAGAGAGAGAAAGACAGAGAGACCGAGAGAGAGAGAGAGAGATGGAGAGCGACGTGAGGAAACAGCTCCGTCTCTCCACACGTCCTCTGTCCCCGAGACACGCGCCACATGCTGCTGCTCGCACTGCAGCATGTGGCGCCACTCTGACAGAGCGCTGTCTGTGGCGCGCTTCCCCCGCCGCCGCCGCCCCCCCCCACCACCACCACACCCCCCCCCCCCCCCTCTGCGTGATTGATGAGCCTCATTTTGCCAATTAATGGCGAATCCCCCGTTGAATAGCATCAGATTGTCGTTTGTAACTGTTAGTGTTTCGGGAGTGTCACAGATTCATTTTAATTAGAGGACTCTTCTCTCTCTGGCTCTCTGGCTCTCTCCCCCCCATCCTCTCTCTCCCCCCCATCCTCTCTCTCCCTCATCTCTCTCCCTCCTCTCTCTCCCTCCTCTCTCCCCCCATCCTCTCTCTCCCTCATCTCTCTCCCTCCTCTCTCTCCCTCCTCTCTCCCCCCATCCTCTCTCTCCCTCATCTCTCTCCCTCCTCTCTCCCCCCCATCCTCTCTCTCCCTCATCTCTCTCCCTCCTCTCTCTCCCTCATCTCTCTCCCTCCTCTCTCTCCCTCCTCTCCCCCCCACACAGCTAAAGCACCGGCTACTCCCGATTCCCCGAGGGCTGAGCGTATCGTCGGTAATGCGTGTGTGGGGGGGGGGAAACGGGCGTCCAAGAGGCGGTCCAATTGCGGCCCTAATTAGTTCATTAACAAAATATACAGTTTTAACACACCGCCATGGCGTCAACGCAAACCCTTTTGCGCTCTCTCTCTCTGACTCTCAAATACAGTCGAGTCGTCAAGCACGAGGCGTCCGGTGCTCTTCATTAACAGCACCGAGGCCTCTGATTGCGGCAGAGCGCTCAAACGGTGTCAATAAATCACAATGAGAGAGAGAGAGAGAGAGAGAGAGAGAGAGAGAGAGAGAGAGAGAGAGAGAGAGAGAGCGACAGAAGAACAAGACAGACAGCGGACAGACAGACAGACCGCCGACGGGCAGACAGGCAGGCAGGCATACAGGCAGACAGACAGACAGAGAGAGAGACACACACACAAAAAGACAGACTGACAAAGAGAAAGAAAGAGACGGAGAGACAGACAGACAGAGAAACTAACAGACAGCAGATAGATAGACAGAGATGCTTCCTGTCCAACAGAGAGAGAGAGAGAGAGAGAGAGAGAGAGAGAGAGAGAGAGAGAGAGAGAGAGAGGGTATCACTTATTTGCTATAAAGCCATTAATAATAATAATAATAATAATAATAATAATAATAATAATAATAATAAATGTCAGCAATTGCATGAATGTCTCCTCTGTACATCGCAGCAACGGGAATTAAAAATAATTTTATCTTATGCATAAAAAATATCTAAATCTTGCTGTATGGGTTGGAAAGCGAATGAGTGCTGGGTTAGGAACGGCACCATCGTACGGACGGCCACGGACGCTAACACTGACGTAAGGTTAGCTTGACTGGCGCGGGCACAGCGCAGCGCAGCGGCCGTCCCGTTGGGTGTCTTAAAGGCGCTTAGAGAAGTATGGTGTTTCCCCCCCCCCGCTCGCTGCTCTGAGAACGGAATCATCATCCCCCCTCCCCTCCCTCCCCCCTCCCCCTCCCCCCGCCCCTACAATGGGGGCCTGTCATTCACCGGGAGTCTCCGGGATTTCATTAAAACATCAAATGAAAGTGAAATCATGAGCCGTGACGGACGGACGGAAAGAGAGAGAGAGAGAGAGAGAGAGAGAGAGAGAGAGAGAGAGAGAGAGAGAGAGAGAGAGAGAGAGAGAGAGAGAGAGAGGAGAGAGAGAGAGAGAGAGAGAGAGAGAGAGAGAGAGAGAGAGAGAGAGAGAGAGGATTGCTAAGCAGAGAGCGCGCCTGGCGTCTAGCGCGGGATTAGCGGTCGGCAACAAGTGCTCAAGAGGGGGGGGGGGGGAGGAGGAGGAGGAGGAGGAGGAGGAGGAGGAGGAGGAGGAGGAGGAGGAGGAGGAGGAGGAGGAGGAGGAGGAGGAGGGTGTTTGGGGCTTTGCATCAAAAACCACCGGGAGCCCGTGACAAACGAGAGGGCGAGAGAGAGGGACCTTTTTGGTGGAAGTAAGTAAGGAGAGATGCAGATTGGAGCCACTGCCCTGCTCCTGGGTCCTCCAGACTTGTTTTTGGGGTGGGGGGGGTTGGCTGCCGGTACAGGTTCTATACAGCGCTATACAGCGGCTAGTATACCATGCTACGAGGCTACGCTAGAACACTATGCCGCTGTGAGCCGCTGCTTTCTGAAGCTCTGAAAACTGCAGAGATGTAAACAAACAAAAACAAACAAACAAGCAGTTGATAGTGTTGTTATGCTCTAGTTCTAGTGTGCTTGTGGTGTGGTACTGTCCTTTGCGGCTAGCCGGTTGTGCGAGTGCCTGATTGGTTAATGAAGTTAATAGGGTAGTTTATGTTTCATCGGTTGTATGTTGCAGGTGCAACCGGCCGGGTTTGCCGCTAGGTTTTAAAGATCAGCAGCGGGGGGCCACGCCTTTCGGGCCTCTCTCACAGGTGCCGTGTGTCGATGGTGAGTCCTTGTCCTCCTACGGTTCAGTTTTTGTCCACACAAGCGTCAAATAATAAATGACTTGTATTTTGCGCTCAACACCTATTCGGAGAAATATCAATTTGAGGGTATGCCGAC
>CM051001.1:23512889-23517889 GCA_027704905.1 Muraenolepis orangiensis
CACACACAGACACACCCCAAATTACACACACACACAGCCACAGCACGCGCACGCACGCACGCACACACACACACACACACACACACACACACACACACACACACACACACACACACACACACACACACACACACACACACACACACACACACACACACACACACACACACACACACACACACACACACACACACACAGCCTTCTTTCTCTTACTCTGCCCCCATCTGTACAGTCACTCGTCTCACTCTCTTTCTTTCCTAAAGTGTTGCGTACACACAATTTTAGATCATTAATCATGAATAAATCCATGACAGTGCTCTGTTATTAATGCGTGCCCGGGCTCCTCAACCTATGCTGTGTAAATACTTAAAGTCACTAATGCAAAACCTGTCACAAATGCAATCAAAGTATGTCAAAAATAAAAAACAAGTGAACCAAAAAATACTCATAAACATATATATATATATATATATATATATATATATATATATATATATATATATATATAAACATATATTGTTGAAGTTTTAATTAAAACTGCTGCACACAATTAAGTAAAACGCTTCTCACACACCCACACACGCACGCGCACACACACACACACACACACACACATGCTTGCATGCATGCATGCATGCACACACACACCCACACACATGCTTTCATGCATGCATGCATGCACAGACACACACACACACACAATGACTGACTGACTGCCATAGACTGGGTCAACAAGTCAACACAACACAACTTGCCTCAACTTTCTGTCAACAGCAGCTCGGCCGCTCTAGCATTATAGAGACGACCGGCTGGAACGTCTACCGTCTCGTCATGCTCAGAGCGAGAGAGAGAGAGAGAGAGAGAGAGAGAGAGAGCGAGAGAGAGCGAGAGGAGAGAGAGAGAGAGAGAGAGAGAGAGAGAGAGAGAGAGAGAGAGCGAGAGAGAGAGAGAGAGAGAGAGAGAGACAAGCGTCTCGTGAGCCTCCCCCGTCCGTCCAATAAGGAGGAGGCGTCCAATAGAGAGGCTTACGCCGGCTTCGGAAATCGGCCCGTACCGCAAAATCGATGGAGACGCAGAAGAATAAGAAGCGTATGGGTTATGTGCTACGAGAGAGAGAGAGAGAGAGAGAGAGAGAGAGAGAGAGAGAGAGAGAGAGAGAGAGAGAGAGAGATTGGGCTGTTTGCTTGTGAATCCATGTGGCTCTGGAGCGACTTGGTGAAGTTGATTGAATGTACACAAGCAAACAAACAAACAAACAAAGGCATACCAAACAAAGGCACGCACGCACACACATACATACACACACACACACACACACACACACACACACACACACACACACACACACACACACACACACACACACACACACACACACACACACACACACACACACACACACACACACACACACACACACACACAACCACACACACACACAACCACACACACACACACACACGCACACAGAGAGAGTCTTTGACGACACAAAACACAAAATAAATAAAGTCAGAGATGAAGTCTCTCTTTGTCGCGGAGTGACACACTTGGTGAGCGTGGATCCACCCGCCTCGCTATCTTCATGATTACACTTTGAACTGCACCGATTCCTTCATTACCCACGGGAGGTGGAATACATGTGAAAACCTCCGGGGAGCGAGGGAGGGAGGGGGGGGGGAGGGGAGGGAGGGGGAGGGGAGGGAGGGAGGGCCTTACCCAGGGACCAAACAAGTCTGCACTTTGTCATTTAAATCTCTCCCGACTCTCCTCTCCTTGATTCCGATTCAGAGAGAGGAGGATAAGAAAACGGCAGACAAAGTGATTCCGTCGTCTGCGGCAGGGGGAAAAAAGAAGAAAGAATTGCTAACCGTTGTGGCATCCATCAGTGAGACTTTGACGACACACTGACATGAGACGGTTGGGGGGGGGGGGGGCGTTGGAGACATGGCGATGGCGGCTTTGTACACAACTCTTATCCAGCTGTTCGCTCTCCTCTTTTAATACAAACAGAAACCTACATGTAGGCAGACCCCGTCGAATAAAACGCAAAAACAACCTTACACAGCTTACGTACATGGGGTTGTTGGGTTGTATATTGGTAGGTTATAGAGGGGTGCTAAATTCCCCTGGTAGACCAGCTGCAACATCCCAAAATGGCCGCCGTTCCACAAACTACATCTCCCAGCATGCCCCACAACTGACAGGTGTAGGTGCTTAAGCCACCTCATTGAAGCCGCACTGGGGAAACAGACAAAAGCCCAGACTCTCAGGAGACGAGAGAGAACCGGGGAGCACATGGCTGGAAGGAGCTGGCGACACGTGTAGAAAAGCCTAATTTTTGTTTAATGAACTGTGCTTGGGGAAAAAGCCCTTTGTGAGGAAATAAAGCCTAAAGCCTAAACTTGACTATTTTGACCTGTTTTGCCTGGAACTCTGCACCGCCCAACACTAGCCCGCTGAGACGGCCTCTCATGATGTTACACTACTTATTCACCACTAACTAACCACTTGGTTTTAGTTTGGTTGGCTGGTCACCACACCGGCATGACGGTCGGTAATCAACATCTGGTTTCCTCCTTCCCAAAGGAGGACCGCTAGGGTGAGTACCGGGCCCGGTTGGGGTAGCAGTAGCAGCAGCAGCAGCGGCGCCGGAGGAGGCTGTAGCTCCTCTGGTCATGGAGCAGCGCAAAGTCCCTCTCAGGGGAGCAGAACTCCAGACAGCGAGGGAGGCCCGGGCTACAGTGGATCTCTACCTCTCCATTTCCTCTCACTCAGCCCAGCGGCTCCCCCGAGGAGGAGGAGGAGCCGGGGAATCAATACTGACACACCGGGAGTCAGGGAGTTGGTGTTGGTGGAGCTGGCGGTGCTGGTTGCAGGCGGGCGGGCGGGCGGGTGTGTGTGTGTGTGTGTGTGTGTGTGTGTGTGTGTGTGTGTGTGTGTGTGTGTGTGTGTGTGTGTGTGTGTGCGGGGAAGGGGTAAAACCGAAAAAGAGTGGTTGTTGAAAATGTCTGTTTCCTCTCTCTCTCTCTCTCTCTCTCTCTCTCTCTCTCTCTCTCTCTCTCTCTCTCTCTCTCTCTCTCTCTCTCTCTCTCTCTCTCTCTCTCTCTCTCTCTCTCTCTCTCTCCTCTCTCTCTCTCTCTCTCTCTCTCTCTCTCTCTCTCTAAGCAGCCGGGCAATACATCAACTGTAAGGATATTCCAAACTATTATTTTCACAGCTGCCCAAGGAACGGTGTGCGTAGAACAGAAAAAAATTAATAAAGAAATTGGACGAATTAGCGAAGGAACAAAATGATCGCCAGCGCTTATTATTCATTCCGCAATTGAAATGAATTAAAAGAGGAAAGAAGCAGAGGGTCGTATCACACGGTGAGAAGAGGCCGTGGCTAATTCACTCTGAGAGCCGCAGCGCTTGACTCCGAGCTAAAGTGCTCCGCTATCGAAACAGGAGAGCTGCCATGAGAACTGATAGCCTGCTGAACGCCGTGTGTGTGTGTGTGTGTGTGTGTGTGTGTGTGTGTGTGTGTGTGTGTGTGGCGAGAGAGAGAGAGAGAGGGAGAGGGAGAGAGAGAGAGAGAGGGAGAGAGCCCTGTGGCCCAGCCAGGAGATGAAATCACAGGGGCCCGTGATAAGTCGGAGCCCTCCTCCCCCCTCCACCCCTATTAGTGAGCCCCGAGAGACAGGCAGTGGTGGTGGTGGTGGGTGGTGGTGGTGGGTGATGGTGGTGGTGGGTGATGGTGGTGGTGGGTGATGGTGGTGGTGCGGGGTAGCACCACCAGTACAATAAAAATAAAAAATAGCCATGGGTGTGATTTCACTCAAGGGACTGCCGGTAAGGAGTGGAGGGAGAAACAACAAAACAAGTCTGATGGGGATCACAGGGCCCCCCCCCCCCCATACAGCCAGATCTACCCTGCAGAACGGGCCCCAAGGGGGCCCCTGGCAATCACACACCCGGAGACTTTTAGTGCCGCTACGCTTTCTCAGCCCAGGGACACGCACACACACACACACACACACAAAGACGCACATCGGCCCGGCCGTGGCACCCCACGGGGAGCGGCAGAACCTATAGCACGGCGTGGGGCCAGGGGCCTCCTGGTTCCGTTTTACTCCATCTCGTGGACCTCCCTCCCGTAGACAGACCAACTGGGCTCATTAGCGCCAGCGCGCGGTTCTGCACTGTATTCACGATGCTGCCATCACTACGGAGGGAGAGCTGCACTACTGGCGCAGTTTCACTGCACCATTCGCACCATACGTATACATGTCATCCATTAGACAATTGATTGCCCTTTTGTTATTGTGTATAGTATAGTGTTGTTTAGAGTATATAGTATAGTAGATTGTTGTGGAGCGTGTGTGTGTGTGTGTGTGTGGTTGGTGGCTGGTTTAAGCAGCATCACCTAGCCTGAATCGGACTGATTGGCAGCCAAGGACACTTGATGGTTGATGCAGGAATCCGGGTTGATTGCAGAGTTTTGAATCATGGTGAACAGAGCAGATGGTGCATGCTACAGCTCTTCCTTGAGTGTGTGTGTGGGGGTGGAGGCTGTTTTAACCTGTGGGCCTTGATTAACAATGACCCACAGGTGTGCAGCCTCACCAGCCAATCAGTCCAATTCAGGCCAGGTGAGGCTGCTTAAACCAGCCACCAACCACACACACACACACACACTCCACAATAGTATATAGTGTTGTTTATAGTATAGTATAGTATGGTATGGTATAGTATAGTATTGAATAGTGTAGTGTAGCATAGTATTGTTGTACAGTAAGCGTTCCATTGTACTTGGCAAAAAAAATAAAGAATCGAAGAATCCAAAGGCCGACTTAACGCCATGACCCGAAAAAAAGGATATGGACATCTTTTCCACAAACTTATCTTGCTCGTCGTCCGTTTTGGGGAAATTCTTGATGTCGTTTTCGAGCCTTTGGATCTGGCGCTCCATGTTGCTCAGACTGCTGCTCAGGATCTCAGCGGGCACTGCAGAAAGGAAA
>CM051001.1:23522889-23530389 GCA_027704905.1 Muraenolepis orangiensis
GGGGGTGGGAGATGATTTGCTATTGTGCGCCCGTATTGGGTCGCACAATAGCAAATCATGTGCGGTAATGTGAAGATGTCATCGGTTATGTTCACTCATTTGTTGAGTGGGGTAATTTTCTAGTAGATTTACAGCGGGGGGGAAATATGAGCGGGAAACCCACCCCCCCACCCCCCCTGCTCTCTCATGCGCTCAGGCGCTCGGAGACACCCGGCGACCGCCAGGAAAAGGTTACCCGGAACTAAATTGAGATTTATTTTTCTTCGAAACACGGCCCCGGCGATTAATGGCGCCGCCAAGCACGTTTTATTTTTTTTTAATAATGTCCACCGTAATGCCGCCGGAGAAGGGAGACGAACGAAACTCGGACGCACGTGGGGGTGTGTGGGGGTGTGGTGTGTGTGTGTGTGTGGAGAGAGAGTGCATTAATCTCCTCACCCTTCGATGTGTTTTTTTATAAATCAAGCGTTTGTTTCTGTGTGTGTGTGTGTGTGTGTGTGTGTGTGTGTGTGTGTGTGTGTGTGTGTCTGTGTATGTGCGTGCGTCTGTGTGTGTGTGTGTGTGTGTGTGTGTGTGTGTGTGATAGTACACACACACACACTGTATTCCCGGCATAGTACAGCCCTGACCTACTGCGATGGACCCCGTCAATACGATAATCGTTTTCAATAACTTGAGCAACTTGAGATGCGATGAGGAAATGTACTGTGCTTAGTGTCTTTTATTTATTACATTTAGTTTATTGTATTCTCGACGAGTAGTTCGTTAACAAGAAGATAAAGGAAAAAATAAACAAAGACTTGAATATACCGAATTGAATATACTGACTGTGAGTGAATGGGGTGAACCATGCTTCCGCCGGGGGGGGCGGGACGGACGGACAACCACGACGACCGGAAGAGGAATTCGATTGTTCTAAAACACGAGTGGATTGTGGATGATTCAAAATCAAGCAATTTTAAATCTCCTAATTTGACAAATTAGGAGATTAAACGTGTCTAGGGGGTGGGGGGGGAAGGAGAAGAAGGAAAGAGAGAGAGAGAGAGAGAGAGAGAGAGAGAGAGAGAGAGAGAGAGAGAGAGAGAGAGAGAGAGAGAGAGAGAGAGAGAGAGAGAGAGAGAGAGAGGAAACTAATGTTTTACAGAATTAAGGAGGACAACCACCTCCCCCTTTTGTTGCGTGTGTATGTGTGAATGTGTGTGTGTGTTTGAATGTGTGTGTGTGTGTTTATGTGTGTGTGTGTGTGTGTGTTTATGTGTGTGTGTGTGTGTGTGTGTGTGTGTGTGTGTTTATGTGTGTGTGTGTGTGTGTGCATGAATGTGTGTGTGTGTGTGTGCATGAATGTGTGTGTGTGTGTGTGTGTGTGTGTTCCCTTTCATGCATTGCCTTGGACGTGGCGGATAGCGGTTTGTCTGAGAGGACTGTGGTAGCGGCGGTGACGATCACAATAACATCATCGTAAGCCGCGTTTCAAGGTCTCCACATCGCCCGCAAATGAAAGGAGAACTTTTAAAAGTCCTCTCTTACTCGTTTATCTCTGCTTCCGGTTGCCCCCCCCCCCCCCCCCCAGCCCCCCACCAGCCTGCCTTTAAAACCCGATGAGACCACAAATTGCACATACAAAGTAGTTTGCAAAGAGGAGGAGGAAGGGGAACGAGGACGACCCCTGATGCCCCCCGGCGTCTCTGGGTGATCCCGAGACGTGCATACGGAGGAGTAATGTCTCCTTCACAGGCGTCTCAGCTCCACTGGGCCCACTGGGTCGTTGAAAGGGGGGGGGGGGGGGGGGGTGTCAAGTGGTCAAGTGGCCAGTTGTTGCAGGAATACATAAATAAGCACAATGGAAATAAATAAGGGGACTTGTTTTCGCTTTGCGGAAATGTGCGGTGACAAGTGTGGAGGGGAGGGTGGGGTGGGGGGGTGGGGTGGGGGGTGGGGGGGGGTTGAAGCATGGAGTAGCGCTAGGCTCGCTGTTTCGCAGAAAAGGCAGAACAAAAGGGATAAACACGAGCCGACACGGCACCCTTACAGTCGGGGATCAAAGCCGCTCCGGTTTGCAGGGGAGAGAAAGTCGTGCTATTGCCGTGACACAAACACCAGCACGCACGCACGCACACACGCACATGCACACATGCACACACGCACACGCACACACACGCACACACACACACACATCAATGTACTGTATGAAGAAATGTGGCTGCTGTATAAATGAAAGCGGAAGGAAGAGTCAACGCGAGTGTGAGCCTCGAGTGACGCTTTTTTTCGACGCAACGCAGTACGGTGCACGTTCAAAACTCGGCCCAAACTAATTATGGTGTGTGATTAGTTTTTGCAAGCCATGCCATTCATACAGCGTAATACTGAAGAGCTGAAAGTCATCGGTAAGGGAGGGAACACAAACAGGGCAGGGTCCAGAGAGAGAGAGAGAGAGAGAGAGAGAGAGAGAGAGAGAGAGAGAGAGAGAGAGAGAGAGAGAGAGAGAGAGAGAGAGAGAGAGAGAGAGAGAGAGAAGAGAGAGAGAGAGAGAGAGAGAGAGAGAGAGAGAGAGAGAGAGAGAGAGAGAGAGAGAGAGAGAGAGAGAGAGAGAGAGAGAGAGAGAGAGAGTGGGCGCTGATAAATCATTGTTATCACACAATCCCAACCACACAATCTTTCCTTAATATTAGCAGGTGGGGGGGGGGGGGGGGGCATATCGTGACCATGCAGATGGAGATGGTATTACCGATATGTTAAAGGAGGGGACGGACGGACGGGACCTTCACCGCTCTTTTTTAAAACCTTATCCCCTTATCTGTACACATCATGAGGGATAGAGTGTGAGAAAGAAAACCGCCGCATTCGTAGCCGATGCTCTCTAGTGTCTCTGATGCTGAATCTTTAGCCCAGCTCTTGTCATTTGACAGAGCTGAGGATGGAGTTGGGGTTAGATGACGGGGTAGGAGAGTTGGGGTTAGATGACGGGGTAGGATAGTTGGGGTTAGATGAGGGGTAGGAGAGTTGGGGTTAGATGACGGGTAGGAGAGTTGGGGTTAGATGACGGGTAGGAGAGTTGGGGTTAGATGACGGGTAGGAGAGTTGGGGTTAGATGACGGGGTAGGAGAGTTGGGGTTAGATGACGGGTAGGAGAGTTGGGGTTAGATGACGGGGTAGGAGAGTTGGGGTTAGATGACGGGTAGGAGAGGGGAGGGGGAGATCTAGTTGCACGCAACGTGAGTGAAAGGTAAACGTTTCCCATTTGTATATACTACGAACACTGAACGGATACAAAGGGCAGAATTTAGACCTGTAATTCAATGAAAATGAATGTCCGATACAGTAGTTCAACTTCCTTTAATGACCATATGTGTATATGTTGTTCAGTCCAGCCACAGTAACCGTAAGTATATTTCTTCCGACTTTCTTTCATGACCACACAAAAGGGCACCTCCACATTTTGCCCCACTTATCCTGTTTGACGTGCATTCACATCCTTCACAAAACATCACCATAGTGAAGGCGTCACCATAACTTATACAGGGGAGGGGAAGAAAAGAAAGAAGAAAGCGTGTTAGAAAGAAAATCAAAATCAATTCATTGGGTGAATTTGTGATAGATATTAACGCGGGGGCCATATTACAATTGAACGCAGCGTGTTTGAGAGCTAATTGAACCCCCGTCATCCAACCCCAGAGTGAATTCTACTGGTCGTATCCTCAGCCCATCCCGGGGGGGGCGGCCCACTCGCTGAGTCATTTCAAATGTAAAGATTGAAAGCCCCGTCTGTGAGGGCTGTGAGTGCAGCGCTGGAGCCTCTCGCACCAGACCGGCGCTCGCTCTCGCTCTCTCTCTCCTCTCCCTCTCTCTCTCTCTCTCTCTCTCTCTCTCTCTCTCTCTCATTCTCTCTCTCTCTGCTGGGAGGGGCACTGTGCAATGGAGCCATGCTTTGCGAGAGTTTTAGTCCATACAATATTTTGAGCGTCGGAAAGTTTAGCTCCCCCAGGGGGGGGGGGGGAAAGGAATCATCATGCTGGGAATCCTGGGAAAAGGGCAGCCTGGCCCAGTTCAAAAATACCCCCCTCTCTGGACCCCCCCCCCCCCCGGATCGGAAACAAAGGAAAAAAGAAAACTCTCAAACTCCATAGGGCCATCCACATCCCTGCCCTCAGCAGAGTCATGCTCTCTCTCTCTCTCTCTCTCTCTCTCTCTCTCTCTCTCTCTCTCTCTGCTCTCTCTCTCTCTCTCTCTCTCTCTCTCTCTCTCTCTCTCTCTCTCTCTCTCTCTCTCTCTCTCTCTCTCCTCTCTCTCTCTCTCTCCTCTCTCTCTCTCTCTCTCTCTCTCCGCCCAGATGGGATGGGGAACCCGGTGATGCACTCACACACTCACACACACACACACAGCGTGGAGGTGGGGTGGGGGACCTGTGGTACCTGTAAGTGGGGTACCTGTACCATCAGACCATTGGCCCAAAGCAAATGTGTGGAATAGCCTCTCTGTTTAAAAAATAAAACAACAACAACACAGCCCAGCCGCCCCTACTACTGCTTCAATTGGTCACTTATCTGGTGGTGGGCAAGAACAGAATATCACATTTTCGTCTCATGACTTTTAAATATAATTGTCCAGGGGATTCACTCACACTGTGTTTGAGCTGATAATTGTGTCTGAGCACTAATCAACTTGTTGAACTGTGGAAATATTAGAGGGCCTTCTACCAGGGCAGAATGAAGAGCAAAAGAGTTAATAACACTTGTCTTGTCTCTTCATAATGTGAGGCAGAGGGGGCGGCACACAGCAGAGGGGGTTCCATGTTTGAGGGGGGGGGGGGGGGGCGTTTTGGAACCCCTGCCCTAGGAGACACAGGGACTCTTTGCATACCTGGGAACCACTTCGTAGTCCGAGCCCGGCTACGAAACGTAAATGCGGTCGTAGCTTCTGCCCTACACGGACGATGCCGAAACATAACCAAATGCCTAGCCTATTATTTTGTGTTCTGATTTATTTATTCCACCATACATTGAGGAATAGACATGATAGATGGATGGATTCATCACCAATGGACAATGATCGATGATATGATTGATACCGATAACCCTGCCCTCCCTCGAGAGGCCGGCAAACAACACACTCAAGAATAATCTCTCCTCAGGCAAGAGGAGACGGTTGGTAAATGGACATCCTTTTATATAGCGCTTTGATCCAAAGCGCAAGTACGAAATTCTAGAATTTGATGATGACTAAGGTGCAGACCCCTCCCCCTCCAACACACACACACACACGCACGCACACGCACACACACACATTCTCCATCAGTTGTAGAAGCAACAGCACAAGGGAAGCCTCTCCTTTAAAGCCTCTTCCAATTTTAAACTTGAAATTTGAATATGAAGTAATACCAAGTAGAATTTGTCCAATACATCAGAGCTAAAATAAAGATGGACGTCCCCAAAACAACAACAACAACAATACGACTAATACTACAAGAAGACATTTTCCCCGAGCCATTATTGCACCATTCCATCGTGGGGAGGAGGCCTCGGAAGAAGGCAGCGGTCATTATGGTGGACCACGGTCTTTAGGCTGAGAAACCGTGTCTACC
This sequence comes from Muraenolepis orangiensis, assembly GCA_027704905.1. Classification (NCBI taxonomy): domain Eukaryota; kingdom Metazoa; phylum Chordata; class Actinopteri; order Gadiformes; family Muraenolepididae; genus Muraenolepis; species Muraenolepis orangiensis. The sequence continues at coordinate 23,528,468 of CM051001.1, forward strand.
CATCCATGATGCAACACGACTGCTAATGGCGCTATGGGCAGACACAGCGCAGCCACACACACACACACACGCACACACACACACACACACACACACACACACACACACACACACACACACACACACACAAGAATAATTGTAATGATAATAATATGTATATGATGTATTCACTCTATATGATGTGCCTTTCCTTATTGTATCTCGCAAAAATGTAAATATATATTTACATTTTTGCGTGTGTAAAAAAATGTAAATAGATATATATTTACATTTTTGCGGGATGTATATATCTGCCATATATACTGTGTATATTATACACAGTATATATGGCAGATATATGGCAACGGCGGATGTCTTAACAACCTCTCCAAGGTCACGTGAGTGTAGGAAGAGGCGGTCTCCTGGTTTATTTCACCCTTTTATTTGTCTCGGTTTTCCCCAGTGCCTCTCGCCTCGTCTCACTCTCCATCTCTCTCACTCACCCCCTCCCCTCCCCTCCTCCTCCTCTCCTCTCCTCTCCTCTCCTCTCCTCTCCTCTCCTCTCCATCTCACTCACTCCCCTCCCCTCCCCTCCTCCTCTCCTCTCCTCTCCTCCTCCTCTCCTCTCCTCTCCTCTCCTCTCCTCTCCTCTCCTCCTCCTCTCCTCTCCCTCCTCTCCTCTCCTCTCCTCTCCTCTCCTCTCCTCTCCTCTCCTCTCCTCTCCTCTCCTCTCCCCTCCTCTCCTCTCCATCTCACTCACTCCCCTCACCTCACCTCACCTCCCCTCCTCTCCCCTCCCCTCCCCTCCCCTCCTCTCCCCTCCTCTCCCCTCCCCTCCTCTCCTCTCCTCTCCCCTCCCCTCCTCTCCATCTCACTCACTCACCTCCCCTCCCCTCCCCTCCTCTCCTCTCCCCTCCCCTCCCCTCCTCTCCTCTCCTCTCCTCTCCTCTCCTCTCCTCTCCTCTCCCCTCCTCTCCTCTCCCCTCCCCTCCTCTCCTCTCCCCTCCTCTCCTCTCCTCTCCCCTCAGTCAATCTCTCGCACTCTCACAGGTACGACTTCGCTCTCGTCTCTCACTCTCACTCCACCATTTGTGGCTCAACAGCTCCCTCTGTGAGAGATGTGTGGCTGCGGAGAACAGGAAGCGCCCCGCCGCTCACGTGGACCCGCCCGCGTGTTTACATACAGTCAATCTCTCCAAAGTGAGTCGACTCCAGCAGCCTCTTTAACTCAGTGTGTGTGTGTGTGAGAGAGAGAGAGAGAGAGAGAGAGAGAGAGAGAGAGAGAGAGAGAGAGAGAGAGAGAGAGAGAGAGAGAGAGAGAAGGGGAGAGAGAGAGAGAGAGAGAGAGAGAGAGAGAGAGAGAGAGAGAGAGAGAGAGAGAGAGAGAGAGAGAGAGAGAGAGAGAGAGAGAGAGAGAGAGAAGGGAGAGAGAGAGAGAGAGAGAGAGAGAGAGAGAGAGAGAGAGAAACGCACGTGGCGGTCGCCTGCACCGCTCCTAAATACCGTGTGATACGTCACACATCAAATCAAATGCAACCAAAAAAAGAATACAAAACACACACACACACACACACACACACACACACACACACACACACACACACACACACACACACACACACACACACACACACACACACACACACACACACACACACAACACACACACACACACACACACACACACACACACACCTCTCCTTTCGGTAGCCACAAACACATAATTCACACACATCGTTCTCCAGGATCACAAAGCGCACACACACACACACACACACAATTAACACAATTAACACAATTAACAAGAAGTGCAATCAACCGCGGAATCAACAAAACACGTTAAAATTAGCGCTTGAAGAAGAAAAGAACAACGAGGTCCGTGACTGAAGCTCGCCGCCTTCCTAGCATCGGCTAAAGAAACAAACACACACATATCCCCTGTA
>CM051001.1:23535389-23590389 GCA_027704905.1 Muraenolepis orangiensis
ATTTTTTTTATTAATTGATTTTATCAAAACCTTTTGTATGTATTTTAGTTATTAAGTTAAGCACGTGCAGAGAAGCTCTGTTCATGGTTGTTTCAGATATTATGAAATATGACCAGAGAATGACCACCACAGCAATTCAGAAAGACAAACATTGAGTATGGAAATAAAAGCACGCTGCTTGATAGTCACATGATGGCGTTTGTTCTTGTTCTTTGAAATGCAGGAAGCAAACCAAGCGACGTCTCTCTCTCTCTCTCGCTCTCTCTCGCTCTCTCTCTCTGTCTCTCTCCCCCCCCCCTCTCTCTCTCTCTCTTTCTCTTTCCCACAACGCTAAAGCCAGGTAGCTGGGAAGTGGGTGTTCCGCCATGTTTGCAAGCAGCCTTAAACCTCAGCACTGATTATACCGTCAACCTGCTCTCCCCCCCCCTCTATTACGCCAACTCACATTAGCCGTTTCATTAAGTAATCAACGCATCAGCCGCGCGGTATCAACAACCAATCACGCGAGAGACGCTAAGGCGGCGGTCCCCGTCGACCCCCGGTCCCAAGACAGAGCGCCGCTTCTCACCGAGGTCGACTGCGGCGGTGGTAACAAAGTGTGATTCACGCTGTAGTACGTGCGTTACGTACGGTTATGGACGTCTGCTCTGCCTGTGCCATTTATCCTCAGACGGGGGCCTTTAGGATATGTATGTGTATATGTGTTGTGCTGTACCTTCCTCACATCAAACTAGATACAAGTTACGAGATTGGGCCATTTGCCACAAGTGCAATGGAACGCTTACTCCCCTATTCCCCTCCCGAAGCATGAATTTCTACGACACAACAATACTATAAAAATACTATACAAATTTAAAATGACCATAAAATGAACAACACAGTGACTGATGGCTGATATGTACATCTGTTCCATGTGAATCGCGCATATATAATATTTAAACACAAGTAAAGTGCTAACTATATTAGTCGTCAGCGAGCGTCCAGCCAGCTAGAAGGTCCTTCAATCTCTCTAGTGGACGTGGACGTCCGTCTTCTGTGTAGTTTTTTTGTTAGGATTCAACCATCAGCCGACCGGTTGCTGTTTAATTAGTTTAATTAAGTTTTATGATGAAAACAAGACAAACAATCTTTGGTTATGATGGTAAGACTCTAGGACAGATCATAGTCCAGACTATATATATACTCCCAGGAAAAGCCACAACCTTACTCTTGGCATCTGGACCTAAGCAAACTGGACTATTGTGAGGCAGGGAATACATCTAAAACAAACAAACAAACAAACACACAAGGTGTGTGACCCTCAAACAAAGAAAAAGTGAAGGAGAGAGAGAGAGAGAGAGAGAGAGAGAGAGAGAGAGAGAGAGAGAGAGAGAGAGAGAGAGAGAGAGAGAGAGAGAGAGAGAGAGAGAGAGAGAGAGAGAGAGAGAGACAGGGGTGGAGAAAACAATAATGGGGACGACATGAAACATAATCCTTTCTGTCTGCGATTTTATTGGCAGGCCCTTCAAAGAAGGGTGGCTCCCCTATTATGACTTAACACATCAAAATGGCAGCGTGGCACACAGAGAAAAGGCCACCCGATGATAAACACACCAGACGGCGTCGGAGGCTTTATCTGCGGGAGGGGGGGGGGGGGGGGGGACGGGGCGCCTGCAGCTCGACACAGGCTCCCAATTTGGCCCCCGCAACAATCGATTCCGGTCCCTCCTTTACCTCTGCTTCGGCAGCTGGAATAAACACAGACCTGCTCTGTAAAGAGCAGGGGCTCAGCTGGTATGCCATTGCAAGGCGAGGGAGGAGGAGTGAGTCTCGGGGGGCCTTCTGCGGTGCCCCCCCCCTTACACACACACACACACACACACACACACACACACACACACACACACACACACACGCACACAGGTGGGCTGTCCGACGTAAGCTGCTTTTGGAGATGTCTTAAAACAGCAACCTTGGTGGAGGATTTGATTGTGATTCAACATACGCTACAAGTGTATACACACACACACACACACACACACACACACACACCGGTGTATGAATGAGCCTTATTGCTTTGAATCACAGGTAAACAGTGCTTGAACACAGCCTCACTGCCTAACTTTTGATTATTGGGGGCGGGGGCGGGGGGGTGTGATTGCTACCGGACAGCCCGAGGCAGACTGATTGCAGAAAATCAGCTTCATTTTAACAACGCAGAGAGAGAGAAAATAAATAAATAAACGCCTGCCTATATGGCTATATGCCAACATGGAATATGCCCATTCAGGATCATTTTTAATACCCCGGTATAATTTATTTTTCGCAATTTCAACCCTTACTCCCATAGAGGTTGTTCTTCTTCTGATCAGCATGCAGACAACCTGGCTTCAAATCCTCAATTTCACATGCAAATAGAGTGCATCTGATTTGAATAATATTTGAATATGGATCACATAGTGGTGCCCTCCGCGCCATGGAGTTGAACCAAACCGGGGAAGGGAGTGGGAAGAGACGCCGGAGCAGGCGGCAGGACGGAAGGTCAGGCTGAAGAGCCGCTTGGTTTATTTTGGAAACAACAGGCGAGGGGAGGGGAGGGCTGAATCTAATTAACCACCACCAACACACCTTGAGAGGAGAGGAGAACCGCATCAGAAGGCCTTCTGGATGGTTTTCAGCAAACGTGGCACAATTGGCATTGATTAGATTAGATTCCAATTTATTGTCAGTGTACAGCACATGTACAGTACATCGACAGCGTGTTTCGAAGTTCCTAAAGTCCTAAGCGCTGAGGGTTTCTTGGAAGTAGACGGGCTCGACGATGACGACACATACACAACACAGCCACTATATATACGATATGGACATCTGTGTTGTGTGGGTCCGGGTCCAGCGATCTGGAGACCAAAGGAGCGGCTGCATGGGATAGCCATGCTCAACACAGCTGTGGTATTAATGGAATAGAAGTAGTGGAATAGAAGTGGAAGAATTGAACTAAACAAAAAAATGCTCATCGATAAATACAAAATAAGTAGTGGAAAATAAGTGGGGAAAATAGAACTAAAGTAAAAACCGCAAATCAATAAATACTATAGAAGTAGAAAAATAGAAATAAGCTAAAAAACGGTAATAAATCAATAGAAGTAGTGGAAAAGAAGTGGAGAAAAATATAACTAAATATAGAAATAGAAAATAGAAAATAAAAAATTTAAATAAATGACGTCCGGAGGACCGTATTTTCTATTTATTTTGCGCATGGGCTTTCTTCATCCAAGGAGCCCCGTCCGTCTCAAGTGTCGTTGGTACCACTGGTGCCCACCCAGATTGCCCTGCTTGTTGTGATGTCATCGCTCCCTTTGGGGCTATACGTCAGACATAAACATGGCAGCGGCCCTCTCAACACACTGTGACAGGGCATTAACTACACTAAATAAAAAAATAATATATATCCTCCCCCCCCATCACCCCCTCCCCAGGGACGGGTTAAACACAGACCAGCAGCAGCAGCAGCAGCGCACGATCTCAGAGCACGCACTTTAAAAAAAATGATGACGTATTGATTACGAGCCATCATAAAAAAAATTACCCAATTCAGTATCGAAAATCAATTGCTGTCACCCACCCCCCACCCCCCTACCCGGTGAGACATATGAGGAGGGTTTGCAACAACAACAACAACAAACAAACAAACAAACACAAACAAACATGCATAATATCAAACAATCAAATAGTTTTACTTCACATGACTAGGAACTACATTTGTACCACTGGCGCCGGAAAAGAAAGAAAAAAAGATAGATATTTCATGCGTGCGTTCCCCCCGCAAGGGGTGCGTTTGATTTATGGGCCTGGCTAAATGAGAATGAGCACAACTTGTGCTGAATGACAGGTTGGACAAGGGCCCCTAACCCCGCCCTTTCCACCGATTTGAAAAATGTCACTTGCTTGATCGGCGTGTTATATATATATATATATATATATATATATTTTTTTTTTTTACAGAACGACCATGTATCGCCACGGCAAAAGGTCAGAGCAGGACCCCACTGTTTTATCGATATCCATCAGGGTAACATGATGAATGGGATATGTGTTCCGTTTTCTTCACCGCAGAGAAACTAGCCTAGCCCCCCCTATGTGTTGAGGAGGGCTAACGGCTTTCGGAGAATAACACGGGCTACAACGAACAAGCTAGCTAGCTAGCAAGCACCACCACCACCCACCCTGGGGTGAATCCACACGTCACTGAGCCACCTACTTGTAAACACTCTCACGCGGCCGAGCGTTGATCCCGTTTAATTATGGAGTTTGATGGGAATATAAAAAATATGAGACAGCTGGACCCCCAGATGTACATATGTATGGAAATGGGTGGATAGACACATAGAAAGATGGATAGACAGAAAGATATATATCTATATCTAGATAGATAGATAGATAGATAGATAGATAGATAGATAGATAGATAGATAGATAGATAGATAGATAGATAGATAGATAGATAGATAGATAGATAGATAGATAGATAGATAGATAGATAGATAGATAGATAGATAGATAGACAGAAAGATATATATCTATATAGATAGATAGACAGATAGATAGATAGATAGACAGATAGACAGATAGATAGATAAAAATACAGACAGACAGATAAATAGATAGAAAGATGGATAGATGGATAGAGAGATAGATAGATAGATACACAGATACAAAGATAGATAGATGGATATACAGATAGATATATATATATAAAAGATAGACAGGTGGATAGATAGCTACAAAGACAGACATACAGACAGACAGACAGATAGATATCTATAGACAGATAGATAGACAGATAGACAGATAGACAGATAGAGAGAGAGAGACAGACAGACAGACAGACAGACAGACAGACAGACAGACAGACAGACAGACAGACAGACAGACAGACAGACAGACAGACAGACAGACAGACAGACAGATAGATAGATAGATAGATAGATAAAAAGACAGACAGACAGATGGATAGATGGATAGAGATAGATAGATAGATAGATACACAGATACAAAGATAGGTAGATGGATATACAGATATATATATATATATAAAAGATAGACATGTGGATAGATAGCTACAAAGACATACAGACAGACAGACAGACAGACAGATAGATAGATAGACAGATAGATAGATAGATAGATAGATAGATAGATAGATAGATAGATAGATAGATAGATAGATAGATAGATAGATAGATAGATAGATAGTTAATAGATGGTTGGGCAGATGGATAGATACTTTTTAGGTCGAGGGATAGACAAATAGCTATATGCCATGATGCTGTAAGGCATAATTAACATTGGTATGAGGCTATTTACCACACTTGCCCTTTTAAATATGGATCAATACCAGGAGATCATGAAACCTACAGAAGGCGTGCGCACACAGCGGTGGATTGCGACCGGTCTAGTAATCGTTACTGGAGGACCACAATGGAGCCTTATCTAGAGGGTGCAGGGACCACCCCCCAGGGGGTGTGGAGGGTGGAGGGTGGTGGGGCCACCCCCCCCAGGGGGTGTGGCGGGTGGAGGGTGGTGGGGCCACCCCCCCCAGGGGGTGTGGCGGGTGGAGGGCGGTGGGGCTACCGTTTCCTGCCTATTTGTCCAACGGACGCCATGATTATCTTACATATTGGCATCCTCTATACACTGACATGTTATCAATAGGTCGGGGGTTGAGAACCCCATCCTATCCATCCAAACACTTTTGTCCATGAAGCTTGCTCAAACATAGGGAGCCGAAGTACCCGAAGACCAGGGTTACTACCGCTCGGATCAGCGGTAAGCGGCTTCTGCAAAGAACAGTGATATAGTGGCTTTCGTTTTACAGGTGACGTCGAACAAACGTGGGACTGTGCCTGGTTGGGTTTTTTGTTGTTGAAAGATTGACAAATAAAGACTGAACAAAGGGATCAGGGAAGTGTTATAAACTGACAAAAGTAGCGGGGACCTCTGGATAAAGGCACTATGGAGGAAAGGTAAACATTGTATGATATAATATTGTAATATTTGCACATACTACCCCCACATTGAAACGATACACGGCTCCCCATCAAAAGCTTACGTTGTCACGGAGCGTTAAGCGCGGGAGGTTGTATCTCGTGGACCTACCCGCTACGGAAAAAAATGAATAAAGTCAGTGGAGGAGAGGAGAGTATAAAAACAAAAAGGCCCGGGCAGAAATCCTAACAACGTGATGTGTTGAGTTACAAGGGACACGCTTCAATTCTGTTCCCATCACCGCTCACAACACACCCAATCCAGTTCATCTTTTGAAAAAAGTGCTTTGCTGTTTTGTTCCGTTTTCCCGTCTCCCAAAATCGAGAGAAATAAATAGAGACTCGAAGAAATGAATGTGTTCTTGACGTCCGGTGCGGTCCGTCCACAGTAATCTGGAATCCCCCTGGGAAAAATAAGAGCTCCTCAGAGTTTGAGGGAGAAGCAGAAAGCTTCTGCCCTGAAACACGCCTCTCTCCCACGTCCACATCTCATCTCATCTCCCGACTCATCTTCTTATGTTAACTTAGCGGGGAAGGGCCTTGTTAATGCCTCATTATGACCCATTACTGACAGTTGAATATATATCTCTTTTCTACCTCATGATATTATTTCATTAGTGTCGTGGTCGAGTGGTTCTACAAACTCCTAGATTGTATGCGGGGTTTTTTGGACGGGTCATTTTTGCAAGGTCCTCATTACCCGCGCATAGCGCTGGACTCCTTTCACACCGGCGACCATTGTTTCCACTCCTCAGGCAGTGGCAGAGAGAGAGACAGAAAGAAAGAGAGAGAAAGAGAGCTAGAGAGAGAGAGAGAGAGAGAGAGAGAGAGAGAGAGAGAGAGAGAGAGAGAGAGAGAGAGGAGAGAGAGAGGGAGGGAGTGAAAAAGAGAGGGAGAGAGAGAGAGAACAAAAGAGAGAAAGACAGACAAAAAAAAGAGAAGGAATGGAGAGAGAGAGAGTGAGAGAGGGAAAAAAGAAAGAGAGATAGAGCGAGAGAGCGAGAGAGAGAGAGAGAGAGAGAGAGAGAGAGAGAGAGAGAGAGAGAGAGAGAGAGAGAGAGAGAGGGGGGCACAGATGCATTTTAAATGGAGCTTCCTTGTCCACCTCGACCCATGAAACACTCCCGGCATGGCAAGTGGCCTCATGTGACAGGCTGAGTTTCGAGCCTGGCAAACAGCATTATTCTCATTCCTGGCCCCATTGTCAACTCTCATAGAAATCTGCTGTCAGGGAGCGGATCCCCATGCTAACCAGGGGCTGCCCGAGACTCCCTGCATGTGTCTATCTCTGTCCACATCCATACTCTCTGAGCAAAGAGACGACGTTAGGGTCCAGGAACAGGGGTAACAAAGTGAGAGAGAGAGGGGGAGGACAGAGAGAGAGGGAGGGAGAGAGAGAGAGAGAGAGGGATGAGAGAGAGAGGGAGAGAGAGAGAGAGAGAGAGAGAGAGAGAGAGAGAGAGAGAGAGAGAGAGAGAGAGAGAGAGAGAGAGAGAGAGAGAGAGAGAGAGAGAGAGGGAAGGAGAGAGAGAGCGATAGAGGAAGAGAGAGGAGAGGAGGGGGGGGGAGGAAGAGAGAGGAGAGGAGGGAGGGGGGGAGGGGGAGAGGGGGTGCTTGGGTCTTGGTTGGTCTTTCAATGAGCTGCCCTGTCCTGGCGTGGAGGTGAAAGAACGAACGGATGGAAATAAAAAGGAAAAAAAAGGAAAAACAAAAGAAAAACAATCCCCTGAGAGCTCATCACTCACGGTGGTCCGGTGGAGCCGGACCGCTCTGTTGCTCCACTGCTGATATTGCTCATGACAGTCTGTCCGCTCGCACTGCCAACCCCTGCCCAAACCAAACTGGACAGGACACCCTAACACCTGTGGATTGAGGCTGGCTCGGCTTTCCGATTGGTCCAATTCGGACCAATCGGAAAGCCGAGCCAGCCTCAATCCACAGGTGGGGAAATTAAAAGAATCCCGTCCCTGGCAGGTGATTTGACTAATGGGCTTTTAAACGATAAACTTAATAAAAAAGACTTAGACTTAGACCTAATGCGAATGTAAGTAAGTGTTGTAAGTGTTGTCATTTCGGGACGTGATGAAGTGGAAATGTCCAGGGCCGGGCACTTTTAATAGCATATTTAGCCCGTCGCACAGCATGCACTATAAAATTATTCATAACAAAAATGTGAATCTGTATCCACAACAATCCGTATAATAAATGTATCTAGTCCTCTACCTATAAACCTATGAACCCGTCTGCCATAATTGTGAAGTGGAATACAGTCATTTTAGCACATAGATATTTAATATGACTTCATAAGAGATATATATACATAGATATTTAATACGACTTCATAAGAGATATATATATATATATATATATATATATCTTAAGAAGTCTATATAAATATATATATATATATATATATATATATATATATATATATATATATATAATATATATATATATATTTTACTCTCTACTCCTTTGATCTATAAATTATAAGAACCTTCATATTTCAAATTGTTGAATAATAGTTTGGAGTTCACATCGCATAGCGTGGGTTATAAAACGCCGGCTAATTAAAGGAGCTTTTTTTTTTTTTTGCAGACTCGGCACACAGAGAGGTCTTTGTTGTGTGAACACGCTGGTGTACGCACCCCATGTAAAACACCACAGCCTCAACGACCATATGCCAGTATGAAATATACATGTATCCTCTCATTTATAGAAATGAATTCCACCAGGGATGCACCGAGCACTCATGTCTGCAGCACACGCGCACGCACATGCACACACGCACGCACGCACACACACGCATGCACGCACACACACGCACGCACGCACACACACGCACACACGCACGCACGCACGCACACACACGCACACATGCACGCACACACACACACATGCACGCACACTCCCCTCAGTGGGATTAAACCGATAGACGGCACATAACAAGCGTCTTCCAAAAAAACATGGGCGCTTTAATGGCGATCGTTACCGCCGTGGCGTTAGATTGATGGGACGTTGTTACCCCCGAAAACAGCCACTAACTGTGCTGTGCAGCGCGGCACAAAACATGCGTCTGACGGTATCCAAGCAGGCCGCGGGCAATTCAAGTGATTAAAAACACAACGAAAGAAACCACAAAAGACATTTTGTGCAACCGGACAATGTCGGCCTGTGAACCAATTGGGTGGGTGGATCGTGGATCGCCCCACGCTGCTTCCACCTGCACAGTGGACGACGCATCCAAACGTTGTGTTTCGGTGACATGGAGGATTTTAATGCGAGCGATGATGAGGATGATGTCAATTAACGGACGGGGTGTTGTGATGAATACGACGTAGGCTACCGCTGTTGCTGATGTATTTTGAGAGAAAAAAAACCAGAATTAAGTTGAGTAACGGAAATGTGGAACTCTACAGCATTAAAACACAATACTGCACACACTAATGTGTGTGTGTGTGTGTGTGAAGGTGCATACAACAATGTGCTTACCATGTCCTAAAGGTTAGGGAAAACGGCATTGGCGTTTACTGTGGGTTTGTATACCCATCTCTTCCCGTCATGCAGGAGCAAAGCCGGTTTTCTTGGAGAAAACTAGACAGCGCTAAACGATTCCCATGGCGATTGAGTGCTCAGACATACCCCAATCTACAATTCATTATTTCTCATTAGACAGGAACAATCAAGCCTCGAGTGTCTCAATCTAGTGATTATAGCAATTTCCCTGATTCACAACTTCTTAACACACACACCGCAATGTTCTTTCATGCCTCAAACGGTTTAATAAGGCATACCTTTAATAAGTGCTGCCATTTTTTATCTATCTATCCAGCCATCCGTCCATCCATCTGTTCGTCTGTCTGTCTGTCTATCTATCTTGTACATTTAAGGTGTGTGTGAGTGTGTGTGTGTGTGCATGTATGAGTGAGGTTATGTGTGTGTGTGTGTGTGTGTGTGTGTTTGTGAGTGTGTGTGTGTGTACAGACACAAGGAGAGCACAGATAAAAGACATGCTTTTTGGGGAAGGGAAGGGAAGGTAGAGTGCTATATAGGTCACCCCTCTGCGGATTGATCTGAAAGGAACATGCAACCCTTAAGTTTGACAGCTGTGGCATTTCATTTCCCAACAAGTACAGCAAACTAGGAAAAAGGGGACTTTGCTTACAGCCACCGACATTTGTCAGCCCGGATGTACTGCAATGCAACAGTGGAAGCATGCCAAGTTGCTTCTTTAATTGTGATTGATTCACATCAATGTTTTGTAATATAGGCTTGCTTGTGGATCTCTGGTAACGGGGGAAAGGTTTGATAGGAAGTCAGCTCGGCAATACGGTGAGCCTCCTACAGGTTACACCTGTTATCCTGGCACACAAGCAACGCTTATTCTGAGGGAAACCTGATCAAATAAACTATTTCTACAGCGTAGAGTGCTCACGTCTAGCAGACAACTAAAACGGAAGCATCGGCAGCGACGGCAATCATGCACATTAATATCATAAATATGCCGAAATACGCATAATTGGAAGTCTGACACATCGACGTCAAAAGGGTTTCCTCCCTCGAAACTCGACACAGTGCGCTCCTCGCACCGCCACACGACCAACTGACCACTTAGCTGGTCCGCTAATTGCGGAAGTCCTTTGGATAACGAGCGCTATACCGCCGTCCAACGAGGTCCACTTTAGTCAGACCGCCTCTTAGGGGGGGGCGCGGGGGGGGAGACTCCGAAAGACAAATGGCCGTGGCCGAGCGTGGTCGCCGTGCCGACGACCACCCGGGGTTGTGCCGAAGTATTGTGTGAGGACTTGGGGAAATGGGAAAACGGGCACTGCTTTATTCCACGCCGCAGTGCCTGGGAAAATGACTGTGGATAATAGATATATTCACAGCGGTATTAATATCCTCAGAGTTCAACCCTCTTTCTTTCCTACTCAACGCCCCCTCCCCCTCCCTCCCCCCCCCCCCACCCCCCCCCCCCCCGACTCCATTTTCTTCTCTCACAGGCTCCGGAGTACTTTGCCCTTGGCGATGCCTTATACTAAATAGATTTATGAGAACATTTGTGTCATATTTCCCCTTTTCCCCATATTGTCAAGACAGATTGTCAGCGCTCCGCTGATTGAGTGGAATCACCACACATGCTCAGCAGCCACCGTTAGGCCCCACATATTCATCTCTCGGGGGGGGGGGAGGAGGAGGAGGAGGGGGGGGATTTAACAAGGCAAACTGGCCAATGACACTCCTCTCGAGATGACACTGCTCTCAAGGCTCGGCGCCATTATGAAGATGAGGTCAGGGGGTGTGAAAATAGTGGCTCACAGACTACATTTTTCAATAACCACAAGCTCACTACTCATCCAATTGTACATTTTTAAATAAGAGGAATTTTCTGTTGTAAAGAAAAGCAAGGTTACGCGTGGAAACGGATTGGCAAAGCTCTTTCTGAGCGACGCACCGCACGCCGTTCACGGCAGCAGGGTCTCCCGTCTTCGGCGGCGCGCATTTCCCCGACGTTTTTCCGACGCAATAAACATGAAGACATTTCCCTTCACCGAATGTACCGGAAGCATCCGCCAGAACAAGACGTTGCGTGTGTTTCAAAAGAAGCTCCTTCCCCCCCACCCCTACAACCACCCACATAGATCACGGAGAAAAAAAAAGTGGCGCCAGTGGCAACATTAAAACAGACCCAATTAAAAGCTTAACTAACAATGTACATTTTTATGGTTTGTGTGTTCCTTTTCTGCACAGGCACTGAAATTAACTTCCAGCCTTTTATTCCTGCCCTGGCTGCACCCGGGGGAAATTATCAATCTTTAATTATCATACGCAAGCACTAAGCAGCTGTGAGCGGCTAGCAGAAAACATGGTTGGGGAGGGTGGGAGGGTTGGAGGGTTGGAGGGGGGGGTGGGGGGTGGGTGGAAACTGCGAAACAAGTCCCAGAGCGACCCACTCAGCACAAGCAGGAAGACCTACCTCTCGGCCGGGGCGGCGGGGTGGCGAAGGAGAGGGGGGGTAGGGTGGCGCTAAATCGAGTTACGCTCTTAACAGAGTAGTACCACCACTACCACGTGCGCCCCAGAAGAAGAGTCCCTTGATGTGGAGACCGGTGTAGCAGAATGTGCAAGGGTGAGTGTTTTTTTGTATTTGGGGATGTATTTTTTTATTTTTTTTTAACGCTTTTAAGATGAGATAAGACTATTGACGCCAGGGGACACATTTGGGCTTCACAACAACGGTATAAGCCGGGGAAATCACGATGAATCAAAAGAAGGTAGTCAAGAATTATGCCGTAAATTAGCTTTGGTACTTTTGGGGCTGTAAAGTCAAGGGGGCGAGAGGCACGGATGTGAGTGGGAGTCGCTGGAACTACCGCCTGAATTAGCGGCCTGCTGCTACATACTGTAGCTATTACATCACATGTCTAGCACGCGGATGGACTAGCCCCGCAACAGGGCTGTCACAGGCGGTTAGATGGATAACGTGCTACATGTCTGCCGCGGCTCCTGGCTAGCACACCATCGCATAGCATGCCGCATGGCTAGCAATCCCTTTAATACATTTTAAGAACTGGGGTCACAGTTGTTTAAACACAAATGATGGAGACTTACACTTTGATAAAGCTTAGAGCTAAAACAAAATCGATTGATTCATAATTGTTTTAATATATATATATATATATATATAAATATTATTATTTTTTAATTATTTTTTGGTTTTGTTTTGTTTTGTTTATATTCTTCAGTACATTTGAAAGTTAATTGAATTTGAAAGTGAATCAAATCACCCAAGGAATATTTCAAAAAAACGATCCTAGCCAAACTAGAATCTAGATCTAGAATACAATCATTTGATTATTTCACCTTCTTGTAATTTTCTTGTAATAACACTTTTTTCTAAAGCTGTAAACATGACTTTGCATGACTGAGTTGGTCATCATTTTGTGGGGCGATAATAAGAATGGCAGAGATGCAATAATGCAATATTGCATTCCTTTTGTGAGGCAGCTGGGTTTTGCATCGCTAGACTGCTCAGGTCCCTGCGTCAATTTAGACAACCCTGTGCCCCACACACTCCAGGACTCCAGGAGCCGCCTCTTTATTCAACACTGTTCACTCTCCACATCAACACATTGGACACTCTTGAATATAATCGCCTTCTGTGGTTCCACATCGTCAGCCACACAACGCTACAAACACAACATCGTAACTCCACTAAAATCGTAAACCTAAAATAAAACCTAAAACCTCTAAACACCTCCTTTAATCCTTGCGCTAACTAAGACACAGCAGCGCCCCCTATAAGGCTGGCTGACCCAATTACTTTGGCTAACAGGATAACAGCAGCGCCCCCACTGGTCTGAGCGACCCAATACATCTGCCGGTACAATATAATGGTCGTCAGGATCGGAAAAAAAAGTGTTCAAAGCTGTGATTGTTGCCCATCGCAGTCAACGAGTTGATTGCACGCTAATCAACTTCTATTGTGGTGGCATGAAGTTTCAATAATCAGGGAACATTATTAGGTTCAGAACGCATTGTATACCTAATAATGGTCTTGTTTGTTATATGATTAAAATGAAATAATCAGGTGTTTCGCATTTGTAAATTCGTTCACAAATTCTTGCTAACAACACGCGATGGGCACCATTTTTGCCGTGAATAAAAAAAATAAGTTTATTTTTGGGAACTTGTAACACATTTGCTTGCAATGTTAATCTGTACTTGCTTCGGCGTTGAACGCATACTGTTAAAGTAGGTCGCTAAAATGTCTGTAAAAATAAAACATGTCAAATATATTATGTCTGCGTAGGGAAAAGACAGCAACAGAAGAAGCGAGAAACCTGTCTTAATGACCATTCCCTTCGTCCCAGTCCCACCCTGACTTGCAGCATATTGACGCCGCCCCTGGTTCTACGGGGTAATCCTGTGGATTTTAATTAGCGGTGACCTTGCAAGGTAGGCTTCCACGGTAGCCGAGTCCTCGGAGAGAGACACGGAGACTCCTGAAAGAGCCGCTCTCCGTGTGCCCGGGCGAGGCTCCAGCTAAGGCTGACCTCTAAATGAAATAGGACACCACCCTCTGCTCTGGGCCCAGCCTACTGGCTGCCTACTGCGTTGCAGAGACAATTGGTTTCACTGGGATAACTCGGGGCTGTCAGAATAAATGAGAGAGAAGTGTGATATTGAAACACACACTGAAAAGGCTGAAATGGAAACAAAGAAGGGGCAAAGCGCAAAACTGACAAACGGGAAAATAACATTTTCGAACATCTTTTTCGAACCGAAGACTTTTAATTTCATTTATAAACGGCTAATGACTTCCCACATTCTGCCGGGGATCAAATAGGCAGCCGACAGAAGAAGGTAACTAATGCAATCACACAAAGTGTAAAATGTTAAAGGTGCGCTTATTAAATCCGGCAACCATTACCGGCAAATGCCACAGTTAACAACTCGACCCCTGGCGAGGACATAAGAAATAACGTTGTTAAAATTGATAAGCGATCGCGCTTCATTAAGATTGCCGATTCTTTTTTTTTTCCTCAAAAAGAAAGAAGAAAAAAAGAGACAAGCGCCATTAGTGTTATCTGGGCAACGCTTGCGTGTCACACCGAGTGGATCGGGCAGCTAGCGGGTCAAGCTAAAGTGAAGCAAGGAGCTAAAGGTTGTGGCGGGGATCCAGACAATTACTGACACGGTGCAAGGCTTTGGCGTCCAATCAAGGCCGGCAGGGGAGTGGTGGAAGGATAGAGAGAGAGAGAGAGAGAGAGAGAGAGAGAGAGAGAGAGAGAGAGAGAGAGACTTAACTGATTACACTTATCAATGGCCTGTATTAAGTGTGCAGGTTCAAACCTGTGCAGTAGGCCCTGTGATTACATTTGAATCACCAACAGCATCAGCACCGCCACCACCCCTACACACACGCACACGCACACGCGCACACACACACACACACACACACACACAGCCCCTTGAGGCTGTTGACGCAATAATCAGAAATTCCATGCCTGGGTTTGCTGCTGTACTTGAAACTGTTTTATGTTTACCTTTGGTGTTTTACATTTTCACATTGTCGGTGAGGCCTGTACTTATTTATTTTTTCTCTATAGTTTCACTTGAAACTGTTCTTAATAAAATGAGAAAATACTCAGTACTTTGTGAAGAATTTCAGTATACAAAATCAGCTTCACCATGTGGTTACTTTTAAAAACAAACTACTTTTCACACAAATGACCAGAAAACATCATTATCGAGATATGAAATGACCAATATAGCAGATTTTGGCCATATGGCCCAGCCCTATAGGAACTACGTCTATAGGAACAGTCAGAGTTCTCTTGAACAAAGCTAAAACCCAATGCAGGATTTACCTTCCATCCCCTCTGGGAGTCTGTCCATCTATCCATCCAGCTGTGTCCGTCTCTCGTCGAGTACCTATCTTTATCCATCCAGCGATCTATCTATCCATATATCCATCTCCCAATATATATTTTCCTATGTTTTGTACGTCCATTAGTTTCACTACAACTAATTAAGCTAACGTATACACATAACAAGGTTAACACAATCAACGTCCTTTTGTAGTTCCCCGGGGAACCAGCGTCTCTTGGTGATTTGGATTCTAACCCACTATTAACCTAGTGCTGCCCCTGACGTGATCAGGTTACACACTGGTCAGCTAAGGCAATAATTCAGTGTAACATTGACTTCTACAGCAGAAGAGGGGGGTGTGGTTTTCGGGCAGAAAAACCGAATGTTGACCTTGCGTCCTCATGTTTGGTCCTCCCGTGTGTGTTACGACACACAAGACATGCGTTGTAGGTGTAGATTTGTGGGTACTATGACCTAGCACACTCCCCCCCCCCGCTATCTGTCGTCTGTTCGTTTGCCAGTCTGTATGAAGGAAACTCCAGACTCTGACATAAATATCCCACTCTATTTAAATAACTTAGTGAGACGTCAGTGTTCTTTTTGCAGTGAAGACAGTGAAGCCCTGGGGGTAGGTATTGCATGGCAATATTGCATTCCTTTTGTGAGGCAGCTGGGTTTTGCATCGCTAGACTGCTTAGGTCCCTGCGTCTCCCCCCCCCCCCCCCCCCACTCCCCCAAACACCACCCATATTTCATAAAGACTGGAATAAAAGCATATTGCTCCCAGAGCATCAAGGTGCAATGGAGGGGAAAACACGTTGATCATATGTATTTTTATTTATAGTTGCCCTGCTTAACCTATTGGACAATCAGTGCCAATACAGCTTCCAGGTTAATCAAACTGCTAAAACAAACTAAGGCTGTTCTTATTTGGATGAGCACGCGCACTTACACACAGACACACACACTGTACACACACACACAGACACACACACACACACACACACGCACACACTGCACACACACACACACACCACACACACACACCACGACACACACACACACACACACACACACACACACACACACACACACAGCAGCAGCAGCTTGTGCTGCAGTGATGTACTATAAAACCAATGTGTTTCAAGTTAATTACATTAGTTTGTTTGCTTTTCCCTTTAAACCGCGCTGCCGTGTTTGCCTCTGTTGGCTTCCTCTTCCAAAATGGCCACAATTTACTGGTCCTGCTCAATTACCTGACAACTGTGAGTTGAAATAGTGTTGTTGATAACGTTTAAAATGTATGCATACACACAAGCAATCCAATCGACGTACAGGAAACACCTTTAGTCCACCAATACGTTGGCTGGCAAAGCCTTACTGAGTCAAGCAGGTCATTAGTGGCATTTGATGACCAATTGTTTAGTTGGGTAGGCAGACAGAATAAAAACCAAACAAAACATAAACCATCGCAAAAATACATTAATATTCAGTAAGATAATACAAACACAAAACGTAAACAACTAAAGTGTGTGTTCTTGACAGGTGTTTGGCAACGTGTTGGCCAAATGTTCCACCGTGCATGACACGCCAGTCGCCAGGCACGCATCGTAAACACAGAGATGGACCATGACGTCTGTATGCACCTGTACCAATTCCGCCCAGCAGACCTTCCTCCCAGAATGCACCGCTGTCCGGCCGGCGTGCGACACCGGTATACTAACACACTAGGGCTCACCCTAGGCCCGACATAGAGCGGCGGCATTTCCCCGTGCGGCTGGCTAGAAGGGGCTTAAATGGACGACACGTACCTCTGCTAGCGCTTTCCACGTGCTCCAATTCGTCGGGGAAGTTCATGATCTCCGGGTATTTCTCCTGACACACCTCAGCCAGGAAGTGCAGGAGTGTAATGTTGTGTTCTATGGATTTAGTGTCACGAAGCTGGAGGGGGGGGGGGGGGGGGGGGAGGGGGGGAAGAGAAAGACAGAAAACAGACCACGTGTTAGACAATTGCATTCAATGCATTTCATTGTATACTATATTACCATAGCAGATGTTTACAAGAGTCACGAGAGTGTGTGAAAGAACACAACCATTCACAGATGTTCACCAATATGCCTACACGTAGCTACTACATTGATGATAGATACATGGACAGACATGCATAGATATACAGTATAGGTGGATAAATGTACATATATACAGATAAATAGATAAAGAAATATAAATAACTAAATAACTATATATATAGATAATAGAGATATATGGATACATATAAATAAAGATATATGGATAGATTTAATGATAATATATATATAAATATAATAATATATATATAATATATAATATATATATATTTTGCATACATGACAGACAGACATACAGACTGATACACATAGAGATACAGATGCATAGAGATAGAGCGATACAGATAAATACAGTTATATAAATATATATAGAGGTATATGTTTGTATACATGACGAGGAACTGACCCTCCCACCTTACTCCAGCCCACCTCAGCCATATCCGCCCCCCCCACCCCAAACCCCAACCCCTCCTGGATCAAACGGATTGTGTGATGTCAAGACACGGGCTGCCGGAGGGCCGGCCGGCTTTGGGTGAGGGGTGAGGGGTGAGGGAAGAGGGGTGAGGGATGAGGGGTGAGGAGGCAGAGTGTGATGGTTTCCGTGATGGTCCCCCCCCCCCCGCTTAAGGATAGCAGGGCACAGTGGCGCGTGCTCACGACGGACATTTTGCGAGCGGTTGCGATCGCGCTCGCGGCCGTGGTCGTGGTGTGACGCGCGGCTAGTGATGTGCGTCCGTGCGACCGCTCCCTCGAAGCTCCCGACCGAAAACTCTGAACGATCTCATTTGGACGCGTCTTTATACACGGCACCGTTTGAAGCGCCCGAAACGCTATCGAAGGCTATTGGAAGTAAAACGGGTACATGACCTGAATACGAGGCGGTTTTCTCTATTCCGACGTCCCTACAGCTTAGCTCTCTGTTCCATGCCTTGAGAGTGAAGGTCAGGGTATCGACGTGAAGCAAAAAACCCTGATTGAATTATTTCAAATGGTATGTACAGTACGATATACGAAATACAATGGTCATCCATCTACAGCTCTGTGGAATGAATTACATTGATCGGGGGAGGATGGATTTCAACGTGGATTACATAACATAAATGGTTATTATAGGTTACTAGTTATCATAGGTTACTAGTCATCATAGGTTACACGTTATCATAGGTTACTAGCCATCATAGGTTACTAGTGATCATAGGTTATTAGTGATCATAGGTTACTAGTGATCATAGGTAACTAGTTATCATAAATGACTAGTTAGTAGTTTACTATTGCTAGTTATCATAGGTAATTAGTTAGTATATGTTACTAGTCAGCGTAGGTTACTAGACACCATAGGTTACAATTCATCATAGGTTATTAGTTAGCATATGTTACTAGTTAGCATAGGTTACTAGACACCATAGGTTACAAGTTATCATAGGTATAGGTTACTAGTCATCATATGTTATTAGTGATCATAGGTTACTAGTCATTATACGTTAAAAGTTATCATAGGTTACTAGTTATCATAGGTTACTACTTGGCATAGGTTACTAGTTAGCAAAGTAACTAGTTATCATAGGTTACTAGTTATCATAGGTTACTAGTTAGCAAAGTAACTAGTTATCATAGGTTACTTGTCTTCATACGTTACTAGACACCATAGGTTACTCATCATCATAGGCTACTAGTTATAATAGTTTGCTATTCATCAAAGGTTACTAGTTATCACAGGCTTACTAGTTATCACAGGTTACTAGTTCTCAGCACAGCGGCAGGACGAATGACATCAAAAACCTCATTTGAATGACGTAACTGTGATGAAGGTCGAGACACAATACAACGTCCATCCTGGAGATGAGAATGCATTAAGTGGTCCTGGACATCCACCTCCAGCAGCTACTAGGTCTGCGCTAATATCCCAATTTATTTGGCCCCATTTGTAGGCTTAAATAAAACACACAGGCCCAAAATTGCCTAATAAAGAATGTCTGTTTTATTTCCTCCTCCACACCTGATCGATGATAAAGGTGTTACCTATGCATCATGGGCCGAATCTTCCCGTGCGCGCGCGTGTGTATGTGTGTGTGTGTGTTTGCGTGCGCGCGCGTGTGTATGTGTGTGTGTGTGTTTGCGTGCGCGCATGTGTGTGTGTGTGTGTTGCCGTGTGTGTGTGTGTGTGTGTTTGCGTGTGTGTTTGTGTCCGTGTATCATGGGCCGAATCTTCCCGTGCGCGTGTGTGTGCGCGCGTGTGTGTGTGTGCGTGTGTTAGCGTGTGCGCATGTGTGTGTGTGTGTGTGTGTGTCTGTTTGCCGGTGTGTGTGTGTGTGTGTCCGTGTGTGTGTTGCGTGTGTCTGTGTGTGTGTGTTTGCGTGTGCGCATGTGTGTGTTTGTGTGTGTGCGCGTGTGTGTGTGTGTTTTTCATAAAAAAAGTCACCAAAGTTCAGCCTTCATGCCACCATTCCTTCATCTAATTAATGTCACTTAGTTATGAAGCAATATTGGAATATTGGGAGTCTGGCATGTAAGCTCAGAGCCTTTCTGCTGCACTCAGGACGATTTCCCAAAGTCAATGCTATCCGCTTTGTTTGATCACTATGGAAGTCCTGAACCCTGTAAAGTACAGGGCATGTAAATCAATGCCATGCTTAATTGGATCGCACACACATGTACACACACACACACACAAACACACACACACACACACACATATACGCGCATACATACACATACACAGACACGTGTGCAAACAAAAACACACACACACAAACACATGCATGCACATGAGCGCGCACACACACAGGATATCTGGTTGTGTTTTCCCGTGGAATTGATAAGAGAGTGTTCTCATGTTAAAAGAAGAAATAAAACCAGCGGCTATCGGACAAGCTAAACCCGCTGTGGTCTGCATCTCAAACAGTAACATACGCAACATAAGTATCAAATGCAGACTTCAGAACAAAAAAAACAAAGAGGACGCACATTAAGAATCACGCTTTTCTATTTTCCGAGATAAGTCATTCGGTCGAATTCGCATTGTTCCAAAGGAAATGTACTATCCTACTATCCCCACTAGCCGTTGTTAAGCGGGTGGTGGGGATAGTATCGTTTTGAAGGCCCGGCGTGTGCGCGTGTTTCACATGCTACCGCCAGCCCCTCAGAAGGGAATTCATATATATGCCTGATGGGTTATTTATAGCAAAGGTCATTAAAATACATTAATATCCATGGACACCGATAGGCGGACAGCAGTCACCTGGGACCGCCGAGGACCGCGGAAACGGAAACGGCATCAATAGACCACATGAATCTCATCCTGGACCGTTTAAGGGGCTGTTATACAGACCTGTTATTGATAATAATATGGAATGATATAAAGAGTGACGACCATGAGATTGTTATTGGTATTCAGTTAAATACTAATACGGAGAGATAGAAAATATATATATATAGAGAGAGAGAGAGAGAGAGAGAGAGAGAGAGAGAGAGAGAGAGAGAGAGAGAGAGAGAGAGAGAGAGAGAGAGAGAGAGAGATAGACAGACAGATGGACAGACAGACAGATAGCTAGAGACAGAGATACATAGAGACAGAGATAGATAGATAGATAGATAGATAGATAGATAGATAGATAGAGATATAGAGAGAGAGAGATATAGAGAGAGCGAGAGCGAGAGAGACTATGTGTAATTAAGAGATGAGCATGTGTAAAGTGTGTGTGACATGGACGTGTGAAGACACCTAGACTTCCATTTATGTTTCATATACAGAACATACCAGTATATATAAACACACATAGTAGTAAAATACATTTATGTGGGTTGCCCGTTCCTTTTTAACACACACACACACACACACACACACACACACACACACACACACACACACACACACACACACACACACACACACACACACACACACACACACACACACACACACACACACACACACACACACACACGCGCACACGCTCAATCCGCAGCCACTCACCACACCGCGATGCGATGAGTATCGCTTAGCTGGGCCTAAGACAACACTGATCTAATCTGGATGATCAAAAGCTCCTCTATCAAATGGAGTGCTGCAGGGCTGTGTGATGGGAGGGACGCTTTCCGAAGGAAGGGCCGAACAAAGCAGTGTACAAACAAACAAAAGGAAAGCAAAAGCAAAAGACCCAACTATATATATATATATATATATATATATATATAGTAGATATATATATGATATAATATATATATATATAATATATATAGATAGATATATATATATATATATAATATATATATAATATATATACAACATATATACACACATTAAAACACACAACAGGAGGAACAACAACGACAACAACAAAAAACATGCATGTGTACACAAAAAAGAAACGGTGCATACTGACAAAAAGTACTGAGTACCTGCCAAGTATGTGTGCCAAAGTCTGTAATTGTTGTTCCATATTCATCCACCGCCGCCGCCGCCACCCCCCCCCCCCCCCCCACCAAACCTTCCCTCCCCACCCACCCCTCGTCATGATTGCCACGCCGCTGGAGCGGCATGCTGGGAGAGCTAATTAGCAACAACCCACCTCCGCGTGCTACCGCCATCATTGTCAGCCTCACCGCCTTGTGTCACGCGCAGCGCCTCCCCTCCCCCTCCCCCTCCCCTCTCTCTCTCTCTCTCTCCCCCCCCTCTCACTTCCCCTCCCCTCCCATCCACACGTACAATCAACGGAACCAGACGAAATGTGGCTGCAAACTGTTTCCCCCGGATAGACGGAAAAATGCGCACACGTATGTGCGCAGGCACACACACACACACACACACACACACACACACATGCACACACACACACACGCACACACACACACACACACACACACACACACACATACACATACACATACACACACACACACGCACGCAGCACGCAAAAAACGAAACATGCAACAACAAAAAAACGAAAACACAACAAACACTTTTCATTACACGAGGATCAATCAGCTTCCTACACCGGGTAATCACAATTTAATTTCATGCATTTCACATTTTAATTTGTTTACGATTGTACCCCAAGGTGTCATTAACGCACGTGGACAAAACACGAAAATACACAGAATTGATGCATCTTCGGTGCACACATGCTATTTTGAACCGGGGGGGGGGGGGGTTCAACAGGTTAAAAAGAGGTTACCCGCCAGGTAGCGCGCACTCGGCGAAATCCCCGACCGCGCGACGTTTGCGAATAGTGTTACCGTTACCGCCACTAATTGCCATGTTTTCGGCGGTGTTAGAGCGTCACTCATCGCTTTGCCTGATGTTATATTAGTATTTACTTAATTGCAAACTACTTCATTGAAAACGACTCTAGAATATCCCGCGAGTGCTTTCTGCCCCCCCCTGCCACCTCCGCACTTTAGAATTAGAATATTGAATTTCTCGTACTGTTTATCGAGCTCCTGTTTCATGAATGATTTTATGGGGACTGTATTCTGTGTAATGTGTTGCGTCTTTTTTCCCGCTGCACACTACTGCAAAACAAGGTGCGATACTAATAAAATTAAAAGATGACTAGTGCCACTGCTACGACGGCGATTAAATAAACATTTCTTGAACTCCCTCACTTAACACTTCTTGAACTGTACAGTAATGTTGGGCTTTTGCCATACACACGCCGTAGCTAGCTGCCCTTGTTGTTGTACGTGCAAGTTGTAAATAACTTGTCAGTGTTGAGGAAGGTCCACAGCCAGGCCATCTTTCAAAAAGCGAAAGTTAATGATTTCAGGAGTCAATTTGTTCAAACCCCCCCCCCGCACGCACGCACGCACACACACACACACACACACACACACACACACACACACACACACACACACACACACACACACACACACACACACCCTCCAGCCGCCGGTCGTCCAAAATCTTTAACCTTGACCGAGACAGAAAGTGAGATTGGGGGGGGGGAGAGAGAAGGAATCCTTGCGCGGTTGGCGTTTATTGAGTGCCCTGAGCTGCTTCTATAAAATATAAGCCGGAGCCCTGCTGTTTGAGGTGATTAGAAAGACATTAAAAACTATCGGGCAAAAATTGCAGCGTGATTAATGTGGCTAGGTGAATATCATTGACACCGGAGAGAGCACGGCGCTCCGGGGGAGCTAAAGGGTTCCCATTTTTTTTGGTCCCGTTTGCTAAGGACTTGACCATTTTTTTAAAAATTTAAAAAATTAAAATGACAAATATAGTAAAAAAAATAATAAAAATAGGAAAAAAGTTACGGCATACAGACGTGTCAAGTGTGGAGAATGGACATCGCCACTGGGGAGAGGCTGGAACGCGGGTGAGTGAGACTCTTGACAGAAAGCGGTTTATTGCAGAGCGCAACATATCCGGTGCACTGTTATTGTGTTGACTGACACACACACACACACGCATGCACGCACACGCGCGCACACACACACATTCACACACACACACGCATGCACGCACACACACATTTTCACACACACACACACGCACACACACACACACACACACACGCACACACACACACACACACACACACGCACTCACTAACACACACAGTATTACTATTCCCTCGAGTTCCACGATATCACACACTACCACAACAGGGGGTAGGAGGGGGGAGGGTCTTCCTAGTTAGTACACCCATGGGGGTGTCAGGATATAACTTGAATATTGTAACTTGAATATAATATATAACTTGCTAAGCAGGTGTACCTTTAGGACCCATGAGGGAAGTAATTAACACACAGACAAGTAGACACGAGACAAAAACCCCAAAACCAAAAGCGGAGACACCAGCACAAGACGAGTGCCTTTCATTACACAAACCGCTCGTTTCACCCGGAGAGAGGGAGGTGTCGCGGTGTCGCGCTGCTAGCGGATTTATTTTTTGCGGGATGGTGAGAACGGCGAGGTGGGAAGGTCACGCACGCGCGCACACCACACACACTGCAGTGCGCTTGGGCGAGGCACAGGAGCTCTTGTGGAAAGCCTCTGAGAGAGAGAGAGAGAGAGAGAGAGAGAGAGAGAGAGAGAGAGAGAGAGAGAGAGAGAGAGAGAGAGAGAGAGAGAGAGAGAGAGAGAGAGAGAGAGAGCGAGAGAGAGAGAGAGAGAGAGAGAGAGAGAGAGAGGTAGGAGGTGGAATTTAACCTGTAGGGCAGCGACAAAAGGTGCAGTCATCTCAGAGCGGTCAATAGCTCCGACCCTGGTTTGTTTTGGCAGGATAACTAATTGAACGCCCCGTGCTCCTGGGGGCCCGATGGACAAGTTCTGGAGCCGGAGCCGGAGTGGCGGGACAGAATGGGGTTGGGACGGCTCAAAGATAACTTGTAATTATATCATTTGTAATTAAAACCTGTTTGTTTACCACAATCCAACGGTGGACCCTTAAAAGATTGATGATTGTGCACAAAGATAAACAGCAAGTATCAACGGAAATAAAGAAATAAAACAAATAGTAACAACAACCTCAGCGAACGCATCGTTGATTCGTTTGTAAGCGAGCTGCCGTGTTTATCACATACTCCCCCCACAAAACTAAGTTTTCTTGTGTGTTTATTTTCTAGGTTATTTGTGTTTGTTTGTGTGTGTGTGTGTGTGTGTGTGTGTATGTATGTTTGTTTGTGTGTGTGTGTGTGTAGGTGTGTAGCTGTAGATGTGTGTGTGCGTGTGTGTGTGTGTGTTTGTGTTGGTGTATGTAGGTGGTGTGTGTGTGTGTGTGTGTGGTGTGTGTGTGTGTGTGGCGTGTGTGCGCGTGTGTGTATGTGTGCGTGTGTGTGTGCGTGTGTGCGCGTGTGTGATTGGGTGCGTTTGAAGTTGTCAGCATTTTCCTGTGCATTCCTGTGAGCCTATCTTCACTGAAGGATGTCAAACTTCTCTGAAGCGCGTTTCTTCCTTCAAAAAATGAATGACAAGAATCCGGTGCAGCCAAGACAGTTGAGAACCAACAACACCTTTTCCCTTTCTTCCGTTCCCTCAGTACGACCGACGCCAGCCGACTACAAACAAACATACCCTACTACAAACATACCCCTAGAGTGACTGTACGGGGGTAAAGCACTGCAATCCACAGGGTAGCCAACAGCTATTTGTTCATATATATATCAAAATATATAAACACACCGCATGACACTGCGTCTCAATTTCCAAGCAGGATCGTGAGTAGCAGTGCCGAAGATGAACTTCTTTCCAAAGAAGACGAAGGGTGGACCTCAATGCCGCAATGGTAACGTTTAGGCCATGAGTTTAACCATGCAGGTTTGTGGGACGGGGTAATCCTCCAGGCCCCGTCGTCCATGCATTCCTTAGAAGCGCACTCTCCCACACACATGTGTACATACGGTCGCCTTACAACCGGAAGGTTGCTGGTTCGATCCCCGGCTCCTCCTAGCAAAAACTGTCGAGGTGCTCCTTGAGCAAGACACCCCAACAACCCTCACTGCTCCTGACCTGCCGGCTGTCTCCTTGCATGGCAAGTCGGTGGATGCATGGGGGTGTGTGAATGTGAGGCACGACTTGTTAAGCGCTTTGGATACAAGCACTATATAAAAGCATCCATTACCATTACAAATATATAACGTCATTCTTCATACCATTTACAACCTGGACTGTGAGAAACATTGGAGAAAAGGACATGTGCCAAACACGCAATAAGTGTTTTTTTGGAATCCTATTTCATTCAACACACCCTCCCCCCCCCCCCTTTGTCTTTCTACTTTTCTACCCTCTCTCTAATAAATAATGAACTAATTACTAAATACTAAACTTATTAATAAATAGTTAATAAGTTAATAAATCTCTAAATCTCTAATAAATAATAAACTATTTATTATTTAATAATAAATAGTTTAACTAACTATTTATAATTATTTATTTATTTACTTAGATTTTACTTTGTTACTCTGTTCAACTTTGGTGTTTGACTACACTAAGGTAATGCATTTGTTTGCAGATGATTTACTGTAATCTCATCAGTCGATGTGAGTTTTTATAATGAGGGGTTATATCAGTTAAAGTTCAGTTAAATTGACATTGTGACATTATCGATTTTTTATCAAATGATCAGTTTTCTCGATATCTGATATAGTTTGATGTTCGAGACGTCAACCCTTTAGTATCTGGGGAAATCTGGAGAAGGAGAATGGGCTTTGTGTAACGGTATGTCCAGCTAGTAATAAACTCAACTTACTAGGGAAACGTGGCGTCTCGTCATCTCGCCCACTCAGTACTTCTGAGCTTTCGTCAATACTTGGAGAACGTAATTTGGAACTTTGTTCGGGAGTTTGAGTAACTCCTAGAAGGCGCGTATTTTAAAAGCGTATCAACTTACCGACCAAAATGTAAAGTTTTTAAAAGTTTTAAAGTGCAGAAAGTTCGGGAAGTTTAACAAACGTTGGAAGCGAAACTCCCAGAGACGCTGCCAGGGGAGATCTGACCTGCCCAGTGAACCACATAACAATGCTAGTCCAAAAGTCTCCAGAATGCACAACCAAACTATCGCCAAAAGCGTCCCCCAAAGTAAACCGCTATTCCTGGCCTCTCAAGAGAGTTGATTGCAAAACTAAGTTCATAGGTTAGGGAAATGGTACATGTAGAGTACAGCTATTAATGTGAGGGGCAAACAAGTTAGGGTTGAGTTATGGTTTATGTTCAGTTCTCCTGTCCAGATGTTAGTTACTTATTATTAGTCCTCTTACGGAGGTGGTGCCCAATTTATGTGGTCAAATAATCAACGGTTAATAATCAGTTTAAGTCACTTAATCACGCTACATAGCATCTCAAATACAACTTGCCCGCTGAAAGCCGATGCGCGGTAAGGCATTGGTGTACCGCTAACTGCACACGTCATATTCACCATGTGTTTAGCTTGACCCTCACAAGACCTCATTCTGATAGCTCAAGTGCACCGCAGGCAAACCGCAGTTTTTGAAAAGCGTGCGTTTCATGTCAATACCAGAACCGGAGAGAACCGGACTGCCCATCAACGGTGGGGCAGAAGATTGCCTTTGACGGGACTCGCCCGATTCTCCTCTCCAGTGAAAGAGGTCATGTTGGTTTTAGGGTAATAGATCCCCAGTTACTATTTAACTGGCTAATAGGATTTCTCAAATAGGCAATGTCATTGTTTAAGTTAAACTGGACACAAATGATTACCATGTGTCTTTGTTTTTTTTTAAACAGAAACGTATATTCCAAAAAACTGTCTCTTGACAAGGTGCATTCCAGTCACTTTCAATTGAACCACACATCTGTATGAAATAAAATCGAGTAAAAACAAAACAAAAAACATCAGCAGCTATCAGCAACTATATATCAGTATCTCCTTAAGATTGTTCAGGCTCCGGTAAAATAATCTGTCAAATGATGAAAAGAAGAAAAAAAAGAAACCTCGGTCGATATCCTGTGCATACTTTAGTCGAGCGGCCACCGGGGAAAGACTGACCTGTCCTTGGGCAGGGACAAGAGGGACCAGCTGGGCGGTCCAGAGGTGTGTGTGTGTGTGTGTGTGTGTGTGTGTGGTGTGTGTGGAGGTCGGGGGGGGGGGGGGTGTGTCGGTGGGGGTGGCCTCCTCGTGCCTTTCCCCTTCTGGCTTCCTCCACATCACACCAGAGGGCCTCTCTTGTCCCTGTTGAGCTTAGGAAGCATGGGACCTACCTCTCAGGGGGCCATTAACGTGATTGACCAGTCAGTGAGGAAAGCAGACTTATTTTTTTTGTCCCGTCAATAAGGGTCCAATCAGCCCCCCCGAGGACTGGCCCCGAGGCGTGATGCTGAATCCCTCACATCTGAATGACCGTACGGTGGTCCAAGTAATTAATTGTGCTCTTCCACCAGCAGGACTAGAAGCGACCGAGTGGCCGTATTGGTTTCGGAAACCTCGAATCTTTGCTACAAAACATGAAGAAGGAACTAATCAAAAATGCATTTTCAAATGCGACCTGAGTGGGGAAATGGAAATACAGAACAAAAAATAATGTTAAAAAATAATGAGTTGTCATGATTTTCCAAAGATTCTACAAGGTTTCCCCATCCAACCAATAGATGGCTGCTAGGTAAATAAAGTCAACAGAATTCAACTGAAAAACAAATGATCAGATATAATATTCCCCTGCTCCCCTTTAAAAAATAAGCTATCCAATCAACTCAAAACACAAAAACCACGTAATGCAGCAGTAATGTATCAATTACTGCTGGCCTTCTACAAGGTCCAGAGATGTCCAAAACACATATTTTGATAGCCCCTGTTGGGCCGTGAATGTGTGTGCGTGCATGGTAATGGATGCTTTTAGATAGCGCTTTTATCCAAAGCACTTTACAAGTCATGCCTCACATTCACCCATTCATACACACATTCAACCACCGAGTCAGTCATGCAAGGAGACAGCCGGCACGTCAGGCGCAGTGAGGGTTAGGGGTGTCTTGCTCAAGGACACCGACAGTTTGCAGAGGAGCCGGGGATCGAACCAGCAGCCTTCCGGTTGTGAGGCGACCGCTCTACCTCCTGAGCTATACTGTCGCCGTGTGTGTGCATGTGGGTGGTGTGGGTGTGGGCATGTGTGTGTGTGGTGTGAGGAGGTGGTGGTGTGTGTGGGTGGTGCGTGTGGGGTGTGGGTGTGGGTGTGTGTGGTGCGTGTGTGTGTGTGGCGCGCGTGCACGGCCCTACCTTGCACAGGAAGCCGAGGTTGAAGCCGAAGGTCTGGGCGTTCCTGGAGCCGGCGTTCATGTAGTTGCCCACCAGCAGCACCAGCTCCAGCAGCTTGCTGAAGTTCTCGCTCTTCTTCAGCTCCTCGCAGGCGAAGGTGACGCTCATGATGTCCGGCCGGATGTTGTTCACCTGCTCCTCGAAGGTCAACTTGAACAGGATGCCGTTGAGGCGCGGCCGCAGCATCTTCACCGAACTCATCTGACGAGGAGCGACAGCGGAGACACAACATTCAAGCATTTGCAACGAGTACAATGGAATGCTAACTCCCCATCCCCTCCTGCAGTATGAATTTCCTAAAACTATAATTATAAAATACTTGCAAACACTGCACACAATACGGCCTGATACGGAACATAAACATAACATAATAGTGACTGATGAATGTGTTGAAGTGTGCAAAAAAGCATTTCAAAGCATTTTTTTAAAGTGCCAGTAGTGCAGCAGCATCGTGAATACAGTGCAGTACAGTGCAGTCACTGTAATGAGTCCAGAAGATCGACGACGCGCGTTAATTATGATCATATTCCAAGATTCAAGAGATTATTGTTTGCCATGTGCAACAAGTACAATGGAACGCTTACTCCCTATTCACGACCGCATTTTGAATTTCAACAACAATACTATATTATGCCATACTGTACTTTACACAACACTCAATACTATCTACTATATACTATACTATATACCAGGGGTCTTCAACCTTCTTCAGCCCAGTGGTGAAAAGAGAAACAGCACAGGGACCCTGTGCTGACCCTGTGCTGACCCTTATTGTTCAATAAAAAAAAATGCTGTTGCATTTCATCCCAGGCCTAAAGGCCTAATAATATGTTTATAATGCCTTATTGACTTCTTAATATATATTAAGATGCTCTTAAGATGATCGATGCTCCGTTACAAGCCATGTCAACATAATCAAAATCAATGCATCCGGATCTAACTTTTCCATTGTCAGATGACTGACCCTGGTGTGTGTGGCAGGATGAGAATGATTCTGAGGTCTGGGTCTGTCTATGGTGTCAATGACCTGGACGCTCCCTGTGGAGCAAACACTGACTTGAAGGTGGAACTTGGGTGAAGCGTGGGGTGTTAGGTGATGGCAAGAATTGGTTTCTGCATTAATCGTGTTTTCCGACCCCCTGCAGTACCTCCGCGGACCCCCTGGTTGAGGACCACTGCTCTATACTATATACAACACTATACTATACACAATACAAATAACAATAAAGCGTCTGCTGGATGATACAGGATATACATACGGCGAATGGTGCAAAAAGCATTTTAAAGTGAAAGTAGTGCAATATATCCGAAGGAATACCGGGGGTGGTAAAACACATTCTACAATGTGTGTGAGTGGGTGGCTGGTTTAAGCAGCCTCACCTGGCCCCCCTAGAGTCAGAGACTGATCAGACTCTGGGGCCAGGTGAAACTGCTCCTGAGTGAGTGTGTGTGTGTGTGTGTGTGTGTGTGTGTGTGTGTGTGTGTGTGTGTGTGTGTGTGTGTGTGTGTGTGTGTGGGTGTGTGTGTGTGTGTGTGTGTGTGTGTGTGGTGGTGATGGCTGGTTTAACCTGTGGGCCTTGATTACCAATGACCCACAGGTTAAGCCAGCCATCACCACACACACACACACAGGAAGGAAGGAAGGAGCACTAGTGTCTACCATCTGCTCTGATTGCTAACAACTGCCGACTTAACAATATACCGGTTTACTCCTCATCCTCCTGGGCCCCAAAGAAGCTGTTTTACTGGCATGAGGCAGGGGAGACTGCCACAGTGACATTTCAATCTCCAAAAAAAGTAAGCTTGAAACCAATGTGGAAAATACCTGATGCATTAAATTAAATATCTTCATAATAGTTCATAACGATACACCCCCAAATATGTTTTGCAAAGATATCATAAGCATAAGCCCACAATGGGCGACCTCGAGAATCCAGCCCCCAATATGTCAGTATTATTACAGCTCAATATGTTTGTGTGCAAGACGCCTGTCATACAAAACAAGACTCCTAGATCCAGGTGTGTACACACACACACACACACACACACCACACGCACACACACACACGCACACACACACACACACACACGCACACAAACGGCACCCCTCCCACTAACTTGAATTGATCTGCTGGTATACAAGAAAAAGAAGAAGAAGAAGAAGAAGAAGAAGAAGAAGAAGAAGAAGAAGAAGAAGAAGAAGAAGAAGAAGAAGAAGAAGAAATCAGAACAAAACAGGAAGGCTCGGTGACAAGGCTGACAGAGGAAATCTTAAACATGTCTTATTTCCCAGGGGACTAAACAGCTCAACATGCAGGAGCGACTTCATCAGCCAGAGAAGGGTGGGGTGAGGTGGGGCGTATGTGTGTGTGTGTGTATGAAGGGGGTGGGGGGGGGGGGGGGTGTTACAAGAGCAACAGTGAGATCACAGCAAGGAAAAGCTGTCACACCTTGTATCATTATAATGTTTCAAAAGAAACGGGGATTCAACAAAACAAAACAAACGGAAAGCCTCCTCCTCCTCCTCCGACGCCTCCTTCGACGCCGCCGCCACCGCCGCCGCCGCCACCGCCACCGCCACCGCCACCGAGCGATAACAGGGAACAGGGGGGGGTGGGGGGTGGTGGGGTAGCGTAGCCGTGGCACCCCGGAGACTAATTGAACAATTATTTTGTGATATTGTGTAATGCGGCACTATGGTTCTCACTTTCATTGTTGAATTGTTGTTGTTATTCTGTGACTGCCGTGCGCTTTTTTTAGCACCGTGACTGCCGTGTAGCTACAGTGTACTCATTTAAAGTTACAAACACAAAGTCACACAACCTGAAAAGTGTAGACCTTAAAGGGAAGCGGAAGCGGAGATGAGAACGAGGGACGCCGCAACCCAGTTGCATTATAAAATGTTTATATTTAATATCCCCTGGAGCTGGAGCCATATATCACCGATGATTTAATGGCGGGAAAACTAATTGTGTGTGTGTGTGTGTGTGTGTGTGAGGTCCTCGCTTGGGTGTTTAGGACCAGGAACTATTTCAGTTATGATGACGGTTTTCCCCCCACGCCTGTGTGTATGCTGTATGCTTCTAGAAAATAATAAATAGTTTACCTCGAACAATGCAAAGGAAAAACAGGAAAGAGAGTTGAAGTGTGTGTGTGTGTGGGCGACTAGACACACCGCTTGTCTCAACATAAACTCAATTTGTGGAGCCGCCTCAGTGGAGACATCTGTCCAGGCTAGGCACAGTAACATACCAGTACACATCCTGTCTATGCATACTAGGGGGGGTCGGCACTAGCTTAGTCTGCCGGGACTTGGCTTGACTTGGCTTGAGGGTCGCCCGGTTCAAGTCCCCGAAAGTACATGAGTGACAATTGGTGCCAGTTCGCCTCCTGGGCACTGCCGAGGTGCCCTCGAGCAAGGCACCAGGCCCCCTCCCCCAGGCAGCTGTATATACAATAGCTGCCCACTGCTCCTAATACTAGGATGGGTTACATGTAGAGAAACTCATTTCACTGTGTGTGTGTGTGTGTGTGTGTGTGTGTGTGTGTGTGTGTGTGTTTACATGTATGTGATCCTCCAGATCACAAATCCAGATTAGATTAGATTTAGATTTAGATTCTATACATGTCTGCAGCTACATGGGGAAGGAACCCATCTGGTCACCTACAATATGCATCTGTAGAGAGAGAGAGAGAGAATGGCAATAGGGAAAAAGAGCACAAAAAGCAGCACGCTCCATATATCCCAGCCACTGCTTTCCTTCTCAGTGTTGTAGTTCCCTTAGCCTCCAGAGCCCCAACCCAAAACAGACACACTGCAGTGGTTTCATGCTGCAGTGTTCTGGGTAGAGAGACTCTCTGGAAGAGATGGATTAAAAAACTAGATATAGAAGGAAGAGGAGAGGGGAGGAGGGTGTGATGGCTAAAGAATCATTCAAGTGTGCATTAAGTAATTATCACGGCTGGAGAAGCGCGCGCGCGCGTGTGTGTGTGTGTGTGTGTGTGTGTGGTGTGTGTGTGTGTGTGTGTGTGTGAGGGTAGTATACTCACCACAATGCCAAACTGTTCGGACTCCACTAGGTCTTCGTATTCACCCTTTAGTTCAGCCAACGCACTCAGCTCTTTCTGCTCTGGCAGGTTCTTTATCAGGTTCTGTAAACACACACGTAAACACACACGTATCCACTGTTAGTTTATTAAACATTAGCACATTGAGAAGGGCACAACTCTCAGGAGACACAACAACAAACAGAAACCTTTTTTTTTTTGGAAACTATTTTTGAATAGGTTTCATCTCTGGGGGCGTGTCGACCAGCTTTAGGAAGCACACACATGCTTGCTGGGATGAGGGGCAGGTGATCAAGGAAGTGACCACCTGACTGAACACTGAAGTTAGCACTTCATAGAAAGTGAGGCTCAGAGATCCTTGATGAAACAGAGAGGGATATGGTGGGGAAGAAGGTGGTGGCGATCTGTGTGTGTGTGTGTGTGTGTGTGTGGGCATCCCCGTGTGTGTGTGGGGGTGTGTGTGTGTGTGTGTGTGTGTGTGTGTGGGCATCCCCTTGTGTATGTGCATGTGTTTTTGCATCCCCTTGTGTGTGCGTGTGTGTGCATCCCCTTGTGTGTGTGTGTGTGTGTGTGTCATGTATTTTGGGTTGTTCTAGATTTGTTTGTTGTGGGGTTTTTGTTGCTGCTTTTTTACCAAGTGTTGATTATTCACATAAAGGTCAGATAACTTAATGAAAGACAGAGAGGAGAACAACTTAGTCCCCAAGGCTTTCCCCTCCTGCTCCTCATATGGCATCTCTCTCTCTCTCTCTCTCTCTCTCTTTCTCTCTATCTCTCTCGCCCTCTCTCTCCCTCTATCTCTCTCGCCCTCTCTCTCCCTCTATCTCTCTCGCCCTCTCTCTCCCTCTCCCTCTCTCTCTCCTCTCTCCACCGCTCTCTCTCTCTCTCTCTCCACCGCTCTCTCTCTCTCTCTCTCCCTCCCTCTCTCTCTCTCTCTCCACCGCTCTCTCTCTCTCTCTCTCTCTCTCTCTCTCTCTCTCTCTCTCTCTCTCTCTCTCTCTCTCTCTCTCTCTCTCTCTCTCTCTCTCTCTCTCTCTCTCTCTCTCTCTCTCTCTCTCTCTCTCTCTCTCTCATTAGGTCTCCAGAATGTATTCTGCAGGACCTGGCTGGAACACGGCCACATGGCCAGCATGTCCAACAAGGAGCAAAGGGAATACAAAAAAAGAGATGGTTCCAGGCGGGGCGGGAGATGGGGGGGGGGGGGGGGGGGGCTGGGGGTGGAGCAGACACACACGCATATATACATATATATATATATATATATATATACATATATATATATATATATATATACATATATATATATATATATATATAAATCAGACACGGCAACCACGGGCCATGGGTTTGGCTGACCAGCACTAAGCTCCCAGCAGCTAGAGCGCTCCCCTAATGATGACATGGCTTCCATGCCCGGGAGGGAATTAAGAGAGAGAGGGGGGGGAGAGGGAGGGAGAGAAAGGAGGGAAGAAGGAAAAGAAGAGACATAATATGCAGGCTTGGCTAGTTTGTGTTTTGGAAGGAAGCCATTACATCAAATGTTGCTTGTTTTTCCATTTTGGATGCATGTAGTTTATTTATTTATATATATATACCGTATATACGGTATATATATATATATATATGTTGGATGCACTCCCAATGACAGCGTGCAATAGTGCCTTGGTTATGAAGGCCTTTCATAACCAAGATCAGTGAAAAGAAGTCTTGAATGTTGGCCATAATGTCAATAAGGAAGAACACATGTGTGGGAGGCATCCCCACAGCGGACCGCTATATGAGCACTGCTGTGCCAAGAGGGAATTGTGATTTTCTACCCAACATACTGATGACATGTCGCTCACTTGACTAGGATGACAATGTCTTCAGGGCATTTTGTGGGGGGGGGGGGGGTTTCACACTTTGATCACAGCTACTGTCAAACAGCATTCATTGAATGCAGCTCACGTCGTGGATCCGTGCCAAGTTAGCATCTATTAGGCAGGCATTAGCCGTACATCCGGACGTCACTTCGGCAAAGTACGAGTACAAGTCAATTACGTTCACCGGTTGGATTCCGAAAAAGCAGGAGCGACGCGTGTTAGAGACACTGTCTATCTCGAAGGACCACATCAATCAACTACCCCCGGCCATGAAAAAAAAGAAGGAAAATAACTAGCACAAATAGAATTATAATAAGGATTATATAATTATATAATTATAATAAGGACGTGCGGTGTGACTTTTATAACAGGTAACCAGTTATAGAGTGGGGGTTAAGGCTGTGGTCACTTGCTTGCCAGGCTTACTCTTCATATATATTTGACCAAAGTGGCCTTGAACACAATCTATTACATCAAAAAACCTACTTTACAATTCCTTGCTTGTTCCTTGCCTGTGCGGGCAGGCCATTGGCCACATACTCCTACTCTTTAAAATACAAAACAAACGCATTTGTTTAAATTCGGAAAAAGGAAAAGATTAGCATGGAAAAGCGTCCGCTCAGCTCAAACGGCCGATCCTGTCTTGATGCAAAGGCTCAAAGGAATGAGGGTGAAGCGTTCATATCTGGTCAAATCTCATTCATTGGTATCGGGGGTTGATAACTATGATGATGATGATGATAACTATGAAGCACAAGTGGTTGGAACAAAAAAACTTTTCACGCCAGGGACACCGGTAACCGGTGAGAGGGAGGACAAAATGAACGTGCACCAAACTAATTATTTTTGGCAATTCCATTGCTATGAGTTTGGCTGGGTCTTTTTCGAAACTGAGACTGGGACAATTAGCGTTTTGTTTCAAGGGTTACCTTTCACTTGGATCCTGTACAGCAACATATAATGAGGCTTGGGGAATATCCTCGTCGTCGCTGAAGCTGTTGTTGCTAAACAACTCCATCCAATTAAAGGCCAACAGAATTGAATACAGGCAAACATTATCTAAATTAGGTATATGTTAAGAAACAAACAAAACCCCCTGGACCAATATAAATATATATATATATATATATAAACTGAATATATATACACTCACACAGGGATTTTTTTAATGGATTTGTATTATTCCAGATTTGTATTGCCTCAGCCCCTGGTTGCTAAAAAACGTTTTAAAATGAGTCCAATTGGCCCATAGCGGTTCAAGTTAAACGCTCAGCCGTGCTGCTCCGCCCCAATGGAAGAACATTCCGGAATCTCAGTAGAAGGGCCTTATGTCACATCTTTGTGAAATAACCACTGGTCCAAATGACAGCAAATTTGGTATCCGTGGACATGCCTGACAAGATACAATTTGGAATTTAGATTCAATAAGATAAAATAAAAATCAGTTATGTGAAAATCTTTAAATAGCCAAAGAGTTTCAATCAATCCGTCCACGTCAGAAGGGGGCTACACCCTTGAAACTTGGTAGGCACATAGAGGACATCCCCTTTGACAAGTGAGCCAAACGTGTAGATGGCGTAGATACCGTTTATTTTGTTTATTTGTATAGTATATATTATTGATATATATTATATAAATTTATTATTTATAGATTATTATATATTGATATAATTATTATTATATTATTTTTATGCCATTGTTTTGGAGATGGATACTGCGGGAGGGAATGGGGAGTAAGCATTCTTGTTGTACTTGTTACAAATGGCCCATAAATATATTGTATCTTGTATCTTGATAAGACAACGTTGACGTTGCAGTGAAAATTGGAATAAATGCTAAGCTAAGCACTGATGCACCAAATCACAAAAGCGGCATTCACTCTTAAACCACGGCAACCATGGCTTAAAACTAGTCATCACTTGGCCCGCAGGGGGGGGTGGCGCAAAAACACACAACAAAAAGGCCTTTACTGTAAAACCACGACTGCGATACCCTTGGGGGGGGCGATGAGATATAATTCACTGATCTCATCGCCCCCGTAGGACGTGAAAAGGGCGGTCGCTGAGGTCACGGTTGCTGGGGTTACGGACACTGAAGGTCGCGGGGTCCCCTGGGGGTCGAGGACGCCGGGGGTCACGGCTGCGGGAAGCTGTATTTATATGCTTGTTTTTTTTGCTAGTTTGTCCGATTGTGTCAACACGGCAAACTGGAAGCTGTGAAGCTCTTGGTGTTGGAAAGCTGGCTGCGAAACTGGCGCTCCTGCTAGCAAATGCGCCATGAAAGCCACTCTTGTTTCCCGCCTTTGTCCTGAACTTGAGCTTCAGACGTGTAAACAGAGACCTGTAGATCTTTGGATGCACTGCGGCTCTTGGATTCTCTACTCTAGCTCAGTGCATCCCATTTCGTGTGTGCTCATGGTGTTTTGGGTGTACACCCACTCTCTGGAAGATTGACAACTGGCTTTTTATTCTCTCGCACTGTTGGGATCTGAATTTCTTACACACACACACACACACACACACACACACACACACACACACACACACACACACACACACACACACACACACACACACACACACACACACACACACACACACACACACACACACACACACACACACACATTCTCTTCTCTTAGGTAATTGCAGGATGTGTTTTGCTTTTTTCCTACTCATGGCGTCAACAGCGACACCTAAACTGCCTTATGAATGACTTTTGCACAGAGCTGGTTGCACTCTTTCTGATCAGCAGCACACACACAAACACACACACATATTTTTAATTTATTAATTTGAATATATTCTCATATATATATATATATATATATATATATAAATATACACACAGTATATTGTGGATAAGACTGCGGGACAAAGTCAGGGCCAGGCGACTGTTGTTTGTGTATCTAGTTAATCACAAGAAGAAGCTCCTGGGATCACAGGCGACGCCATATGTGAGGCGACGTGGGAGGCTGGGTTGATGGGGCCCGGGCCAGACCCCGCACTGCAGGGCCTCCAGACACCATCGGCAGTCTCACTGAGATTACTCGCACAATAATACCGCATGTCTGTTTACTTGCTTTGGGCGAAGATTAAGGTGCCGTTTATTGCGAAATTCACTAACGACGACAACAACAACACCACCAGCACCAGCAGCAGCAGCAGCAGCAGCAGCAGCAGCAGCAGCAGAGACAGCGGCCGCCCTAATGCATCCTGGGTAAATCCCCACGCCGAATAGGGAGAAACACAGGGGGTGGGGGGGGGTGTAACATCCAAAAAGTCTGACGTGAAATGCTCAATTATTTACCTCTACCATACACAAGTTGCCGAACGTGAGCGGTGAAAACCGGCACGGGCCGGGTGAAATACATGGAAGCGGTGATGACATATCACTCACTGGACTGGAGAGGATGTAGAGGATGACAATGTCTTTAGGGCATATATCTTTTCTTTGGTTCAACACTTTGATCACAGCTACTGTCAAACTGCACGCATTTAACGCATTTATAAGCAAGCATTAGCCATACATCTAGATAGACGTCACTTCGGCAAAGTACAAGTACAAATTGTACTTGTGGCATAAAAAAGAAAAAAGAAAAACCGTGTGATTTTTATATTTTTTGATATTAACAGATAGCGGGTTATG
This sequence comes from Muraenolepis orangiensis, assembly GCA_027704905.1. Classification (NCBI taxonomy): domain Eukaryota; kingdom Metazoa; phylum Chordata; class Actinopteri; order Gadiformes; family Muraenolepididae; genus Muraenolepis; species Muraenolepis orangiensis. The sequence goes on from CM051001.1 coordinate 23,574,161, forward strand.
GAGTGCGGGTTAATGCGGCGGTCGCTGGCTTGCCAGGCTTACTCTTATATTATACACCTTGAACACAATATATTACATCAAAAAAACCTACTTTACAATTCCTTGCTTGTCAGTTGCACATCTCAGTGAAGCGTATTCCCAACCGTGATGTAAAAACAAAACAAAAGGAAGAAACACTCACACACACACACGCGCACGCACACACACACACACACACACACACACACACACACACACACACACACACACACACACACACACACACACACACACACACACACACACACACACACACACACACACACACACACACACACACACTGCCCCAACACTTCAAAACATCGTCTGAAAGAGGAAGGTAAATCGATACGGTGTTTCTCAGAGCAATAAACATTTTATTAACCTAGATTAAAAATAAGGGTGAAAGAGAATAGACAAGCATAGGCAAGAAACCCCACTTGGATGTCTTTGGGAGATGATGTAAGTAAACTCTTGTTCTTCCATCCCTGTGACCTCATGGGAGGGGGGAACAGACAGGAAATAAAGGTCTGCGGTGGATTCCGGAAGGCATACAACAGGTGTGTGTTACGGAGCTTTGGGGTCGGTCCGCTCTGTGGTGTTTTAAACCCGAGTTCCGCCTCGACATTGTGACTGCAGGAGGGGGGGGTGTTGTATAGCCTCGATTGTATGTGTGTGTTCTTACATTCTCTGTTGTTTGGTTCCCTTTGGATAATGCATCGCCGCAGTTTCCCCCCTTCAGGGATTAATAGAGCATCATCTCATCTTAACCTGCGTGTTTGTCTCGGGGCGCTGTAGGATAAAGCACCCGCTGCTACTGGGGAATTATTACATAGTTAGTCATTACTGGCTATACAGAAAAATCACTTAGCCAGAGCAACACCGACAAACACTCTCTGAGAACAGCTCTGGCATCAGGACGGCAAATTCCAAAATGGCAATACACTAAAGTAAGAAAATGCAAATATGGTTAGAGAGAAAGGAGAAGATAAACGTATACATAGAGGACGAACTAGGACGATAGAGAGAGGGCTTCCACATCAAATGTGACTTTGAATATGATTCACGTAGCCAGGATGGAGGAGGAGATATACTATATATATATATATATATATATATATATACACTATATAATTATATAGACAAACATATATGAACAAATATGTATGTTTAGAACATTAAGTTTCAGTTAAAGTGATTGTTTCCATGTTGTACATACAGGAACACATTAAAAACACAGTAGCTTACATTTGTATACACGCATTTTATATTTTTTGATTAAAACTGACAATGCACCTATTTCTGCATTTTTCGGAAAAAAGCCTGACTTAATACGGTCTTGGCATGTGATGAGAGTCAATGAACCGAGCTAGCATACAAAACAGTGTGAGAAATTAATTTATTTGCCGAATCTGCTGTCTGAGCGAGTCTCCCTGAGTGATGTGCCATCTGTCACCGAAACAAAGACACCCGCGTTGGAGAACGAAGAGACCCAAGAGTATCTGGTTAAAGAAACAACACTGGGCTGCCGGTAGAGAGGCTGGACCGACACCACCTAATCAAACTATACTAACACGCCTTGGACTGTGTGTGTGTGTGTCTGTGTAGATGTCTGCCTGCCTGTGTGTGTGTGTGTGTTTGCATATGTATGTGTGCTGTGTGCGTGTCTGTGTGTCTATGTCTGTGTGTGTGTGTGTGTCTATGTGTATATGTCTGTGTGTGTGTGTGTATATATGTTTGCATATGTATGTGTTGTGTGCGTGTCTGTGTGTATCTGCATGTGCGAGTGTGTGTGTGTGTGTTTGTCTGTCTGTGTGCGAGTGTGTGTGTCTATGTCTCTGTGTGTGTGTGTCTATGTGTATATGTCTGTGTGTTTGCATGTGTGTGTGTGTGTGCATATGCCTGTGTGCGTCTTTGTCTATATGTATATGTCTGTGTGTGCATGTGTGTGTGTCTGTGCGTCTGTGTGCTCCTGTGTGTGTGTGTGTGTGTGCATGTGTTTGTCTGCATGCTTGTGTGTGTGTGTGTGTGTGTGTGTGTGTGTCTGTGTGTGTGGGGTATTCTTAATATTCAGACCTGCAGGATGGTACCTAGCCGGGGTTCGTGGCAGGACTTCAACAGTGTGTTGACGATCACTGAGCAGCACATCCAGAACATTGGGTTTCGGGGCCCTTATTCCTTAGGCCTGTTTGCTAGGAGTGCACCAAGGCAAAGCCCTCCATTCTCTCCACCGCCATTTGCTTCAGCCATGAGATGGCGTCTGTTTGTGCTTTTTGAGGGAGGGGGGGGGGGTATTTGTGTTTTGCAGCCCTCGAAATAAATAAATAGTTGTAATAATTGTTTTCTAATAATTTAGTTTTCTTGCATTGTTATTGTTAAATTTGAGGGAGCGGCATATGTGTGTGTGTGTGTGTGCACGGGTGCGTGTGCATGTATGTGTATTGTGTGTGTGCATGTGCATATATGTGTGTTGTGTGTGTGCGTGTGTGTGTGCATATGTGTGTTGTGTGTGCGTGTGCATGTATGTGTGTTGTGTGTGTGTGTGCATGTATGTGTGTTGTGTGTGTGTGTGTGCATGTATGTGTGTTGTGTGTGTGTGTGTGTGTGCATGTATGTGTGTGCATGTATGTGTGCATGTGTTGTGTGTGTGTGTGTTGTATGTGTGCATGTGTTGTGTGTGTGTGTGTGTGTTGTATGTGTGCATGTGTTGTGTGTGTGTGTGTGTGTTGTATGTGTGCATGTGTTGTGTGTGTTGTATGTGTGCATGTGTTGTGTGTGTGTGTGTGTGTGTGCATGTATGTGTGTTCTGTGTGTGTGTGTTGTATGTGTGCATGTGTTGTGTGTGTGTGTGTGTGTGTGTGTGTACCAAACTGCCAAAGCAAACCAAAAATTAAGCCCAAGGGGCGGGGGGGGGGGGCATGGGAACCTCCTCCTGCTGAAGCATTAATCCTGCAGCCCCCCCACCCCTAGGACAGTCAGTCACACTTATCACCCTTCCCCACATGTGTACGTGTGCACCCCCCCCCCCCCCCCCCCCCCCGACAAGCGACAAGGCACCAGCCGGTGCCGAGTCACCTGTTGGCAGGGCAGGAAACACACAGGCCGGCCAGGGGCTGTGGGCACGGGGGGGGGGGGTCCCCCCTTCTCCTGGCACCGGAGAAGAGGGGCTAGCCGACGGCCGACCGCAGGACATGATGCATGATGTATGAGCAGGGTGGCGATGGATGGAGGTGATCGACCAGGGGAAAGGGATGGCAAAAGGTGGTTACCATGGTGAGCGGCATGGTATGGGGGGGGGGGGGGGGAGAAACGGGGTATAAAGAGGAGGAAACGCGAGTCGGGCCGGTGTTTGGTCGTACGTCTGAATCGGTACGGGGGAAAACAGGGGGGGGGGGGGGGGGGGGTCAGACTCATTTTCAGCCTGTAGAGAAAAAAGGTGAAGGACAGCCGTTCCGTTCGTAGATGCACGGCACAGAACGCATATCGATACGCCGACATGTAAAGGACACTTTCTTCGCCGTTTGCCAGTATTCATTGATTATTTACGTTTGAATTGACGGCAACGTCACGTGAATCTCAAGTAGCGCTAGTGTTTGGGTGAAAATGTGGTCAAAATAGGACTATATATATATAGGTATATATATATATATATATATATAAATATATTACAAAAAGTTATAACCCAGAGTGAATATAGCTAAATGACCTGACTTAAACTGCTAAACTTTTCCTCGCCAATGCAAGTTCACATGAAGCCGTTGGTGGCGGTGTGTGTGGGAGTTGGGGGAGTCGTCTGTATTACAAAAGAAACAGCATGGCGGCGCGCTGACACGGACCATACTTCACACGGCGGCCCAAACAACGTGTTCTCCGGCGATAGCCCACGCTTCCCCACTGTTAACCTACAGCCCTGGCACCAAAACGACATTAATGGATATAAATGACACGCACACATGCACTCATTAAAAGGCGCGCCGCACCTAAAGCATGCTGGGAATGCTTTTTCTCTTTGCTCTTACCTCCCCCCCCCCCCCGCACTCCCCATCTCTCTCTCCCCCTCCCTCCCCCCCCCCTCCCCCCTTTCCTCTCCATTTTCCCCCCTCATCATCCATTCTTTGAACTCTCACCAGTGCATCTGTGCTCAACGCAGGGCAAAGCTAATTACGAATGAATGGTGGTGGGTGCAGTGTAAGTCATTAGCCTTTCCTTTTGAAAAGGAGATGGGGTAATATAAAATATATTGGCCGGCATTAAAGATTGAGGAGCCACTATGATATTCCGCAAAACAAGCCCCTAGGGCCGCATCATCTTCAGACGAACGTTAGCTTTACCACACACACCAAAACTGGGCGTGCTTAAAAGATTTAGTGTTGACTACCTCTCATCTCATCCGGCGCCATGGTGGGATATGGGATATATGTGTGTGTATAGTGTGTGTGTGTGTATATAGTGTGTGTGTGTGAGAGAGAGAGAGAGAGAGAGAGAGAGAGAGAGAGAGAGGAGAGAGAGAGAGAGAGAGAGAGAGAGAGGGCGTGTGTGTGTGTGTGTGTGTGTACGTGTGTGCGTGCCTATACCTATATATATATATATATATATATATATATATAAATAAATATAAATATAGTATTTTATTTACTCCAATAATAAAATGCATAGAATAGCCCTCGTATTTGCGTGTATTTGTGTACACTTTGTGTGCGCGTGTGTGTGTGTGCGTGTGTGTGTGTGTGTGTGTGCGTGTGTGCGTGTGCGTGTGCGCGTGCGAGCAGTCAGTGTAGGCCTCTCGTCGTCGGTGACGAGCTTTGATGTGACAGTGTTCATTTAAAATGGACCATATTTGGCCGCTGTGATGGTCTCTGGGTCTACTAACCTATATATAGTGGCGTGGGGGGGGGGACCGTGGATGGCTTTCATATGATGTGGGTAGAAAAGCTGCTTAGACCTCAAAAGCTCAAATTTGCCCAGGGGCCCTTGGATGAGGGGTATGTGTGTGTGTGTCTGTGTGTGTGTGTGAGAGCGAGAGAGAGAGAGAGAGAGAGAGAGAGAGAGAGAGAGTGAGTGTGTGTGTGTGTGTGTGTGTCTGTGTCTGCGTCTGTGCCAGTGAGTGTGTGTGTGTGTGTGTGTGTCTGTGTGTGTGCGTGCGTGCGTACACACTGGAGGAACTTTAAGGAGCAGTAAATTGTCCGCCATGCATTCTCTTTTGTCCGGCTAAATAACAAGAGAACAGTCTCCCATGATGCCCAACTTCAGCACGGCGGGAGGTTGATTCATTCCAGCAGAAACACATCACACGGGGAAAACACCACCGTAAAGAGGATAGCCGCAATAAAAAAATGTATTAAAGAAAAAAAAAAAAGAAAACATTAATAGTGGTATGGCATCATTTTATATTCCTCGAAGACAGGAGCAGTTGACCTTTGGAAACAATTGGCTGATTGGGTCGATTAACGGGCGAGTGAGCCATCAAACAAACAAGCAAAAACGACAACATAAAAGCTACACTTACAATCACATATTCCTCCCGTGGAACACGCCGCGGGGATCGTCTCAGAAGGCTCACGTGTTAGCGGGCAACCGACGCTCGCAACAACATGCTGCATATTAATGAGCACGAGACTGTCGTGCCTCGCTTTTCCGGCGCTCAATTGGCAGGAAGAGTGAAGGGCATGCGACCAAATACGGTCATTATGCCAATTAAGCCCTCCCACTGGGACTGTGGGAGGGCTCCGAAGGAGTCCAAGGAAAGAGGCACAAAGAAACAACTTCAACACCCTGGCAGTGTCCAACCAAATGTGCTTTCGCGGACCGGCACTGAACATCTCAATAACTCAATAAACGGCGAGAAATGCATCAATATCCGTATAACACGTAGGCCCGACTGGCAGTAAACAAGAAGCTGGATGAATGTCACAGATGGTATGGCGACGCGGTACACACAGGGGCCCCTGCCATCAACAATAGCTGGGGAAGCATCTAACAGTCGAAGACAATTTTAAGCAAACTTTTGGAAGTTCGCACAAAACCAAACAAAAGGAAATGCAAATTACTTTTGTTTCTAGTTGGAGCGAACAAACTACGTCAGCCATGGCTGATATCGGGCGGTGACAGAAACGCTTGAGAAGAAGCCGACGGCGTAAGTCACGTGACTTCAAAGTTCGCTATGTCAGAATTGATTCGGCAAAGTTGTTCCCATCTCCGCTTTTGCGAATTAATTCGAACTTCGAAATCAGTCAAAAACCAGGTCAAGCGAGCGTAATAAACTTGTATGCGAATCAGAGGAAGTGGATTTTAATTTGGCAGTTTCCATCAACGTTTTCAAATGCGATACTTCAAAATGCGAATCGAAATAAGGTGATGGAAACCTCAGAGACACAAAGATGTCTTTGAGGGCAGCATTGTCAATCCCTGTCGCTGTGTACCACAACACGTGTCGTCCTTCCCGGTTGACTTACGCCAGGTTCCAAGCGTTGTGAGGGCTGTAGAGCATCGTACAATCAGCACGGTGCACTCTTTCCCACCACAGCAGTTTAGAAAAGTAGAAATGATTTAAAAAAAATGAAACAAACAAATAAAAAAAATGTAAAGAAACAATTTCAAGACCTCATTTTTAAGCTTAAGAAAATGTAACAGATATAAAGTTCGGCGTTACCTAGAACAGTCGGTGTTAGTGTTTGGCAGTGTTAAATTAGGTTATGCTTCTCTTAGCAGACAGACACATACTCACACCCACACCCACACCCACCCACACACACACACACACTTATGGGCACCACCTCCTTAGAACAAAACAAAAAGAAAACAGCATTACAGTATGTGGTGTTAAGTGTGCCAATTACGCACCAGCGATAACACTATCGTGATAACTATACCATAAACTAAATAATCAAAGGCTAGTAAAGCAGGCAAGTGCACAGATACAGTAATGACGACGGCAGACTAGCATCTATTATGCAACACTGGCCAGTACGAGGTGTGAATGAATGGATGAGTCCACCTCTTCAGCCATCCATTCATTATGGCCTTAATTAAGAGATAGACAAATAACGTGAAGGAGTGAACGTGCGTGAGACCCCCCCCCCGTGTGTTTCATGACTTCTCGGACGATCCCGGTGAGTTGTGTGTGACACCAGCTCAGAGGCCGAGGAACACAACACAGACCAGACCCACAAAAGCCCTGCCTACACCCGCATGTTTCTATTTGTCCGCCAGACAACAATAGCAACCAATGGCTTTGTCTGCCTGACGGGCTTTATGTTCAAAATAGGGGGATGGTGTGTGTGTGTGTGAGGGGGGGGGGGGGGTGGGGGGGGGGGCACTAGACCTTCATTTTTTTTTCTCTTTTCATTGTGTGTTTCACTGCTAAAATGTCGACACGGCGGTGTGTCGACAATTGTATGCATGTATGCACGTGTGACAGTAGAAGCCAAATTCAAAAGCTGACCCGGTTCCCAGTCTCTAATCCGAAATAACCCGTTTGAGGCTACAGCTGTACAGCCCAGGGGTTGTTTTGTTCGACATGCAATGCAGGAGAACACACGGTACGGGTAACGGGTGCGCAGTACATCGACAACTGCTCACGCTCGGACCGATAAGCGGCGGAGATGCATATTATAGAGCGTCTGTTTGCCTATGTGTGCGTCCAAATCCCGGAACACATGGATGGCACATGGAGGCACATGGAGGCACATGGAGGCAGCGCGTTGATTGTTGGAATTCCTACTCACTCCGGACGGAGAGCGAGAGCCAAGCCTGTCGGCCGGCGTTCGCAAATGTGTACATCATCTCCCCGGGCCGCTGATGGACCTTAATACGGAATAACGAGAGCCAATCAACTCCGATATATTCACCCTGCCACGGTGACACGCTGTAGGGTAACGTCAAGGCCAGCGCTGCCGTCACATTCTGCTGACAAATCATGACATTAAACATGTCGACGGAGCTGCGAGATGGGAAAGATTGAACAGTTATGAGATATACAAAGGGGCGTCTTTCCCTGAGTGAGTCCTCCTTTTCTCCTTCCCTCTCGATTAGGCCTCCCCCACTCCCCGCATTGTAAACACTTAGCATCCGAGAGACTTTGGGAGTCTGGCGTGTGTGTGTGTGTGTGTGTGTGTGTGTGTGTGTGTGTGTGTGTGTGTCTGGAATGTTGAGCCTCAGGTCATCTTCAATTGTATCAAGATGAGTCATTAAGGCAGGCAGCAAAACCATTTGAAGTTGGCCAGATGGTCCATGTGTGAAACACTGCTACACATCTTCAAATAAAGACATATTTTGTATATTTTTTTGATCAGAAATAAAAATGAAAAAAAGGTGAGTAAAACAAAATGATGATGCATGGCAAAACTATTCAATTCAAGAACAAAATCTCCACCTGAGTTGAGTCCAATTTACTTTTAGTTTTCTTGGGGAGAAGATCATCTGGCATTTCAAGGTTATTGAGTTCATCCATCAAATGTGGATTCACAAATGTTAGAGACAATTTGTATCACTCTGACCCAGTGCCCTGTTAGCCAGAGTGACATAGAGAGAGAGAGAGAGAGAGAGAGAGATGGAGAGAGAGAGAGAAAGAGAGAGATGGAGAGAGAGAGAGGAGAAAGAGAGAGATGGAGAGCGAGAGAGATCGAGCATTGTGACGAGCACATAAAAGTAGATGGCTCCCACCTCCATCTACAAAATGAACCCTTTTGCCTAAATGAGCCTCCTGCCATCCAAATCGCCCCCGACGCCGTGTCTTCCCACTTGGAAGTATCCCCATTGTCATCACGCCCCAACAACGACCCACTTCTCATAACCATAACGGCAGGGTTGTGGCGTCGACTGTGTGTTGTTTGTCTTCCCCTCGTTCGTTCATTGCCCCCCCCCCCGCCCCCGGACCCGGTAAGATAACTACACTGTGCGCAATTGTCCGTGTGGATGAATGGTGATTGGCGCGTCGGCCGAGCGTGGGCGGTCGAGTGACGATTCATCAGCGGTGATGATGATGGCTTTGAGATGCGCACACTGCAGATGGAATGCCACACAGCGGGGGGTCGTCCCCCCCCACCCCCCGTTCCCCTCCGGCGTACTGCTAGCACGCCCGATGGCTTCCCGCCAAGCCAAGCCACGTCGCCTCTCTCCCATCTCCCTTTCGGCATTGGGAACATTCCCGCTCACACGTTCCCCCGGCCGCCAGATCGGCCGGGGCTGTGCTCGCACCCTTTCCTTCCCCCGTCCTCCTTTCCTCGCCTCCTTCTTCTCTGCCCGGCTCTTTTTCCCTTCTTCTTTTTAGTCGTCTTTCTTTCTTTCTTTCTTTCTTTCTTTCTTTCGTTCTTTCGTTCTTTCGTTAAGTTCCCAACAATGTGGTCGTCGCAGGTTGAATTGTCGCTACTAGCAGGCAGTTCACATTCGGTTGCCGGTGGCGCATTGTGCTCGCCTGCTTGTGGGTCGTTCAATGAATAATATACTTTGAATTGTGCATATTTTTGTAAACAAATTGCAATCATTACCTTTTTGCCGTCTGGTTATTGCGCACAGCACTAAACCAGGTAGGCCATGGGCCATGGTGGAGAGTGGATGGGCACACATCCAGAGCAGCCAATAAAATAAACACAAGGTTGTGGTGTTTATATATCTCTCTATATATATATATATATATATATATATATATATATATACACAGAACATCTCTACCTTACTGGGTGCAGGCTGAGCACTGAGAGAAAGGTCACCATATTAACTTCCTTTCCCTCTCACAAAGGCAGAGGGGGGGTCCAGCATGGCTCTCCAGGTGTGCTGTTCTCTGCTGGATCGCCAGCCAATAAAAGGTTATCAGAGCTCAATATGGGAATCCTGCCGTGCAGCCCTCACCGAGATAAGACAGCATGCAAATGCAGGGTCTGCTCTACCCATGCTCCCAGTAGCCTTAGGTTTTCGACGACAGGAATATTAAGCATGGAAGAGGGTGGGGCTTAATGCGTATGTACGGTTCCGGGTGTTTTCAGAATATTGACCGTCTGACATTTTGAGCTGCGGATACAAACCAAAAAATAAAAAACCTCAATTCAAGGACGCGATCCATCGCGTTACTATTTGAACAGCTACCTCCCAATTCCCCACAGGCTCTCCCCGAGCACATTCAGGAAGGACGCGCCCGCATAAGACGGTGAAGACGGATGAAGGCCAAGCAAGTCCCGTGTCACCCGTTGTTAGCTTGAGTGCGAGCGCGAGTCCCCGATGAGTGTCAAGATGTCTGCCGCGTCGCATCGCGCAAGCGAGCGAAGAGGAGGAGGAGGCGGCGGAAAAGCTGGATGTCTCCTCTCCTCTGCGTGGTGTGGCATGGCATGACGTGTGGGGACCAGCGGAGGCTCCGTGAGGACAACCCGTCCCCGGTGCTGATGCAGTGTCCCATCTGGCCAACATCACGCCAGCAGGCGACTCAGGTCCACGTGGGCTCCTGTCTGGGAGCCGGGGGGGAACCGAGCCGAACGTGGCACCTGGGAACTTCCCGGGGGGGGGGGGGGGGGGGGGGGGATGGCATTCGCGGCGTTACAAGCTTCGGGTCAGGTCCTGATTTGGAATCAGGCGCCGACGCCATTATCCCCCCCCCCCTTCTGATTGGACGGAAGTGGGGTGTAGAATCCCTGATGCGCCCCAGGTCAGCATTTCCCGGGAACTCATCCGGTTCTGTTGACTTTTCCTGTGACTTGCCCGCCGCCGCCGTCGAGTCTCTCATTTCCTCTCCGAAATATATGGATGTACCTGAGGCTCCGGGAAACTAATCATATGCAACTGGCGACCTTTTGATCTATTAATATTATTGTATTGGTTCCTCGTCGTCCTCCTTGTATTATTGTGCTGGGGAAATCGCGCGGGATGATTGGTTATGAGAATGCAAAGCTGATTTCAGCTTCATTTTCTCCACACACTCCGTACCGCCATTATGTAAATGCTAGCCCCCGTGAGCTGCCGACAAGCGCCGCTACGAGGCGCCGCTCGCTGACAATAGAGGAGCGGTTTCCCGTTGAGAAACACCGTTACAAATGTACATCGTCGTTTCCCGAAGCGCTCTGCTCAGATCTTGCTTGGCTACTGAGTAAAAGTCAAGGAATAACTTTACCGCTAATTAGTTGTAATTTATTATTCGATCAGGGCACTGATTGAATAATTAAACGTTGGAAATTGCCAAGTTTACATGCCCTACGGTCATTCTGGTTGCAAACCCACTGACTGACATCCATGCGGCATGGAGCACAAGTTGACAGGATTCTGTTGGTTTAATGCTGGTTTGGTTTTGCTTTTGACTCAGCAATAGACTTTGACTCTGGAGACCTAATTTTAGGACACTTCTTGACAGCAAAGTTTTTTTTTATTTAAAAAATGATCATGGGAAGACACAGTCAGCGATTTAACAAACATCTTGTGGGTGTACAGTGGCGGCAGTCTAGCTCAGGAGGTAGAGCGGTCGCCTCACAACCGGATGGTTGCTGGTTCGAAACCGCAGCGTCCTTGAGCAGGACACCCTAACCCCTAACTGCTCCTGACGTGCCGGCTGTCTCCTTGCATGGCTGACTCCGCCGTCGGTGGTTGAATGTGTGTATGAATGGGTGAATGTGAGGCAAGACTTGTAAAGCGCTTTGGATAAAAGCGCGATATAAAAGCATCCATTACCATTACATGATTCTCATGGGGAATCTTTCAAATGGTGGGCAGTAACAACAAAGGGAAAGAAAAAGGTGAGAGCCAGAGGTGACCGTGGCGGAGAGTTAAGGATCAAGTTCATTTTCAATAAACATACTGAGAGTCTGAGCTGATTACCAGTACATTGTAAAGGGGGAGAAGTTTTTTACAAATGCTTCAATGTAATTACCGATATGGTACAGAAGCTTATATGTTGAATGTGTAGTGCAGTGTCGTTCGTATCTTCCCACGACACTTGGCAAACTTCTACAGGGATCGGACCGCGCCACGGCGGTCGAAGAAACACGACAATGGACGGCATTGAGGCGGGCGGACAATGCGGCGATCGACTGCGTGACGGGAGTGTATATTGAAAGACCGACGTCCTTTTATATTCTCCCCTCGCCGCCGCGCCCCGTACCTCCCACTTCACAAACGGAAAAGCAAGGGGGGGGGGGAGACAAAAGACCCAAAAAACAGGACTGCCAGGAGGGAGGGAGGGAGAGAGCGGCGGATAAAAGAAGAGGGCGGGCTGTGTCAACGCAGATTGCAGCTCTGCAGCGCTAAGTGATGCATCTTTTACCTCGACTGACCCGCCCTGCGCACAATTACCCTTTCCTCCGAGGCGAGGAAAACAGAAACAATGACTAAACACAGAGCCTCTAGCGGCCTCATCAATCATGGCCTCAAAACAAAAGGCTGGCGGATCGCGGAGGGTGGAGCCGTGGAAAGTTTGCCAAGCCGGGCAACCGCATCAGTCATTATGAGACGACGGTGAATGAGGGGAGGGGATGGGGGGGGGGGGGGGGAGGGGGGTCTCCGGTGGCTCGGCAAGAAAGGGGTTGGATCGTGACTCGATGCCAAAAAAAGCCAGACCGTGCTAAACTTGGAATTAGGGTCGAAACGCCTCCCACCAGCTATAGTGTGGTCTAGAGCTGGTGGGCAGCCCCACATTTACATGTCTGCATTGAAGGTTTGAACACACAGGCGTTGTTGACACACACACACACACACACACAGTTCAGCGAGCACACATACTGCCATATGGCATGCACGTGCACACACAGACACACAGACACAGACGCAGACACAGACACAGACACACATGCTGCTGTGTGTCATGCGTGCGCGCACATACACACACACAGACTTCAGGATGATCCACAGATATGGACATGTGACTCACCTGGATGAGCGACTCGCTGAGTCTCTCCTCGTCCACCTGGAGCACGATGTCCCGGATCTCCTCGTAAGGCAGTCGGAAGGAGCCCAGGAAGATTGCTGTGGAGACGGGGAAGTAAACACAGAATATAGTCATTACCTCGACCACTTGATTCCCCCGTTCGGTCCAGACCACAGGTTTCCCCACCACTCGTCTCCCGGGAAGCCAAATTACCCCGGACACAACTTGTCACTATAAGACACCGAAGAAACCAAATTACACACAGAAATGGGGGTGTTTTGGGTAAAGGTGGAAGTTAAACTGCATCACAAATACAATTTGACTCCAACAAGTCTCTCTTGGAAAAGCCAGAGCAGGACACAGCTGCAGATTATAATGAATGTGTTGCTTATGTTTTCTTCTTCTTCTCCTCACAACAATAATTAACACAAACATATTGGAATACATACAGTCATTATCATAATAATAACATAACACTAATATGAAACACATTATATATACTATATAATAAAATACGAACCAAGGCAACAATATTTATATTTAAATATATATATATATATATATATATACACATTATAAATAATATAACATTATGAATATGAATTATTAATCATTCACCAATACTACGATCGTTAATACTATCATTATTTTGAATAGTTTGAGTGGCCAGCGTTAGCAGCACTGGATTTCTCCCCCCGGGGGGGGGGGGGGTGAGACGACCCAGTGGGGGTTGGGCTCGCCAGGTGGGATACCTGCAGTGAAAATAGTAGCAGTGGGTGGATCCAGGCGGAAATCACCATTGGAGGTTTGGTAATGAGCTGGTGGAGAATCACTGAACAGCTGCTTCACAGCTCCAGCAAGCAAATCAACGTGGTGGATGTGTGATGTATGTCTGTATGTATGCACAGATGTGCATGTGCGTGTGTGTTTGTGTGAGTGTGTGTGTGTGTGTATGAGAGAGAGAGAGAGAGAGAGAGAGAGAGAGAGAGAGAGAGAGAGAGAGAGAGAGAGAGAGAGAGAGAGAGAGAGAGAGAGAGAGAGAGAGAGAGAGAGAGAGATCGATGCTTCTTAAAGACACATCACATTACACTGCACATGTATTTTTGCATTCGTCATGAAGGAATCAAAACCACCAAATTGTGTTGTTTATAGTTAATAGTATAGTTTATAGTCGTTAGTATATAGTGTCGTTTATAGTATAGTATTGTATAGTATTGCATAGTTTAGTACAGCACAGAATAGTAGGGAGGGAATGGGGAGTAAGCATTCCATTGTACTTGTTGCATGTGGCAAATAAAAACATCTTAAAATAAATCTTTAAATTAAAGAATAATAATAAGAAAATTAAAACAATATCAATGAACCGATATGTCAAATAATCAACCAGTCAAATGCAGCATCGGAAAGAGTGCAGAGCATGAATACACACACACACACACACACACACACACACACACACACACACACACACACACACACACACACACACACACACACACACACACACACACACACACACACACACACACACACACACACACACACACAGCCGCATCATCCTGACTCCGAGCGGCAGCACACATCATGGCTGAAGTGCCCTGGCCAAGGGAAGAGTTCAAGGGCAGGTAGTGAATGTGATCTATGATGCAGCGCTGTGTGTGTGTGTGTGTGTGTGTGTGTGTGTGTGTGTGTGTGTGTGTGTGTGTGTCAAGGTAGCTCTGGTGGTGGAGCATGCACAGGGGACATGGTGGGGGAGGAGGGACGGGGGAGGGGGGACCAGGATGTCTCGGAGCCATCACCTCTGCGGAGGTGAGATTTCCTACATTTGTTGCTGTTGCTGTCGCGATGCCTTGCCACATTCGGTGGGGGGAGGGAGGGAGGGAGGGGGGGGGGCCATCTGCCTCGGTTGTAATCAAAGATGGCAGCAGTACCAGTCAAACGCAGTCATATTCCACACCACCATGCGTTGTCATGTGCAGCATGCTGCCATCTCGGATGTATGCGCACATGTCTGTGGGTGGGGTGTGTGTGTGTGTGTGTGTGTGTGTGTGTGTGTGTGTGTGTACCGCTCCCATATACACACACACACACCAGCACAAGTCATTAGTTACATGCACATGCACACACACACGCGCCCTCAGGCTCTCTCTCACACACACACACACACGACATCGCCATCTTCCATGTGAAGGGGAAATTGGTAAAGTTATTATTATTATTTTTTTGGTGAGATCAACATACTTGTTGATACCTCAGCGACGAATCCCCTCCCTGCATATTTGTCTGACGTCGGACGTTGCAACCTTTCCCGTGCGTCCCCCGGATATTTTATCTCAAAGCCAGCTATAAATATATCCGTGCCACGTATCCCTTTACTCTTCCCGTACACGGCCGAGAGAGAGAGAGAGAGAGAGAGAGAGAGAGAGAGAGAGAGAGAAATAAAAATCAAACGCGGTAAGAGGCGTGGTAAACCAGAAGAAAGTGGCGGCGGGAGGAGGAGGAGGAGGAGGAGGGCCGCGCCTGTGACCTGTGATCCTGGCATTTAACATGCATATTTCATGAGGAGTTATCGGGCCGGATTGTATGTCCCAGCTGAAGGATATATCCAGGCAAGAGATCCCTAAAGGGTAGGTGGGGGGGGGGGGGACGGACGAAGACGACGACGAAGATGACGACGGACGACACACACACACACACAATAAAAATTGCTTTTTCATGCTCCACCCATCAATCACCGAGGAGGCTTACCGGGAGTCACCGGTGTCTCGCTCTAATGAATTCACTCACACTCACACGCACGCACAGATACACGCATGCACGCACGCACGCACACACGCACACACACACACACACACACCACACACACACACACTTTATGGAGATGGGAGGATGGAGAGAGATTTCATTGGCGGGGGGGGGGGGAGACCGACAGGTAAGAGGGGGTGGGGCTGTTAGCCACCAGCGGGCAACGCAGAGGCCATCGGCATGTTATTGATAAGTCACACCTGACCCGACTCACTTCGACCCCGCCCCCCAGCCCCCCCCCCGCGCCCCGAACCCCACCCCTTAAAACGCAGAACACGGATAGGATCCCGGGCAGGCGGTAACGACAGAGATAGCTACAGTTTCGGCGTTTCATTGGAGGAGGAGGAGGAGGAGGAGGAGGAGGAGGAGGAGGAGGAGGAGGAGGAGAAGGAGGAGGAGGAGGGGCGGCGACGCCCACACGCGTGATGGCTTCTGTGCTCGGTTCTTCTGGGGAGGTGGGGTGGGGTGGGGGGGGGCACGCTCTTCTTCTACCGGCTGTAAAGGCTTCCATATGTGGAGCTTAAGCAGGTTGTATTTGCAGCTGTCGGAGCCCATCTGAGCCGTTAAA
>CM051001.1:23595389-23610389 GCA_027704905.1 Muraenolepis orangiensis
GCTCTTTGATTCCTTCTTTTTTTTCTCTTTTTTAAGCTTTAAGCGTAACTCCGTGCATGTTAACGAAACCTCTGTGTTCCAGTAAGCCTTCGTCGGCCGGAGGTCCCCTGACAGTGATATCATAGCTACCTACTAGCTGCACTGTGAGTCACACACACAGCCAGCCTGTACCGTTCGCTTTATGTGTGTGTGTGTGTGTGTGTGTGTGTGTGTGTGTGTGTGTGTGTGTGTGTGTGTGTGTGTGTGTGTGTGTGCGTGTGTGTGTGTGTGTGTGTGTGTGTGTGTGTGTGTGTGTGTGCTGCCCTCCTCTCCGCAGCATCGCTCTGTGGTTGGCTCCCTCTCTTTTCCAAATAACCACGCTGGGGTTCCCACAAGGGGAGAGCATTTGGACAATGAAACTAGAGAGCCAAAGAGAGAGAGAGAGAGAGAGAGAGAGAGAGAGAGAGAGAGAAACTGAGCCAGGAAAAATAAAATAAAACGACCCAACAAAAACAAGAAAAAGAAACACAAGATCTACCTTCACCGACTAAAAGTGCCCCGCCATGTCCGAGAACAAATTCAACTTAAAGATGGTGCGTGAGTGTGTGTGTGTGTGTGTGACGATCTCTTGGATCGCATTTCTGTTTTCTGTTCCTTCTACGGTACCCACTGCTCACAGCAGACAACTCCGCAAGTCCTGCTTTTCTGTTCTGTTCTTTTCTCAACGTCTCAGGTCCCCTCATTTTCAACTCTCCTGATGGAGTGTGTTTGTGTTTTGGTAGGGGTGTGTTGCAGTGTCTCAGATTAAAACACACAAGACACACAGCAGCACGTCCAATACTCTGACGCCGACCCCCATGTCCTCTCACGCCTCCCTCCGCAGTACCTGGACCCCCCCCCACCCCCCCCCCCCCCGCTGTCTCCATTCACTCCACACTGACCCGGGGCCTTGAGTGGATGTGTTGGTCCGGTCCAAGCCAAGTCCAATTTTCTTTTTTCAGCAGTCACCGGTGCGGTGACCCATTACGTACCTCGATTACGTCTCATCCTGCGAGAGCCCCTGTGAGGACTGACTGGTCCCCCCATTGCTCCGTCGGACACGCCAGACGTACAGTATGTGTGTGTGGACGGTGATGACCGCTTGTTCAAACGTTCATCTTGTTTTTCTCGAAAAAAAAAAAAATGGCCTTTGGAATTGAGTCGCCCCAAAAAAATGTGTTTCAATTCCAACAAAAGGGGAACTTCTCTCCGAGATGTTACTTCTCTCCTTTGAAGTGCATTAAGGCATAGCCTTACTCGGAGCATCTGCCCGCGTCTGTGTTGTTATTATTCTTATTACTTTTTTTTTTAAAAAACCCTTTCGGTGGGGGCGGCGGCGGCTGTTTACATTAAAGGCATTTGTGTTCTGCCGAGAAAACGCGAAACCGCTCTCGTCGAGAACGGGAGAGAGAGAGAGAGAGAGAGAGAGAGAGAGAGAGAGAGAGAGAGAGAGAGAGAGAGAGAGAGAGTGTTGTTGATCAAAGTGCTTCGCCGAGGTTGAAGCGTGATTTACCGGTTGCCTGTTGGCTACAAAAGTACCGTATTGACCCGAATATAAGACGGGTTTTTTTTCCGAGAAAAAAATCTGAAAAAGAGGGGTCGTCTTATAATCGGGGTTTAGACTTTTCGATGTACCGTAATTGCACATGTAATTGCGCAACAACAGATCGCGCCAAACGAGTGTTCCGAGACACCGCGCGACACTTAAAGTCACTCAAAGTCTTAAAGTAACAGTACATAAAAACAGTTACCTGGAGAGATAGAAATGGAGAGACACAGCGACCAACTTGAAAAAAGAAAAACGCCTGTGTATTTTGACATGCCAACATCTGTCACAGTGCATAAGAAAGGCGACAAATCAGTGATTGTGAAGTCTACTGGAAACGAGAAGAGCCGAGTAACGGTCATGTTAACGCGCCTCGCAGATGGGACAAAACTTCCCCCGTACGTGGTTTTAAAACGCAAGACTGTACCTAAAGAGGCAGTGACTGTACCTAAAGAGGCAGTGACTGTACCTAAAGAGGCAGCCAGCTGGCGTTATCGTACGCGCCCAGGCAAAGGGCTGGATGGAGACGGAGCTTGTGGTGGACTGGCAAGTTGGTCAAGGTGGTGTGGGGCAGACGGCGTGGGGGACTCAGAAAGAAGAGGAATATGTTGATTCTGGATGCTTTCCGTGGACACTTGACTGAGCCAGTCAAAAAGTGAAAGAGTGATGATCACTAGGTGACCTAGTGATCATACCGGGCGGAATGACAAGCCAGCTGCGCAATCTGCGCAAGAGATACACAGAGTGGCTCCTGGCTGGTGATCACGCACTGACACCGTCTGGAAAAATCCAAAAGCCTGCAGTACGTTTGCTCTGTGAATGGATATTGCAAGCATGGGCTGACGTTTCCCCAGAAAGCATCATTAATGGGTTAAGAAATGCTGCGTATCAAATGCCATGGATGGCAGCGAGGATGACGTGATGTGGGAGGAGACGGGGAAGCGGACAACGTGAGTGACGATAGCGGGAGTGAGAGCGAACAACCCAGCGATGTAGAAGACGAGCTGAATGAGAAGACGTGATGTGACCAATAGACTGATGTTCTGAAATGTTTCATTGCTCTACTGTTTTATTGCGCTACCGTTTTATTGCACTACTGTTTTATTGCTATCTATCTAGCCTGTTTTCTTTTTGTTCACCAAGTTAGGCAAATTTGAACACAATGTGTGATGTGTGTTATCATTATTTTCAAATAAAATGATTGCTGCGGCGGTGAGGGTGGGTGGTGATGGTGGTGGTGGTGGTGGTGAGGGTGGTGAGGGTGGGTGGTGGTGGTGGTGGTGGTGGGTGGTGGTGGCCGGCGGCGGTGAGGGTGGTGGGTGGTGGTGGTGGGTAGCGGTGAGGGTGGGTGGTGGTGGGTGGTGGTGGTGGTGGGTGGTGAAGGTGGTGGGCGGCGGTGAGGGTGGGTGGTGGTGGGTGGTGGTGGTGAGGGTGGGTGGTGGTGGTGGTGGTGGTGGCCGGCGGCGGTGAGGGTGGGTGGTGGTGGTGGTGGTGGGTGGTGGTGGCCGGCGGCGGTGAGGGTGGTGGTGGTGGTGGGTGGTGGTGGTGGCCGGCGGCGGTGAGGGTGGGTGGTGGTGGTGGTGGTGGTGGTGGGTGGTGGTGGTGGCCGGCGGCGGTGAGGGTGGGTGATGGTGGTGGTGGCCGGTGGCGATGAGGGTGGGTGGTGGTGGTGGTGGTGGGTGGGTGGTGGTGGTGGTGGTGGTGGTGAGGGTGGTGGGTGGTGGTGGGTGGTGGTGGTGGTGGTGGTGGGTGGTGGTGAGGGTGGTGGTGGGTGGTGGGTGGTGGTGGGTGGTGGGTGGTGGTGGTGGTGGTGGTGGTGGTGGGTGTTGGCGACGAACAGGTTTGCTGTCACACACCGTAACGCCCCACGGAGGTGTCTCGCCGGAGACACATCATTTACATAACAGTGTGCCGGGTCAGTGCGGGGGTGGCGACGTACACGCTGGTAATAAATCACCGGCTAACGGCAGAGGCGCATTTTGTTGTTGATATCGTCTCTTTTGACGTCTGTAAGACGGAGAGCAGGGTCAGGCCATATAAGGGTGAGGAGAGGAGCATTAACATGACAATAATTGCCTTGTTTCGCAGGCATACGGAGCAGCATTATACAGTCTCCACGTTCCCCACTCCTGGAAAGGGCCGAGAGAGAGTGGGAGGAAGCTTTTTTTTGCGTGACAAAGCACAGGCCTATGAGCATATGATACCAGCAAACAGATTCCAGTCAAATATAAATAGTCTAAGTGTTTCCCACTGATTTACTGTAATGTTATCATTTCACATGGGCGGAACCCCTTCGAGGGAGACACTTGAGGGAGGACGGATCTTTCACAATCGTGTTTAAACAAAACACACACACACACACACACACACACACACACACACACAATGATTTAGCAGTGCCAACATAACCAGATGAACAGAGGCCCTGGCGATTATGACGCAGTCCATTAACTGAGGGGGAGTGATATCTTTGGTAAGGCCAAAAGGAGTTTACAAAAACAACTGAGGAATGGTTGTCAAAGCAAAAAAAATCAAAAACCCACCAAGATCTGGCTGATTAAGACTGACTTGGCATATCTGTTAAACCTCCGCTGTGGGCTTTGGACTGAGGTATACTCCTGGGAAGGCTGTGGGGAAACCCAGAGTTTTCCAGCACTTGGACATTCAGTCAATTTGTTGGCGCAAGCCTCACTGGTTGCTGGTTCTCTTCCATACGATATCTCCCTGGAGGTGGCCAGAAGAGCCGCGCAGATTACAAAGCTAAACACTACCACATGTTCACTTCCGGACACGCACGCACGCACACACGCACACACGCACTATCCGACCGAGTCCCCACCCACCCACACCCACCAAAAGGCTCCTGACATGTTTATTTTATTTTTTTAACCCCCGTCGATAATTTCAAAGGAAGGCAACGGCAAGCAGAACAAGGCAATGGCAGTGTCTGGCTCTGCATGAATAAATGCATTCCCTCAAACGTGCAATCTGTTTAGACAAACATGCGCCCGGTCCTCCATCTCGGGGACACACACTGGGACCTGGAGCGGCTCTTGCTGCCAGGCCTTCTGAGGGGGGGTGGGGGGGGGATGGCTCTCGAGAAGCAAGGATGGAGAGTTATTTCCCCGAGATGCCATTTTTATTATATGATACACAATGTTGTGCTTTTAACGAATTGACGAATCCTTGACATACGGTCTCACCCGCACCAACGAGCGACGGATATGTGTTGTTTGGTGGGGTGATGAAGTGGTGAACAAACATGTGATTTGAAGAACAATTGTGCAGTGAAGTTCAACAACATGCCCTTGCGAGTTTCGCTGCGTCTATAAAGTCATTCCTGTGGACCCACACAGAATGATTCAGTGCAGGGATTCCAAAACAAAAAAGGCCAATATAAAGCAGAGTGGAATATGTTATGTTTTTTTTTTGCTGTACGATTTGAGTGGTGTGGCATTTTGTCCTTAAGTACATGAGCACTTGAGCAGAACACGGCGTATGGCGTGGTGTGTCTTTCCAATTTCACATGAACAGATATGAAATGCAAGACAAAACCAAGGGGAAAACACACGTGTCGTGTAGTGTGCCGTGAATGAGGAAAACGTATATATATACAGTGGAAAGTGGGGCGCACAATGCGTTCGACGAACCCTCATGGGGCGACATATAGGAGCCAAAAAAACAACAACAACACAAAAGAGTCTAGGCCAATCACGCCTTGAACAACGAGAGCTCCCAAAATAGAGAGCACATGCACAAGTGCGAGAGCGCCATTTGACCGGCGAGCTCCGGCGGTTGAGCGGTGGTCCGCCCCAATCCACCAGGGCTAAACACGGGTCTGTCTCACAACCCCCAAAGCCATTTTGTTCCAGATATGAACCGCTCTCTCTCTCTCTCTCTCTCTCTCCCCTGTCCCCCTCCTTCATCCCGACTCTCCAGGAAACGTGATCCCACACTCATAAAGGCAATCCCTTCCCACCGCTTCATCCAGGGGACATGACATTGCCTTATTCCATTATTTCTCCCCGTGGCCAGACGGAAACATCATTGATCTGATGGAAAAATACAATCCATGTGTGGTTCGAGTCTGAGCAACACATGCCAATGAAATTGACTTGGAGATGAGTCCCCACAGTCCGGTTCAGGCTGGACCTCTTTTTCAAGGAGGAGGGTATAGGATTGGTATTGGTTTCTGTTATGCTATGTCCATTTATTTTTCCGCCCCGGGTGGGTAGCCGGGTTCATGTGGTTCAGAACCAAGACGTGGAGCCTAAAGAGCGGTTGCATTGGTTTCCCGGGTGATGTATGGCGCTTTGCGATGGCTACCTAGCACACGCCTGAATGTGTATTTTGTCGGCCCTTCACATGTAACCGTAATAGTCAGCCGAATCCAAATGGAACATGGACATATAGCCTGGTATAGCCATGGACTCATATTTATTCATGTACATGAACATAGATGTACCCGTAGATACACGTGGTTCTCATGGTTACCACTAGGTACCAGGAGCGACCACAAAGCAAGGGTTTAATAAGAGGATGGAAGTCTTCTCACTGGACTTTCTGGAATAGTCCATTCCAGGGGGGCGGGGGGTGCTGTTTGGAGTATAGTTATATATATAGGTGTGTGTGTATGTGTGTGTGTGTGTGTGTTTGTAAATATACATATTAGACTTATATATACTGTAGGTTTCTATTGCGTTACAGTTAGACTTCTGAATGGTTTGTGTACGGTTGTCTTTTCCGTGTGTCTGTGTTGGTATGACAAGGTCATATTTCCCTCCGGTTTCCATTGTCCAGCCAATCCAAGTCAATTCTTTCTGTGAATAAAACCCTTATTATTATTTTTAAACCTATCCTGAAAGTCTTTGGCCCTTGGCTTTCCGGAACCCCCCCCCCCCCACACACACACACACACACACACACACAACCTGGAGACCACTGGATTCGGGAAAAGGAAAAAACGCATTCTGAGAGAAGAGGTGATCCTCTCAGACGTACAATTATCATCATGTCTAATCAAACCTTGGGAGTAGTGCAGCAGACGCCGGCTAATGATAATTACGACGGGTATTTTAGGTTGTCAGGTTTTGAGCGTAAAGAGACACAGATGTGGGTCAAGCCAAACATCACTCCCCAAAAACATCTACAAGAGTACGAGTACGGCTCGTCGCTGAGCCAAAAAGTATTTTACGTTTTGTTTTTTTTGCGTTGACTTGCTTTTAAGGGGTCAGCCATCTGAAAAAGCAGCTGGTTCTAGTCAAACAAGGTCTCTAGAATGTGTGTGTGTGTGTGTCTCTCCGTGGGAGGATACGTTCCACAGAGCAACACTGACCTATGACTGCTAATGGGTTCAGTATGCAGGAAGAAGAGGAGGTGCGGTCCAGATCTCTTGGTTCACAGCTGGACCTGGAACACGACCCGGTGATGATAGAAATACACCCCCTCTTGAAACCACAACCACACACTCACAGGCTGCGATTGTCTCTTTTGTGACCGACCGGCCGTTCCTGGATGTGTTATTATTACTGGCTATGAGAGGGGGAGGTGGGCTTCCCAGCAAAGTGTTGCTGTACAGATTCACTCACCGGGGGGCGGGGGGGGCTGTCATGGGAGGCTCCCCATGGAGGTCAGACATGTTTTGCAATATCGACGGTGCTCAAACTTGTAATAACGATTCGCTGTTTTTCATGAACACTCGCCGGGCGGGACCGACGCAGACGGTGTATATTCTCAAAACAAGACGTCAAATCAAAACGTCCAAAAAATAAATCCCAAGAGTATGTGAGCTAAAAACCACAGTGCCAAAATGGCTTAATAAACATTTTAAAGGCCTGTTGCCAACAATGATCTGGATCATTGTTGTGCTGCTCTCTCTCTCTCTCTCTCTCTCTCTCTCTCTCTCTCTCTCTCTCTCTCTCTCTCTCTCTCTCTCTCTCTCTCTCTCTCTCTCTCTCTCTCTCTCTCTCTCTCTCTCTCTCTCTCTCTCTCTCCCCCTCTTTCTCTGTCTCTGTCTATCTCTCCATCTATATCTCTCCTCAGGGGCCAGGGAGAACTTGCGGAGCCTCCCGACTCGGCGGCGGCGGCGGCGGTGGTGGTGGAGGAGACAGGCTCCTGGGGCCGGTCAATGGATTGCCCCTGACAGCGGATCAGCTGCAGGAAACCCATTCTGTGGTTTGTGCCAGGGCAGCTCGTCGCGGCCCACCGCGCTCGAGCGCCGGTGAAAGGCAGTGGCTGATGGTCCGAGCGGCTCCCCCTCGGCGTCCATTAATGCCCTGCCTTTACCCGACCCACTTTAAGCATTCGGCAGACGGTGCCAGCCGAGGCTTTGCCTCGTGTCACCGTGGGGGGGAATGAAGAGCCCAGGTATGAGGCAAAAGCTTGTTCCTCGGACAGCTAGAAGGATAAGTGATGTCCCGGCGGTATCCATTACCTTTTCCGACGCCGCGCCACTACACAAGGAATGAGTCCAGACTGGAACATGTGTGAGTGCGTTTAAGAGATGGGACGGAAAATACAGGTTACGCCACTGGCAGCTGACTGAAAGCAAACTTAAAAGGAAAAAGGGTACATTTAGTTTTTGCGCTACTCGTGCGCGTGTGAAAGATGGCACCGCGGCGTGTGGGATGTGGGTCACTGCGTTGTGTCGCGTGTTGTGACAGTCAAACACGGCTTCACAGTGATTGACAGTCCTGAAGAGAAGTGACGGCAAACCGGCGCTCTCTGCAAAAATCTGCAGCATTACAATGGCCTAATTGATTTTTTTTTCTTTTTTTAATGGCACATTTCACATTTATGTAATTTCGGTTCTGGAGTTCTTGTAGACAACCGCAATAAGTTGACAGCTCGGGTTGACAGACATTTTGAGACTTGTTTGTAGCAGAACTCGAAAGCACTCACTGTAATCACCAGTCCCGCTCAATGTCAGAGCACATTGCCGTATGTATTCCTGAAGGTTTACGCAGTCAAAGCTTTACGAGTCAAAGGAGAAGACGAGCGAGGCTCATAGGTTTAATATAGATTATTATTTTTTTTTTTACGAAAGTATATGAAAGTATTATCCCGTCTTCTTAGGAAGGTTAACTGATAGGTTGATCCAATTTGTCTACTAAGGTGTGAAAGGACTTAAGAACTACTTTACTTCTCCGCGCAGGAAAAATGTCAAGGTTTGGTGAAGGATAAGCACACAAGGTGGGAGATGTTCGTTTTTTTTTCATTTTATTTACTTGCTGGCAGATTGACTCCACGCTTGTTAGTGGCCATAGGTTTATCCTTTGGAATCAATGCTGGACAGATATGTACTGTATAATCGTAAGCCCCAGCTCCAATCCCCTTAAAGACAGCTGGCTGCCACGCCTGCCACAAAAATACACAACCTGCTGCTCTCCACACAATCCCCCCCCCGGAATCGGACGCTAGCTTCGGATAAAGCTAGCGTCCTTGCAAAGCGCCAAGGTATATTGCAAGCGGGTTTTGTGTCGCGCAAACAGCCACCGGGGTCTGTGACGCACGCGCTGCATGGATTCCGACAACTCTCCGTCGACCTCCCGGCTAGCTTTTTTAGAGAGCAGAGGAAGTGGGGAATATGTTTTCGCTAACGATTAAAGGTGTCAACAAACCACGTCAGAAAGCATAATAGTTACATGAGAATTGTAGGCTTTTTTTTAATTTCTATTCTGTTTTATTTTCATTTTTTATTTGATTTATAATTTTTTTGGTTTGATTGTCTTTTTTGTTTTAACTGTATGTATGTATGTATGTATGTATGTATATGTGTGTATGTATATGTGTGTGTGTGTATGT
The DNA here is from genome assembly GCA_027704905.1 of Muraenolepis orangiensis. Lineage (NCBI taxonomy): Eukaryota > Metazoa > Chordata > Actinopteri > Gadiformes > Muraenolepididae > Muraenolepis > Muraenolepis orangiensis. The sequence continues at coordinate 23,604,757 of CM051001.1, forward strand.
ATGTATGTATGTATGCATACATGTATGTATGTATGTATGTATGTATGTATGTATGTATGTATGTATGTATGTATGTGTGTGTGTGTATGTATGTATGTATGCATACATGTATGTATGTATGTATGTATGTATGTATGTATATTGTGTTTATATTGTATGTGATTGTAATGTTAGTGTTCATTCTGAAAAACCCAATAAATATAATTTTCCAACAAACAAAGAAAAAGGCGTCAGAACAGACGCGCACGGCAGGCTGATTAAAGGACGGAGCGCTCGGTGACCTGGGAGACCGCCGGGGTGAGAGGCCAACGGGAGGCACACACACCCGCCGGGGTGAGAGGCCAACGGGAGGCACACACACCCGCCGGGAGGAGAGGCCAACGGGAGGCACACACACCCGCCGGGAGGAGAGACTTTCAATTACAAAAAAACGTAAGCGTCCTTTCGGGCGCTCCCCCTGCATCGACAAAACGCGATTCTCTCTCTCTCTCTCTCTCTTTTTTTTCCCCCCGCTCACAGATCATTTTATCCCACTTGCGTGGCAGACAGATCAAAGCTGCATCACATCCTCCTTGTAGCTTCATCGTGTTCAGAACTGAGAAGGGAGAGGAGAGGAGAGGAGAGGAGGCATATGAACGAGGAACAAGAGAACGAATGCGAATAACATTTGAGGGGTCAGGGGTCATAGCGGGGATGTGGATGGGAGGAGGAGGTACAGGAATTCGGAGAGGAAGGTGCCGGGTACTGATCTGCTCGGCGTGGGAGCGTCGCCCCGGTAACAACAAGGGGAGTGGAGAGAGAGAGGGAGGGAGAGATAACAGAAAAGAGAGAGTACTGGAAAAAAGGAGAGAGAGGAGGAGGCCTGGGGGGGGGGGAGGACAAGAAAAAAAAAGAGGGAGGGAGATTGAGAACACAGTTGGTTCTCCTCCCTCTCTTTTTGCTTATGACAGGTAGGCTGTTACCGGGCAGATCCCTCCCCCCCCCCCCCCCTCCCCACAGTTCAGGAACCTCACATACTTCCACTGGCTGCTTAACTCTCCCCCGAGTCAACATCAATCACCTCCTGTGAAAAACCTTGTCCGCCGACAGCTAATAATGGGCAGTGGCCAAAAAGTTATGAGTAAACAAAGTCGTAAACATTGACGCGCAGAGGCCAATAGAAAAGACATTCAAATGATAGGAAAGCAACACAAAAAAAAACCGACCAAAAATGAAAAGAATAGAGATGAGAAAAAAAAAAAAAAAACAGGAAAGACATATGTCAGACGTGTATTTTATCTGGACTCTCGGTCGAGATCAAATATACAAATACAGAAACGGCGGAAAAAAAATAAACAATAAAATAACAGGACGGATATTTCACACGTGCGATGAGGCGTGACACCGACAGCCGCTAACCATTGGCTACGTTTGCTTCACCGTGACACCACACCCTCTGTGTGTGTGTGCGCGTGTGTGTGTGTGTGTGTGTGTGTGTGTGTGTGTGTGTGTGTGTGTGTGTGTGTGTGTGCGCCAGCGCTACCTTGATTACATCCATCCTTTTGTTTAGCTAAATCACACGACTGACATGTGTCTCTCCAGGCAAACTCTCTTGGTAATCAAAGTGAGTCCACCCCTCGTGTGTGTGTGTGTGTGTGTGTGTGTGTGTGTGTGTGTGTGTGTGTGTGTGTGTGTGTGTGTGTGTGTGTGTGTGTGTGTGTGTGTGAGATCGCTGGCTGTGAAGCGGTGGCGGCAGCGGCGGCCGTCGAAACACATGCAAGCCTTGCCCATTGTCTGCCAGCGTGACGACTCGACTGTGATTAGATTCTAGATCTCTGATGCGGTGGAATTGCGGGGTGTCCATCGTGTCATGTGTGTGTGTGTGTGTGTGTGTGTGTGTGTGTGTGTGTGTTTGGGAGGGGTTGGGCTCAGCCACGCGTTTATGTGGCCGGCTGCCGGCCTGCTGTCTGCATTGGCTCTTTCGCTCTTCTCCTCTTATTCTCTTCGTTTTAACACGCTGGCAGTAAAGGCAGCGTTGAGCCAGCACCACACCAGTTGTCCTTGTAAAGAAGAGGCCTGGCAGGCAATGCAGAAGGAGGAGGAGGAGGAGGAGGAAGATGGGAAGGCCCATAAACAGAACCAGAGCCACAAGACCCCAAAAAACGCCTGTAATGTACTCCAGTCCAATACGTCAATCTACCGATCACCATCTGCCTGCCTGTCTAGATACATAGATATAACTTTATTTATCCCGAGGGAAATTGTTGTGCAACAGACGCAATACAAAGTAGGAGACAATATAAGGTACAAAAGTATACAATAGTGCAAAATGTTGTAAAACAATGTTGAAATTTCAAAATTTCTAAATATAAATAAGATAAAAATAAGATGGGATGAGGTATATTATAGATAAAGTGCAATGTTCAACAAGATGAGGTAAGGTAAAAAAAAATAGCAACATAAAAACACAGTAGAGAGAGAGAGAGAGAGCGAGAGAGAGCGAGCGAGAGCGAGAGAGAGAGAGAGAGAGAGAGAGAGAGAGAGAGAGAGAGAGAGAGAGGACCTCAGGTCACTGTGCCTCCTCTGTCCATCTTATGACCTGAGGTGGATGCATTGTAAAGTCTTATAGTCTGTTTGTCTGTCTATCCCCCTTGATGTGTGTCACCCTGCTCACCCACCCCATATATATATGGGTGTGTATAGGCTCGTCTTCCAGGATTCTCGACTTGACCCTGAGAAACCCCCCCCTTGAGACTCAGTAGGACAGCTACAGTACATATGCTTCTTAAGCCATGGGGCACTCTCCCTAATCGGGTTAGTGCAGCTAGTGCAGCATGTAGGCCTATAGCGCTCATGGGTTGTTGCGGTGTTGCTCGGATCAAAAGGCGCACACGGTTCCTGTAGCGGCTCTGGGGGCCCCTTTAAGATGGGTGTGTCCCGGGGGGGAGATGGAGGAGAAACACACGGGGAGGAGGAATAGATATATACGTATCCAAAGGCACGCGCGCATCGCCGGACTGGGTGTCTCGCTCTCACTCTCCCTCTCTCTCTTACTGAAATGTGTTTTCACGCTCTCTCTTGCTCTGTGTGTCACTCTCTCGCTCTCTCTCTCTCTCTCTCTCTCCATGGAATGGGTTCTCTCTCTCTCTCTCTCTCTCTCTCTCTCTCTCTCTCTCTCTCTCTCTCTCTCTCTCTCTCTCTCTCTCTCTCTCTCTCTCTCTCTCTCTCTCTCTCTCTCTCTCTCTCTCTCTCTCTCTCTCTCTCTCTCTCTCTCAGGAAGGTGTTATATCTCTCTCTCCCTGCAACACTCTCTCTCTCTCATTTATTTACTGGCTGTGTCAAAATGACACTATTTCAGAACACTGCAGTTTCAATCTATCTCTCTTCAACTCTTTCCCTCTTTTCAAAACGTCAATCTCCCTTTAAATCCCTTGTCTCTTCAGCCTTCTGTATACACAATATATCTCTCTCTCACACGCACACGCACACACACACACACACACACACACACAGAAGAGCATATGCACACACAGACAAACACAAACAGATCCACACATACCGTAGACCTACACACACATAAACAACACACAAACACATATGCGTGTTATATATAAACGCACAGATCCACACATAGACCTACACACATGCACATCAATACACACACAGACATATATGAGTGTCATACAAAAACACACAAATACTCAGACCTACCTATACATGCAACTCAAACACTCTCTCACACACACACTCACACACACACGTGTGTCATATATAAACGCAAAGATCAACTCAAACAAACACACACACACACAGACACACACACACCATAAAGACAGCAGGTGTGCAGGCGTCTCCCCCCCCCCCCCCCCATGCCACCCATCTCTTTGTGCTAATAGCAAGAGCTGTGGAATAAACACAGGTTGTGCTAACGCCCGACTCTTATCTCCCACCCAAATGCGGGCTGGCAGGTGGATGTGACGGCGGTGTATCTGCCATAAGTGCATAGCATGCCATGTCAAAGATAAGTGGCCAATTCCAAACCACGCTGTAGTACGAGGCTTCACAGTGGCAAAACTTCTCCCCCAATGTGGGTCCCATCTGTTCCCCATACAGTGTGCCTGCTACAGGTTTTAGCTTTCTTGTTTCTCTTGGTGTGTTGCGAGGGGGGGGGGGGGTGGATATAATGTGTACACTGTGTACAATAATTGGGAGTAAACTGTGTCAAAAAAACAACTAAAACAGCACAAAACCGACACGTTCGATGACGGATCCGTGTCATACTTCAACACAAATTCAATTTTAAGATACAAAACAAGTTATCCGCTATCCCAGGATAAATGGTATGTCTTCAATCAACACTCTCGGCACTCTCTTTACTCCGGGGCGGGGGGGGGGGGGGGGAACACTGTCATTGGAGCCTAGAGTTGGTGTGGCTTTGACGCGCTTAAGTATGTCACTTAAGCAATTACCTGCTTACGAATGTTATGACAGTAAGTTCTATTTATTGAGCAGCTGCCGAGGCAGGTGTAGGCCGCTACACCTGAGAAAACGTTTGCGCCGGATGGAGCAGGTCTCTTTGGGAGAACAAAGGCGATATATAAAAATATATAATATACATATAAAATATATAAAGGGAGGGGCTCGCCCACGCCTGTCCTTAAATATGAATGAAAACATTGTATTTATATACGGAAAATCTTAAGATAAATCGGCAGCCAATGCAAGGATGCTAAAACAGGGGTGATACGATCACATGTGATGGAATTGAGTTAAGAGCGGAGCTGCAGCATTTGTAACAAACTGTAGGCGGTGGATTGCTGTCAGACTGAGACAGGTATAGAGGGAATCACAATGGTCGAGGCAAGAGAAAATAAAAGTTTGGATGAGTTTCTCAAGACCTAACCTTGGCTATATTTTTCAAATGATTGAAATAAAACAACATTCTTACACACTACACCAATAATTCTTGTGGAGGACTTAGCCATAGCCATAGCCACAGAGAAGCATCTATGTGACAGGTAGGACCTGAACCAGTTCAAGGTCACACCAGTGATACCTGCCCACCTTTCCAGTCTGTCAAGAGCAAGTGATGGTTAACTGAGTGCAAGGCAGCGGTCAGGTCCAGAAGAACTAAGATGGATCTGAGGACGGTTTCTAATAAATATATTTTTTCGTCAGACACTAATTGTTTAAACAAAGCTTTTTCTAGGATCTTGGATAGGTATGGCAGTTTGGGTAGCTCACCATTAGGTCAGTCTCAGGGAGACAGCTCAGAGGAGGAAATTCAGATTACTTTATTAATCCCGAGGGAAATTAATACGGGACAGGGACCAATGTTACTTAAGGGGAGCGTAGAACATTGTAAATTAGGCCCAATACCAAGATGATCAGATAGACAGATATTAATCATTTTCAGACTATCGATCGCCAAGCACCGTAAGAAAGAACCAGATACTGTGGAGTGTCATTAAAAGCTTAATAAATCCCCTCGTGAGTATTACCAATACCACAAATTAAGCAGATCCAGTCCTAGTCAAGCAGAAGCAGAAAGAGAGAGAGAGAGAGAGAGAGAGCAGGTCTGAGCATTCAGAGACAAAGATGCTCTTAGGTTGGAGGAGGACAGTAAACCGAGAGGAATAAATTAGGCGCTGATG
>CM051001.1:23625389-23652889 GCA_027704905.1 Muraenolepis orangiensis
TGTGTGTGTGCGTGCGTGCGTGTGTGCATGGTTGTGTGTGTGTGTGCATGGTTGTGTGTGTGTGTGTGCGCATGGTTGTGTGTGCGTGTGTGTCTGTGAACAAATGCATGTGTGCATGGTTGTATGTGTGCATGGTTGTGTGTGTGTGTGTGTGTGTGTGTGTGTGTGCGCACGTGTGCGTGTGTCTTTCAGACAGGCCCACAGCCACGACTAGTCACACTCTCACAACTTTTCTTCTCTCTCTGATGAATGTGGCAGTGGAAAAGTTTGTATTTTTTTTAAATTATTATTCCATCGATCGGGCCGACAAAGATAGCATGCGACACAATTCCTGCCTGAGTCAGATAGCTGATGATTTGTCCACCATCATAACAAAGAATAAAAACACAGACTTGAGACATAAGGAATAGGCCTAGTCCCTAGATCCAGCACAGATCCTTGACTGTGTGCAAATGATAAAGGCTTTTGTGCGACTGTATTTCTAACGCGCAGGGTATGTGTCTGAATGCTGCAAGCGAACTGGTGTCAAATTCCTTCAGTTGAAGCAACCAACGAGGCCGGTGAGATGACAACGTAATGATGCGTTCTCAATCCAAATCTAAATCTGGTACGATTGAATCCAAAATCGAAAAAATCTTCAGGGCTTGAATACTCTTTATTGGTCACCATACATACTGTACATGTAAACACACACTGAGATGTGTTAGTTCCTCTCTGCATTTAACCCATCAGCCCGTGTAGGGCGTCTGGTGCCTTGCTCAATAGCACCTCGGGCAGTGCCCGTGTGTTTCGGGAACCTCCGTCCCCCTTCTCCCGGGTTCCCACCCGCTCACCTTTTGTGTGTAAATTAGAGCTTCATCCGTTTAGACGGAACATCCATGGCCACCCATGGATACATAAAACACCACCGGACTGTTCTGTCATGGCGACTATTCCCGAGGAAATAAATATGCCTGTTTTGGCCTCAGACTACCGCGGCGACCGGCTGCGGACATGAATAAAATATCGTGGCTCCCGTCTCTTTAAATGTGCCCGGTCAGATGTAACGGGACGTTACAACGCGGATGAATGTCAGCTTGGGGGGTGAGGGGGAGGGGGGGGGTCGGTTGACAGTCGGTTGTACCACACACAACTGCACACACACATTAGAATCCTTTGGTTTTCTATATAAAAACAAAAGCTGAAAGAAAAAATGTCTTCCAGCATTGTGTTTTTTTTTCAAATGACACACACACACACACACACACACACACACACACACACACACACACACACACACACACACACACACACACACACACACACACACACACACACACACACACACACACACACACACACACACGTGTACACGCATGTCCACACACTTGACACACACACACACACCCACACTTGACACACACACACAGGCACATACACACACACACACACTCCAGGTTCCCTCTGTTGAATATATGCATGTGTGTGCAAAAAAAAATCAAAAAAAATCCATATTTCTACTTTCTCTATTAATGGGTCTGTTGAGAAATGATGTTGGCGGAGGTGCAGACTTTGAGTAATAACACCATTCCTCACGACTTACAGCACCGAGTCTCCTCCTAGCATGTCGCCCCCTGAATCAGTGCCCCCCCCCCCCCCCAGTAGTTTCAGCCCGGGTGTGAACCCAGACCCTTGATCGTTTAACAACTTAAGCTCGGCTGGGGTGCAACAGCCTCCCACCCCGCCCCCACCCACCCACATCCCCTTACCCCGGCGTATCGACTTCTCTGGCGTCACGCGGCGAGCGTCGGGGCTCGACTCGGTCGGTCCGCCAACCTCCAACCACCCCCACCCCACCCCCAAGCCCGGGTTAATGAACCGGCGCCGCGTAAAGGCCAGCTAATTTGTCAACTCCGGACCTGGTCTGCGCCTGGGACAGGCGGGCCGCGGCGTGTTGCCGGCGATGTGCCGTGGGGGGAGGGGAGACGACGGTGTCATGCCACGGTAATGACATACGAGCGGGGTCTGCTTTAGCGTCTCCAGATGGCCCGGGAAGAGCCGCTGACATATCCGCTGTCAAGCCACTCAATTGGGGTGACCTTTACTCCTGGCTGGGCGGGGGATTGATGAGGATCTTGGATGCGAGACTAATGACAGGCCTGGGAGCGCCGGGGCCTGGAAGTCCTGAGGGGCGGCGTGAGGGTCAACACTGAGAGACACTGTGCTCCTTCTGTGTTCTTCAAGGGTCCAGTTCCTACCGCCGTCGTGAAAGTCACACGCTAATGACTTGCACAGCACAACGAGCGGTACCCAACATTAATCGATCGCTTGATTTGGAAGACCGGGCGCGTAAAAGTCAGTTTGAAATCCGAATTTGCCGTGATCCAGGTTGCGAAAGTACTGACTGCTAAACGACTTCAACGGGAGATAATCAATGGAAGTGAAACATGGATTAGGGGGGGGGCCGAGCGTTCAGCACGGTATTGGTTTAACCGGTAAGCCCGAGTCAGGACCCGTTACATGCCATGCTGAGCGAATAGGGATTCGGGACGATGGCTGCGGACGCACTACGGCTAGGTCAATAGCCTCGGCTGTATCCGGAGGGCTTGGGGGGGCGGCTTGGTGCACGTCCCGCTGTGAGACAAAACTGTAGGCCTGTGTCCGACTTCCATTTGTCAGTCAATGTTTCACCTGCTGTTCACCTCCCCAGCCATCAATCAGCGGCACGCTCAATTATTTCCGTTCAGCCCAGACTCCCGCCCCCCCTGCCGAGCCGATCAATTAGCTTCCGAGGCTACGCGAGAGATTGACAATTAAGCAGTCAAAGAGTGTTGACATTGTTAGCGTCGGTCTCACGTATAGCGGGCTAAAAAGGTTACTCTTTGCTTTGAAGTCTAAGTAAAAACAACTACTAGTGCCGGGCCTGCTACAGGGCGGCGTTTATATTAATAACACGTTTATGAACGGATTACAGCCGCTAAGTAAGCTAGCTCCACATGTGCAAAAAAGTGAATAAAGAGTGAGAAAGAAGGAACCAGTGGAGCAGCGAGATCACATTAACGTCATAGAAAAAGACAGGATCCTCTTCACTTGACTGCAGGGGTAGATGGGGGGGAGGAGGGGGGGGGGTGAATCATTTCTAAGCCATCATAGTTTAGCCTAAAAGTGACAACAGACAAATCTCCAGTTGCAAATTAACCCTGGTATAATGAATGAGAAATAGAGCCCTGGGGTCTTAATTGAATATTTGCCGGGCCCATTTTCTGTCAATGATGGATGTTGGGAAGAAGCATGTATATAATAAAAAGGACCCCAGAAAAAAAACCCCATCATTCATATATCCCCTGTGTTGTTTATTGATTTATGAATTAGTCTTCAGAGTGGAGGGAGGAGAGCTATATTGGGTTTCCCCATTACAAAGTCCTAGTGTGGCCCGAGATGGGCCAAAGTTGTCCCAAACTGTATCTCAGTCAAAACAGTTCAACATCCAATACAGTTAGGGGTTAGGGTGTCTTGCTCAAGGACACCTTCGACAGTTCTTGCTCAGAGAAGCTGGGGGATCAAATCAGCCTCCTACCTCCTGATCTACTGCCGCCCCCAAATACATAAATGGAAATGCGGCTCACTCGCCCATCACAAGGCCGTCCAAACATGTGGTTCCAACAACAACAACAACAACGACAACAACAGCGCGAAGCAGCCAGACCTAAGCGGCAGGCTTTCTTTCCCTGTCCTGGCGACACCAGGGCTGTGGCGAGTGGAAGCGGGGATGACCTTGAAATCAAGGGTACATCTTTCCCCTTTAAGAGACGACACAAAAACCAACAAAAAAAACAGAAGCGGTTTTGTCTCAAGCAGTTCGGCCAGAGCGCTTGATTTGTTTGTGTTGCTATTTCTGTCAGCGAGAGAGACTCCTCTTAGCATGTTGGAGCGAGGAGGAGTGTGGGGGGGGGGGCAATGGGGGGGGGGGGGGGGGGGGGGCAATGTTTAGTTGTGGGGGGATGGGGGATGGGAGGGGGGGGCGGTCACTCAAGGAAATAAGTCAGGATGCCCGGAGCACTTTTGGAAGGACGTGTCTGAGGTGCACAATGCGGATCACAGATCACACGGAGCGTGCCGAAGCTCGTCTCTATAATAACAAAAAACGGAAGCCGCGCGAGTGTGACCGAGGTACACGTAGTAGACGTACGAGGGAGGGATGGAGAGGGGGGGGGGGGGGGGGGGCGTTAGAAACTAGGCGACACTTTGGGTTTGGATGACACCAAAAATCGTCCCACTTGACCAGGAGCCCTCTGTACTGTAGGAAGACAATGGTCGCAGGAAGGATGGAAGGCGCATAATCAAAACGGCCCGCGAATGTGAAAGAGGATGAGGCTTCTAATACAATCACACAGAGAAACATACACACACACACACACACACACACACACACACACACACGCACACACATGACATTACAGTCACGCTTTTGTCCAAAGCCAATGACTACAATAGTGCATTCAAGATACGTAGGCGGGAAAAGGGAAAAACTAGTCACCAGAAATCATAAGTGCCTTTCCTTCCTGCCAAGCCTCCGAGAGCTGAACCAGTACAATACGTGTGTCAAACACGCGCAAATATAACTATGTAACATTTGTCCCCGACGGTTATACTTTGAGAACTTACTTTGAACAACTCGGCTTCAGAGGGGAAGAGCGAGGGCCGTAATGACAACGGACTATGAATAAATATTTTCCCGGGTGATTAAACGCGATGGTGTAACATCACGGCTGCTCGCCGGCGCGGAAGGCCGCAGCCGCCCTGTGGGTCTGGGGAGTATGTGTGAGAGAGAGAGCGAGAGAGAGAGAGGGGAAAGAGAGAGAGAGAGAGAGAGAGAGAGAGAAGGGAAGAGAGAGAGAGAGAGAGGGAAAGAGAGAGAGAGAGAGAAGGGAAGAGAGAGAGAGAGAGAGAGAGAGAGAGAGAGAGAGAGAGAGAGAGGAGGACACCAAAACGAGTGTGTGTGTGGGAGGGGAGATAGAGTGAGTGTGTGTGTGTGTGTGTGTGTGTGTGTGTGTGTGTGTGTGTGTGTGGTGTGTGTGTGTGTGTGCGTGTGTGGCGCGCGTGCGTCAGACAGATAGAGGTTTAGATGTGAGGCTGGGATAAGGCTGCAGCTGTCTGGAGCACATTGCGTGCAAGGAGGGGATGCTGAATTGCTGACTCCCGCCCTCCCTCCCTCCCTCCTCTCTCTCTCTCTCTCTCTCTCCCTCTCCCTCTCTCCCTCGCTTCCATCCTCTCTCCCTCCCTCCCTCCCTCTCCTTCTCTCTCTCTCTCTCCCTCTCCCTCTCTCCCTCGCTTCCATCCTCTCTCTCTCCCTCTCCTCCTCCCTCCCTCCCTCCCTCCCTCCCTTCCACCACACAGGCAGGAGAAGCGCCGGGGCGTCGCCCAGAGGACGGAGGGGTCACCTGGTCATCGTCTCGATGCCGAACAACCCGAGACTCCTGAAAGCACGGGGTTGTGGTTACACTGGAGCTATTCCAAGTGGAAGCAGCCAGTCTGGACATTATGGCACGGAGATCAACGAGAGAAGTGTTAATAATTCATAACACACCACGTGGTTTAGTCGTGAGGCCGCGTTGCACGATGCCAAAGGAAAATCCGAAGAGGCATTTTGTGTTTCGTATAGATTTGTACATTTGGTAATACGAGGAATATCTCAGGAAGGAGTCTTTGACTAATCAAGCATGTTAAAAGTGAAGGTAGCATATTGCTCCCAAACCTGCCACAGCTGTGAATTCAGAAAGAAATCGGTTGACCAGAAAGTGGGTCGTATTTGGTTTGATTCACAAATCTTCTATTCCTTTATAAATGGTGCTCCTTAAATACCCTTCAACATATTGTGTTGATTTTCTGGAATTAATGGGTGTATTAAAGCACGTTTTTTCCCAGGCCGTTGAGGAAAATCTGTGGTCCAAAATGGTGTATCTTGGGTTTGACATGTGGACATGTCAACCAAGATACACCATTTGGTGTGTCTATCCATCCATACCCTGCCATTTCTAAATGGAGACATGCCACCGCTCTATTGGAGAGTTGATTGCTTCACGCTCTTCGCCCGCTTCCACCTCTGTGCTCGCCACCGCGCGGCCACGGTACCGCCGTCATCCGGCGACCAATCGACAGCGCTCGCCGTGTCAAAGCGACAGGGTCATAAATCCAGCGAAACGGCATCTGTCATTCACTCTCGGAGACAGCCGGCTTGATGGGGAACTGTCTGTATCCCCTCTCCTTCGCACCATCGAAACCCCCCACCATCTAAACCCCCCCCCCCCACCCCAACCCCCACGCCCCCCCCTCTCACCTTTAGACACACCACAGGGCGTATCCGTGGCAGTCTGGCGTGAGCGTGCAGATGGCTTTCTGGTTGCTTCTGTGACCTCGCTATATCCGTCACGGACAGCGTGCCTCGCCTGGTCTCAGACGCTCGCGCTCCCCGTCATTCGTGTGGGCTTACGCTCGGTGAGAGCGTGAGATCGGAGCCAATGTGGTGTCAATGCGGTGAGGTCGGCAGGGGGGGGGGGGGGGGGGGTGGAGGGGCAACGTAGCCCCTCTCTTGCCAGCCTCTCATCTCCATCGCTACTACCCTGAGTCACAAGGACCAGATTCCCTCCTGTGGCTTACTGCAAGTCACAGGTTCAAGAGTTGGTTTAGTCGCCGCCGTGTCACTCAGCTCACACTGGGCCTAAGGAACAGCCAGCCAGAAACGGCTCCATAAACGGATGAAAACACAGAGCCTGTATGGCGCTATCGCTTTTTCCTTTTTTGTTCTAAAAGTGTAACTATTCGTCGCCATAAGATCATCGTGTAACCACAGTCGGTGACCACTCTGCTATGAAGCTTCAAGGGAGGGATCCTATATGTACCTCGTGAAGCTTTATTTCCCTTCCCACTCTGTTCCGGAGGAGGTTTTTTTCTGAAAGGGCGCTTAGGATCAGCAGGTGTCCTCGAATCTGAGACTCCGATAAAGAAGCGGTACAAGTAAACTTGACATGACCTCCTCCTCCTCCCCCCCTTGCTTTCTTAAAGTAAGTCTGGTCTACGCTTGTCTCTTCTTCTTTCTCCCCCCCCCCCCCCCCCCCCCCTTTTCCTCTGAAGGGTAGGGTTGGGAAAAGAAGAACAGGTGTTTGGCGTTGGGGATCAGAGCGGCAGAGAGCTGTGGGGTTCCAGGGACCCGGTCTGACAGTTACAGTATGCTCCTCTCTCCTCCACTGCCTCCCGGGGGCCCCGGCTGAGGCCATCTGTCTGGGTGATGCCACACACCCCCAGACACAGCATTGGGGCTGTGATGCTATGTGTGATACATTTAAGATTGCCTAATGGGGGAATCGGGTTGGATTTGTTCAAGATATATTTATATTTTTGTATTAAGATGTTTAACTTGTTTTACGGTTTACTGTGCCGGATATAGGTCTGGGTAAGCTTATGTTTTTAAGAAAATTGGTTCATTAAGAAGCCATGTTCTATTATAAATAAGCCAGTATTTAGCAAAATGCTTTCATCCGAAGCGACTTGAAATGTACACAGATCCAAACTCATTGACGACTAGAGACAGAGCATTGGGGATTGAACCCAGTACCTTCTGGCAGGGACTTCATCAACCTAACCATTACACTATCCACTGATGCCGACCTAATTACCTTCCCCAGGTATCTATCAATATCAATCAATGATGTTGAATAGTAATGTACATTCACATACGGTATCTCCTTTAGTTCCTCTGGCCTATGTTCTCCTAACTACGCGTTACTGAACATTACACATGTGAATGTATATCGATCACGATGCCCGACGCGTGTTCCCCTGCAACGCACGTACACGTGTGTACGCATGTACACGTGTATGTGCGAAGTGGACCGCATCAGAAGTAGCACAAAGCAAATACATCCATCATCTGAGGAGATGATAACCATCATTGCCTCCCTGGCTATTTCACCAGCCCTAGAAGAAGAAAAAAGTGGGGCTTCCTAATGGGAAGATTGGCAGTGGCTTGGAGCTATCCCCCCCCCCCGTCCCCGTCCCCGTCCCTCGGTCACGCTGTCCAAGGTCACGGCAAAACAGGGCCCCCGCTGGGCCGACCGTTCCCCCTCGCCGCTCTCCACACCTGCTGGAAGCAGCCCTGGGGGAGCTGCTCTGTCCAGGCTAATAGGCCCCGACCCGAGAGCTGAGCCAGCGCCGCGCTTAAAACGCCACACTGCTTTTTTTTCCCCCGTGGAATGATCCAATACTACCACGGAGAGAGAGGGCTAATGTCAGAGCGGGAAGGGGGGGGAGAGAAAAACAACAACAACAACAACAACAAACAAACAGTGACACTGATGTAGCACGTAGCCACGCCATGGTTTCTTTGTCAATAGGGGGCTAAAAGTGGGTTTTAGACTTGCAATCAGGGGGAGCTAATAAGTCTAAATCATCCAGGCCAGTGGCTTCCCCCCCCCCGCTCTCGTACCTTGCTCAGCGCCAACACCCGCCATCTCTGCTTCCCACTCCCGGCGCCCAATGCTTTGGGATCAATTTAGAGGCAGTGTAATTGCCTTGAAACCGTTGTAGTATCATTAGACCCCGGTCCTAGATGGCATTTGCGGGGGGGGAAATAAAGGGCAGCGCTAACAGCTTCTCCATAGCTCTAAAGGTTAGTTTTAATCACCCAATGAGGAATCCTCCCCTACCTGCCCCATTCCCGAGACAGAGGTCCCTAGCTACTTTTACTTAGACAAGCTTTCGAAATCCCTCATGCAACTCTATTCAGCCTCTAAGGTTACTAATTAAGTGGTGGGTTTGTTTGTTACACAGGCTGGACTCTGACCTTTGACTAGGCTACGCTACGCTACAACAGCGGCACTAATGAGGAGGCTAGCGACCGGACTCGAGATGGAAGATGACGTCCCAGAACCTTTTGGCAACATACACAGAAAACCAACGCTGAGGCAAACTCAATTTTACAGACCCCCGCTGTTTGCTTTTCAGAGTAACACTGTGAAAGACGACCTTGATTATAAATGATGAGAAATCCTTTTTATGCATTTCTTCATCCAGCCATATTTTTTTTTTGAGGAGGATTTTCTTTGATTAAGAGTGTTTTAATAGCTCCACGGCACAAGGAACAGGAAAACAGTCACTGGACAACCACTGCCGGAAAGCAATTTGGCAAACGATGCAATAAATGCATTTGCAGGCGGCAATAAACGCACTTATCAGTCGGCACAATTTCTATAAGTAACTGGGGCGGCACATGTTACAGTATAAATAGACAACATAATAGACCATCTAGAACTCACTTCAATCATCATGGCCCTCTCTCCCATGTTAAGACATTTTCTTTAAGATGATGGGTGGAGAGAGATAAACACATGTGTACACACACACACACACGCACACACACACAAACACACACACACACACACACACACTCAATTCAACATTTACCATCTAGGTCAAAGGTCTATTAAGATGTGAGCTGATTCTGGAGGTGTGCCAGGGAGGAACAGCAGGAGCCGTTAAAGCTGGACTACCCGCAGAGACCCGGGTGGCCACTTCAAAGCCGCGTGTCTGGAGTTGGAAAATACACGCACACACACGCACACGCACAACAAGCAAGCCGCACATGGCGCAGAGGCCGCTTCGGAACTGATTGCGCGCACACATACATATTCAGCATCGCATCGACGCGACACGATTGGCAGCTTAAAGCCCTGTGATGCATCTCTGTGTAGGCGCCAAGGACAGACACACACACACACACACACACACACACCTAACACACACACACACACACACACACACACACACACACACCTAACACACACACACATACACACACACAACTAACACACACACACACACACACCCCATTTCATATACGTATATATCTCTTTTCTCTTTCCCCCCATTCCCTATGGAGAATGATCTCCTCTCTTCTCGACATCCACAATCACATCACAGCGTAGCCACACGCGCCACACACACACGGCCCAGCATGAGAAATGGCTAAGCAGAGGTCACAGAGGCCCTTGTTCTGCTGCCAATGGTCAGATTTGATGTGATGAAAAATGACACTGTGGGATCTCAGCAGCAGTTACATCCAATTGCCCTGGCCTTCTATAGCCACCTTGACCATCCCCTTCTGTCAAGACAGCCAGACAATTACAAGACGGAAAGAAGTAAAAAGAGAAAAAAAAAAATGCTTTTCCACGTTTTTTGGTTTTTTTCTTGATGGGAAGTTCGTTGTGTCGGCTTCAACTTATATTTTTCCCCCTCCCCCATGATGCTTTTCCTGCTTTTCCTTTGAAAGCACAATCCATAACTGAAAGACATTTTTACAACAGCTTGGGCCTGAGGAGATGTGTCTGGAGGACGGCAACACACACACACACACGCACACACACGCACACGCACGCACGCGTGTGGGTCTGATGAAATATCCTCCGAGGGGAGACTCTATTGATCACTCGGCGGAACTGCGCTGCGAGTCTTGTTTGTATGCCAGCCTGAGAGACAGAGGCACGGACAGATTGCTGCTCGATTGATACGAGTGTCCGGACTGATTGCGTGTCCGGGTATTCACACAGGGGCACTGGAGGGAAGGAGTAGCACCGGAGTAGCTGTGGGGTGAGGAGCACACAGCACTCGGAAAACAAACACACATTCCCATATGGGCGGGCAGTGCGGGCGGGCGGGCGCACACACACACACACATAAGCACGCGCACCTCACACACGCACACACACAAGCACACACACACACACGCGCACGCACACACACACTATTTAATAGTAGAAACCTTGTCTTGTGCTCCCCTGCATTGAGCCGAGTGTGATGAGAAGAGACCAAACCATAAACAGAGTTGATGCGAAACACAATACATCAATTCAATGTCCATCCATCTATCTATTGTCTATCGCATTTGGGTCGCGGAGGTAGCGACCCAAGGTAGCTTTATTTCAAATTACAAAAAGAAAAAGAAAACAGCGCAAAGTGTATTAAAGTACAGCACACTGTGTAGACAGTCTCTTCCATGAGGTTTAATGGGGATAGCTGGTAATCGACAACACGGTGGCTACGATACACAGCTTGCCAATCTGGGTAAATTAGCTCACAAATTAACTTACCTGGCCAACACAAATTGGCCAGGTAAGTGAGCCACGCTGGGGGAGCCCTGCCAATCTGCATTCTTGGTGTGCACCTTGACCTCCTTATATATTTTTGTTAATACCTGCTTTAGCCACTGTCCAGCCGTTACAGCCATGTGTGTGGGGTGAGGACCTGTTCTCGCTGACTCACTACCTGCCAGCGAGGAGACACTTGCTTTGTTGTGCCAGTTGTTGATTGGTTATTGGAATAAATGTGGCCCCTCCCATCTTGCGCCTGATTGGGCATAAAAGGCTGCGGTTGCCATGACGATATAGTGGGGTATATGACGGCGGAAATCGCCTGTCACTCCTTCTCCTCACCACTCCGTTTGACAAACTATTTATCAGGGTTTAATATGATTTTTTTTTAATCAAGCTCCAAGAGCTCCAAAAATACTCACCGGTTATTGAAGCTGTGTCATGCTGATTTAATGAGCAGATGTTGAGTTTGTACACCAAGTTTGTATCAGCTGTAGAGGGTGCGTTACACCACTGCTCACAGCCAGGTTTGCTAGTTCCTTCAGTGGCTCTTGAAACAACCGCACAGCGTCCAACAGTCACACCTCTGACATCTCATTGTGAGGGTGAGGGTGACCGGGGAGCTATTCCCGCTATGAATACACTTTGGAATTAGAAAGTGCTTGCTGGTGACAGTGGAAAACACTGCAGTTTGAATTAAAAAGGTGAATCATAAATGAACTAATATATATATATATATATATATATTATATATATAATATATTTAACTAAAGTAAAATTAAAACAAACCTGTGTGTTGTGAACTACTCTATCTACAAACATTAGGCATCATTTTTAAACCGGCAAAATCTGACTGAAACTGCACACACGTGTGTGTGTGTGTGTGTGTGTGTGTGTGTGTGTGTGTGTGTGTAGCTCAGGAAGACGTGGAAGATGGAGAAGATGTGCATAAGGAAAACAGGGTGTGTGGTGGTGTCTCTTCTGTGTAGAACTGCCAGTATGAGCCTCTATACACCTTTGATGTATATCTAGAAATCCCCATAACCTCTCTAACGGAATAAGGAAAGAGTCATACCAGAGTCACTTGGTGCTGGGCAAAAGCCACACAAACAAACACCGGAAATCAATTAAACATACACATCTGTGGAGAAGTATATATATAATGAATATATACATAAAACAACATGCAAGATCTACTCAATGTAACACAAGGCCATGCCACACTCAGCGTTGCACGACTGCGTTGCTCGACAACATAGCCATGTAATGATTGATGAATAATAATAATATGAATGCTAATAATTATGTTGTTATGTATGAACAGCCTCGAGAGCTGATCTTTGGGCTAGATATAGTGTCAGATATCGCTCTGCGGTCATTCAACGGTGTGAGCGTCCATCCTCATTAGAGCACACGCGGTGAATAGAGAAGAAGCAATGTCCTTTTCTCTCCTCATCCATCTCATTTCCAACCTACGTGGCGGGCGGGGGGGGCGGGGTTTGGGGGCTTTCATTTCAGGTGTTGTTGTTGTGGTGGTGGGTTGTGGCTTGCTTTTTTGTCTCCTTTCCATTGTAATTGCCTTCATTAAGCAGAAAAAGATGGGCCACAGCGACGCCTTTAACTAGCGGCGTAGGCTTCTAAACGGAGGCGAGGGCGTAGGCTTCTGACGGAGGCGAGGGTGTAGGCTTCCGGCGGAGGCGGTGCCACGCGCATGTATGCATGGGTTTCTGAAGGAGGACAAACAGCCACAATGAGGCGTAGATCACGCCGGCCCTCCGCTCCTTTGTGTGTGTGTGTGTCTCTCGGTGACAGCGGCGTCTAATATATTCCTTAATTAACAGGAGGACAGCACCGCCTGGGGTTTTTAATTGAGGGAGTAAGCAGGTATTGGCAGGGCCATCAGCCGGCGAGCGGGCGAGGGAGGGAGGGCCTCGCTTGACGGATATGTTTCGAGTGGTCTTGATATGAAATTCCAGGGGATCTGGCCGGGGCTTTGTTGTTTGTTTGTTGCTTATTAGTGTGATCTGAGCCGATAACAGATTGCATTCTAATTGGGAATCTCGTCGGAAGGACTCCGTGGTAGTAGCCGCCATTGGGGGAAATAATCTCCCCGGATCACTTGGGACTCCTGTTATGCTGTTACTTACTAACCTCCCTTCTCTCACCTGTCGTGTAGCCGAACGGGTGAGAGAAGGGAGGTTAGTAAGTAACAGCATAACCTGTTATGGCCCCCACAACAGGGGCCGTCATAACAGTTGTGGTGTCTTATTTTCCAATTGTGTAAAAAAAAAATAAAAAAGGAAATTACAATTTCAAACATGAGAGTATGTTTTGCAAAAAAAGTTAATGCACAACAATATCTCCCTTCAAATAGATATAATTCCACATTCATCCGGGGAGCCGGCGAGTCACACATGTGAAGGGCAAAGAGATGAAATGCCAGACTCACTGTGTTTGTGAGCGTCGTGTGTGTGTGCACCTACCCCCACTGTGTCTGTGTGCGTGTGCGTGTGTGTGTGTGTGTGTGCGTGCGTGCGTGTGTGTTTGCCTCTGAGAATGCTGGGTAATTTCATGTATGAAAGGCCCATATTTACCCTGTCTGGTCATTTACTTCCAATGATCACTTGGGGCTTTTGAACAGGAGGCCAGGGAGGAGGGCGAGGAGAGGGGGGGGAAGGCGTAGGAGGAAAAACCAATTTTCTGCTGTGCGTGTTTGCTTCCCAAGGTAGGGAATCATGCCCGCTGTCTAGTGTCCATCTCCTCCACCTTCAACTTGGCAGGGAGTACAAGAAAAAAAACATAATAATAATAAAAAAAAAGCTGAATTTGTTCGGAGATGACACAGTGGGGTTGCTGACCGGCAACAAGGAAGAAAAAAAAATAGATTTAAAAAAAATAATCTTTTTTTTTTTGTAAAAGGAAATAAATAAAGAAAGAGAAAGAGAAAGAGAAATCAAAGAGGGATGAGCGAGGGAATTGGTGGAGACGGAGGTGAAGGAATTTGATTGACAAACGGACGGTTTTGTATAAAACCAAGAGACAAAAAATGTGAGATATTCCGTTTGCTCCTGTCTTCTCTCTGTTCATGATACTGTTGTTTGGGAGCCCCAAGGACCCCAACAGGGCCAACACAACCAGGGGACCATGGACAATGGCGATGGATGATTTTATATTGCGCTTTTATCCAAATGTCTCACATTCACCCATTCAACCACCGACGGCGGAGTCAGCAAGTCAACAACCAGCACGTCAGGAGCAGTTAGGGTGTCTTGCTCAAGGACACCTCCACAGTTTTTGCTTGGAGGAGCCGGCGATCGAACCGGCAACCTTCCGGGTTGTGAGGCGCCCGCTCTACCTCCTGAGCTATACCGCCGCCGCTGACAACAACCCCCTAACCCAGGACTGAAGGTCCACCCATGTGCCTGTCAGTATCGACGCAGGGTAAGATTTAGCTCCCGTTTTCTGGTATGCGAGTGGGAGATTAACAGGGGGATTGATTAACTGCCGGAAAAAAATGCCAAAGTATCCCAATCTGGTAGGGAGACTAAAATAGTGCACCATATTTAATAATAGGTGAAGAAAAAATATGAATATTTGTGTTGCCAATATTGCATCATATGGGGCTGAAGGATGATTTTCAAGCTGTACTATCGCATTATTACGGAGGCAAAGTTGTGGCAGGCATCACTTGTTAAAGTGATACCAAATTGCCATGAAATCCAATGCCATGAAGCAAAGAAAATAAAAATCACTCAAATAAACCAAGAATATGGATCGCATGTAGTATGCATGTGAACTCACATCCGCTCTGAACGGAAGAATGCAATGCGTCTAGCTTCACAGGGAAGCACGCATCTCACGCGCTAAACAGACCTTCAGCCGTGTGTATTGATGTCATTGTAGGCGTAGTGCGTCTGGGCTACCTGTGGGTGCCCACCTGCCACACATAAAGCAACAGAGTGAGAATCCCATTGCCAAATGCATTTAATCTTCTCAATGACATCCAACACTACGCTCACAATCTCTCACAGACACAAGGTCCTGGGGGGGGAGAGAGGAGGGGAGGGAGGAGGAGGGGGACTTTTACTGGTCCTGACACAAGCCATTAACGGAGGAAGGCCAGGCTTACTGTGGTGCTGAAATACTGTGCCGAAACTCCTCAGTGAGAAGGAAATCGTTCGGGAGTCCTTTTCAGGGGGGGGGGGGAAATAAATGTTTGCATTGACTTGGCGGTCTTTGTATAGTTCAAATATCTAGAGCAGGGCATCCTGCCATATTGTGATCTCACTTGTTTCAGGCACACACACACACACACACACACACACACACACACACACACACACACACACACACACACACACACACACACACACACACACACACACACACACACACACACACACACACACACACACACAAACAAACAAACAAACAAACAGGCAGGCACACACACGCACGTGTGCACACTTGCACACACACACACACACACACACATACACACACATTGTATGATGTATGTTGTGACTGTTAAGATGTATATATTAGTAGGTGGTAGTATGGTGTGTGTGTGTATATGTGTATGACTTACACACAAAGCCAAGTTGATGCTCTGAGTATTAATCTCTATAAGCCGAAGATTTAAATTTCAGGGAGCACGTCCCACGCTGTCCCCTGTATCACAGTGCCCCCTACTGGTCACATTAGCTCCCTAATAGCAACCCAACAACAGGCCTTTTTAATTAGCAAACTAGTCAGCTGCTTTAAAACCGCATACCTCTTGGCATAACTGTGTAATGTAAATTCATGCAATGTAGATAATACATTCATTTATTGCACTGGAATTAAGATGTGTAAAAATAAGATAAACAATGTAGTTGCAAAAGTTATTTCTGTCTACAATCATGTTCAGGCACAGTGTTTGAGTGTATTATATTCACCCTATGAGCAAAAAAAACATTAAATAACCGGAAATAATGTTGGTTTAATTGTTTAAAGTGTTGACATATATATATATATATATATATATGTATATATATATATATATATATATATATGTGCTGCTGAAGTTAATACACAGATACACCAAATGTGATGTATATTATAGCTACAGTATATATACCGTGTATAAATATACACATATAAATATATATACATTATAGCAACAGCAGTTTAATACCAAACGAAGACCACGAGAATTGAAAAAGGCCTCATATAAAAATGATGAGAAAACACAATACACACACACAAAAACACAACACAAATTGCAGCGCTGCGATGCCGGTTTGTCGGCACTGGGACTTGCTGAGGTGAGGCGCTATCATTACAAAGAAAAGGTCGTGACCTCTTGATCCATTATGGATTGTTGTCCCTGTACGGTGAGTCCTCACTCTCTCTGTACTACTATAGGTGGACGACGGATGTATGGAGTGGATCAGTGCAAGCTGCAAGCACAAAATAAATATATATATAAATATATATTATACCATACCATTTTAGTCAGCAGGAACATGCCTTGATGCTACACTAGAAAGGTATCATCAGAGAAGACCACTGATAGACCATATATATATATATATATGATATATAACATTTCCATTTGTAACCGAAAAGGTCACATGTCTAAAGCAGAAAGGTTACATATTAAAAACAACTGCTTGGGGGTGGGAAGATATTCTCACTCTAAAAGTCAAAAGTTTTTACCCTGCTGACACGTGAAGGGGACACACACACACCCACACCCACACACACACACACGCGCACGCACACACACCCACGCACACACACACACAGTTTAGGGTGTCTTGCTCGGGGACACCTCGGGGACACTTGGCTAGGAGGAGGAGGAGGAGCCAGGGGGATCGAACCAGCGGACTTCCGGGGGGGTCGTCAGACAACCCGATCTACAATCCTGAGTGACTGCCGCCCAAAGACATGCTACAAATCTAAATCTAAATCTCTTTATTTGTATTGGTAATAATCCTTATTGGTCACACATTGGTGTGTGTGTTCTGTACACACACACACAGTGGAATTTGTTTTCTGCTTTTTCCTCCTAGTATTAGGAGCAGTGGGCAGCTATTACACTACATGTACATACAGCAGCGCCCAGGGGAGCAGGGTGTAAGGGGTCTGGTGCCTTGCTCAAGGGCACCTCGGCAGTGCCCAGGGGTTTCAGGGGACGTGAACCGGCGACTTTCCCAGTCCTAACAGACTGAGCTATTCTGCCGCCCCCCCCCCCCCCAAGAACGTTGTTTATTCAGAGTTGTATTCTTCTATTGTTCTACTTGTCTTCTACTTGCTAATCCACTGAAGAAGTAGGGAAAAAAAGAAAAGAAAGATGTGTTGGGAATAAAAAGAAAGGGGCCGATTGTTATAGCTCACCGGCCCGCCGCGACCGACGAAGCGAAGGGGGGGAGGCAGACGGTGGCGGTGTAATGTCCTGTCATCAGCGAAGGGGAGCGGAGATGCAGAGCAGAGATCCCCCCCCCCCCCATGATTTGACGGGGATAACGGGCCGGTTGTGTGCACTCCGCCTCGCCGCCTGAGGAATACTTTCATTTTCCTTAGTGGCAGTAAAAGCCTCCGCTGGTGTACTTATCCTATTCATCGCCTGTAGGCCATCAATTCTTCCCGAGGAAGCCCCTCGTGGTACGCCACCCCTCTGCCCCTCATTTGAGGCCCATTCTTTGTAATATAATGCTTGTCCTCTCTCGCCGTAATACACACACACACACGCATTCTCTAGCACACACGCACACGTACAACAATTGGAACACACACACACACACACACACAGTACACTAAATAACACATATTCCTTGGCCTCTGCCTATGCACACAGCACATCTGGTGGCAGACGTTGCTATGGCAACTCAGATTTCTTTACACCAGCATCGATGGATGAAAAACACAGTGTGACTGTGTGCGTTTTCCGTATGTACGCCTGTGCTCTCGTGTCTCAGCATGCTCTCTCTCTCTCTCTCTCTCTCTCTCTCTCTCTCTCTCTCTCTCTCTCTCTCTCTCTCTCTCTCTCTCTCTCTCTCTCTCTCTCTCTCTCTCTCTCTCTCTCTCTCTCTCTCTCTCTCTCTCTCTCTCTCTCTCTCTCTCTCTCTCTCTCTCTCTCTCATTGTTTTAGATTGTATGTTTTAGATATGTGTCATTTCTCTCAGAGGCACCTTGACCTTGAAACTCACGCCACACACAGGTACGGACACGCTGTGTCATGTCAGGGTGTGGCCGGCCAACCCAAGAACACTAGGGATTTCATCACCAGATAGTAGGCCTAGTTGTTTTGACTATTACACATCTTTATGATTTCAGTGATTCTCGATCCATTCCTTTGTATGATGACACATACATTGCAAATAATGCGTTATCAACAGGTCAAGTTCTCGCCTGTTTTGGTTTAATTCTAGCGCAAGCGGCTCTGTTTTGAACCGCGGTGTAAAAGGTCAACACTCCTCCGCCCCCTGAGATGTCCCAGAGATCCCCTCGCACAACCGCCCCGATCAAAATCTACGTCTCTGCGTGATTTTAAATGACCACTAGGCCACGGGGCTGTGACGCTTAAATATCAAGATCATTTTTACCCAAAACAGAATTTGTTCACACCCCCCCCGGGTAACCAAATTCTGCCGTGACATTTTTGTCCTCGCTGAGACTTGGCTTACTCAGAGAGTCTCAGATGTGGATGTGACTTTGGATGGTTGAAATCCCCTTCGCATTGACAGAAAATCAAAAGATGGTGGAGCAGCGTTCTATCTCAAGGACGTTTTACCGGTGTGTCTCGTTGCTGCCGTCACGCCACCAAAGACTTTTGAATATATTGTTGGACATCTGCCCTGGAGGTAGCGGCCATTTTAGCATCTTCTTGGAATACAAATTGTGAGGCCCTGGAAGAAATAGCCAAATGAATATCATCCCATGTTAATTTCGAGCTACTTATTTTAAGTGATTTGAGCTCAGACTGCCAGACTACAACAGCTGTGCTTAAAGCTTAATCTACATCATTTGATTTCTAGTGATACACAACCAAACAAATCCAATCCATTAAATCAACAATGATGCTTAACAATTCACTTAAGAACATTACCCAATTGCATGTATTACCTCCGAACTTACACCTTGATTTGAACCACTCTGACCTTAAAAAGACTGTGACCTAGCTTTGACCTAGACTGTGACCTAGCTTTGAATCATTTTCACACCATTGTTAACAACGTACATAATAAATAAAAATTGTAGAGTAACGCACCATCTGAATCCTCGGGTTTTGCCCAAACATTTCCAAAGCTCATATTGTCAGAGACAAACTACCAATCATCTGACAGAATGCCTGAATTTCAGGCACCAACGGAATAACCGTGTCAGACTTATTAGAAAGGCGAAATCTGACTTCTACTTGTCCTCGATTGCAGACACCTCAAGCGGTGCATCTGAGTCTTGGAAAATGATCAAACCCTTGAAAAATAACTACACTCCCTCCCCCCCCCCTAAAATCTGTTTTGAACATCAAATCATAATAAACAAATCAAATATGTGCGAGGCTTTTAATCATCAGTCCATGCAGCAATATGTGATATCAAGAAACAGTCCACTCCTACTGCTACCTTAAGGGCTGGTTCCCCATCTGCAGGTTCTTCACCAAATGCTTTCCTAAACTCTGGCAATACATTATCCTTTGTGTCAGTACATCGAGGGTTTATTACATAAAGGGTGAAGGGTGAAGATTATTTAGATCCTTCCCTCTTTTGTCTCAGCCTCAGGTATCACTGCTGCACCCCTAGCTCACATATTTAACTTTATTTGATTTAACATTTAACTAGCAGGTAAAAATTCCAAAAATCGGGGAGTCTGCACACATGACAAAAAGGTGGTGATCCTAGTGAATTAAATAACTAACCGGCAAATCTCAAAATCATGCCGTCTCGAAAAAAAAAACCCCCCTTGTGGAGTCCCCCTCGTACATTCTCAGTGAAATAAAAATCACATTACCGCCGTCAGGAGAAGTCAGGTTTTAGATTGAAGTGATACAGATTCAGCAGCACTGTGTGTACTTATCAATAATATGGAAGTCCTGGACAATCACTAACACGGTGCTGCACTGTTCATTGATTCAGTCCATCGCAGTATTTTACAGGAAAATCTATGCTCCATCGGGGGCAGATGAACCGTCCATTAAATGGTTTATTAGTTTGATTGAGTCTTGAGTAGAACCAAGGTAAGTGCCCTTCATGTTAGTAGGCCTAGGTGTGTGTACCAAGGTTACATACTTGTTTTATTCACCATACGTATATGAACAATATCATCTCTGCAAAATTGTAATGTGCATTTTTATGCAGATGTGTGTGTTGTATATGCCACAGACTCTATTCCTAATCTGGCCATTGCAAATCTACCATATGCTTTTGATACATTTCAAATCTCTCTCATTCTCCCTCAATTCCGCAAACCAAAAACTATAAATACTAAAGCTAAATACTTGGATATGTGGCGACACTTCAGCAACTGAGATTACGAAATTGGATATATATTTTTTTTGTATAGAAACAAATCATGTTTCTCTCCTGCTAGTCTAAAGACTATTTGTACTTGCTTAATGGCGATATTGCACAGTATAATGTGCTTCTGCCTCCACCCTAAAGCCTCTCGGCGATACACACAGGCAGGTGATACATTTCTCACCATGTATCTCACTTATATACGAAAAAGGTGGGATGTTTCCTCCTTGGCAAACAGAAGGGAGCAGCAGTGTGTGTTGTTGTGTGTATTTATAAGGCGCTATTTGCAAGAAACGCCCACTTACCTCTGCTCTCTGGTGTCATTTAAATACAGTGCTTTACACTGTCTGGTCACAGGACATTTTAACATTAGCTGTACCTTTTGTTCACACTGAACACGTAAAAAAAAAGTCAGTTCAAATACTATGCTGCATGCAAATGGAATGAGCTCCAAGGGAACATTAAGTTATATTCTCTTATTTTATTTGGACAATTTAAAAGGTTGTGCTTATGTATAATGTTAATGGTGAAAATGTATAATGTTGGGTCTATAGACTATGTGTCTATGTGTGTCTGTCTATGCTTGAAATGCTTTAACTATATATGGAAGGGTTGTCTGAGACTACCTTATCCTTTAAATAATGAATAAAGAATTACAAAAGGGGTATGTTTGTTTGTGGTGTTCTTGTGTGTGTGTGTGTGTGGGGGGGGTCATGTGTGTGTGTGTGTGTGTGTGTGTGCGTGTATGTGTGTCACACACACACACTGGTCAGTTTGTCTTGAGAAAGCACAGTGTGGGTAATATCTGCGGTGTGCTCCCGCTTGCCAGGAAATGTGTTTACCCCACAGGGTCGCAGAGGGAGGTCAAAGCTTTTGAGGCTCACAAAGAGAGGGTCCGTCGGGAAGTGGGGGGGTTCCCACAGATGAGACAACAGTCTACACACTGTACCCGTGACCTCTGACCCCAGTTGTGCTCTCATGCACTTCATCTACGTCGGCGCGAAGAAAAGGCCTGGCTTGCTTGTAACCGAGACCACCCGGTGGTGCTGTTGCAGTGAAGTACTGTAAACCTCGCTCACTCCTCCTGACACCTAAAAGACGTTCTCGCGACGAGGCCAGAGCACCGTGGGTTTTTAGCTTGCTCATGCTAAGAGCGTTGCCTCTCATGCAAGGGAACCGTGGGTTTTGAGCCCAGTGCGGGACACTCGCGGTTACACGGTCACCTCCTAAACCACACCATGCACTCTGGGGTTGTTGAACATCTGCTAATGATTAAACTGTAACGAGAGACGCCAGTGGATAATCGCTTTGTCAACCACAACTGTGAGAGTGAAAGCCAAGGGTTAGACGAGAGAGGGGATACGTCTGTGAGACACGGACCAGGTAGTTAGTGCACGCATCCACACCAATCAGATACCCTGTCTCTTTGATTTTGGGCCTGAATGGATATGTGACTCTAATCTCAACTATTGAAGTCTACTTATTACATAATCATTACGTTTTCCATTGTTATATAATTATAACGGAATTGTGTCTCCATCTTTATTCCAGTCAGACGCGTTTGTCCAAAGCGACTTACAATAGTGTGTTTCAACAAAGGCAGGCAAGAGATCAACTCGTCACCAGAAGTCAAAAGTGCATTTAATTTCAAGTCAAGTCTCCAAGAACTGAACCAGTGCTCAGGTAGAAGTAGAATAAGTTGGTAAACGATAGAACAAGACAACTAACAAGCGTAATGGAATGGAATGGAATGGAATGGAATGGAATGGAATGGAATAGAATGGAATTGTGTCTCCATCTATATTTATTCAACTTTATCCATATTTATTTAGTGATATTCTATCTCTCTCTCATTCTCTCACTATGCTCTTGTGGCAACCAAATTCCCTTTTGGGTAATAGTTAGGTGTTTACTTTGTTACCCTCCTTCTTATACACACTATGGTTCCATGTGTTAACACCGCTAATGCCAACACCAGGGACATCAGTCGGGGAAAGTAAAAACAGTAGAACTTGGGGGGGGGGGGGGGGGTGTTGTCAATGATATGTCATTGTCATTGGTCCATGCTGGGGATGAGCGGCCACCTGTACCTGTGTCTCCCCGTAGTGGGAGATGGGAGGAGGCACCAGGCTTCAGCCCTGTGCGCGACACAATGCTGCAGCCAGTGGTGGTGATGGTGGTGGTGGTGGTGGTGGTGGTGGTGGCCGGTGGTGGTGGTGGTGGTGGTGGTAGCCGGTGGTGGCCACCAGTAATAATCTACCCAGCATGTGTTTATCTGTGTTGGACCAGGTTGTGTGGAGGAAGTAGGCGTCCAGACTCCACGCCAGCCAGTGTGTGCTAGGAGCCGGCCGATCCAAAAGGGATTGCTCACTCGCACTGTGCGAGTGCGTCTTCCTCCGGTGTGTGTGTGTGTGTGTGTGTGTGTGTGTGTGTGTGGTGTGTGTGTGTGTGTGTGTGTGTGTGTGTGGGGGGGGGTGTAGTCGTATTGTAGTGTGTGTGTGTGTGTCTGGATGCGTTCCGCACACGATCGCGCACACAGACATGTGCACACGTACACGCACACACACACACACACACACACACACACACACACACACACACACACACACACACACACACACACACACACACACAAAAGAAAGGGGAAAAAAATCTCTCTCTCAGGCCCCATTGTGTCTAATGTGTTCAACATTAATCTTACCCTTTAGGGACATTTTCTGTTGTGTTAATTACACACCACCGGGAGTCTTAATTAACACACAAACAAACACACACACACACGCACATGTGCACAAAGTACCACACACACACGCACGCACGCACGGGCACACACACACACACACACACACACAATGAAACCGGTGATGAAAACAGCGGATGACCGAATAGAATAACCTGTATGAGAGCTGAGGCTAATTAAAAGTGCCCGCGTCGAGTCAGGTCCTTCCGAAGAAGCGTCTGGCGTGTGAAACCAACCGAAGCAGAAAAAAAACACGCACGCAAAACCAAAAATAAAAACGGCTGTACTGCTGGTCCAGACACGCGTGGACGGGGCACCCCCTGTGGCTGGCTTGTTTCAGCCTGGCACACCGGTGCTGTCACCTCCACCACCACCACCACCACCGTCCCCCCCGACGATACCCAGTCATCCTACAGGGAGAAGCCGGAGGACGCATGGAAAACCATTAACCCGGCAGTGCTTTAAGTGGCCTTCACGCAATTCTCACCACCACCAGCACCACCACCTGCCTGCCTGCCTGCCCCGATCAGCTCTCTCCCCTGGGCAATCTGCTGCTCTCCATGGCCATTAAAACATTAAAACAACATACATACATATGTATGGATGGATGTATTCATGTGCGCGCGTTTCGGTGTGTGCGTGGTGTGTGTGTGTGTGTGTACGTGTGTAAACAGCACATCTGCACGTTTGCTGTTTCAGGATGCACTTGTCTTCATGTTATTTCACATTTGGGTATGGTATTCATCCATCCCCCATCACCGCCATCTCCCGATGGTGGTGTTGGTGGTGGTGGCGGTCCATGTGGGCCCGTCAAGGGGGTTGGGGGTGGAGGATGTGAGTGGAGGGGGGGGGGGGCTGGGGGGTCGGTCTATCTGTGTCTGCCCAGTAGAGGGGGTGGTGGTGGGGGGGCGACCAAGGCGACGGCACCCGTGTCCGAGGCAGAGTAATGAGCTGCGGGGTGACCCCTGCACACCTGTCTCCTTCCGCCGCACAGCGGGGCGGCCTAATTGCATGGCCAGAGAGAGCCCCGCTCGTCAATAATGGATACAGGCGGTAGCGGAACGCGTGAAAGATGTATGGCGTTTTCCGGGGAATAAATTGGCCCAGAGCGCCGGGGATAAGGTAGGTAGGCCGCGAGAGACGGAGGATCGGAATTCCCCGACGACCCGCACCCATCGGAATGTGAACGGCAATAGCGACTGTAGACTGTGTGTTTTCATGTTTATTTGTGTGTGTCTGTGTGTGTGTGTGTGTCTGTGTGTGTGTGCCCACTAATTGAAAACAGTTTTAACCTTAACGGGGTAACGGGGTGTGTGTGTGTGTGTGTGTGTGTGTGTGTGTGTGTGTGTGTGTGTGTGTGTGTGCGCATATGGTGTGCTAATTGTGTGTGTGTGCAAGTATGCCAACCTCAGTACTCTAAGTAGCTGAAGGGGTCACTTTCTGACACATCAACACTTAGTCGCTCTATTCACACAGAGTGAAGGCTGAATTAATTGATATATATATATATATATATACGGTATATATATATACGCAATATATATTGTGAACTGTGTGTAGTTGGTGACTGGATTAAGCAGCCACTCTGGCCCGAGTCAGATTGAGGCTCTGAGGCTGGGTGAGGCTACCCACCAGTGGGTCTTTGGTAATCAAGGCCCACAGGTTAAACCAGCCACCACACACACACACACACACACACACACACACACACACACTTAGGGAGGAGAGCGCTAGCGTGTACCATCTGCTCTGTTCACCATTCATCTAACAAACTCTACAATAAACCGGTTTCCTCATCACCCTGTGTCCTCCAGAGCAGCCCGAAGGAGCCATTTCAATGGCTTGGGGCAGCGTTGTCTGCTACATATACTATATATACACACACACACACACACACAGACACACACACACACATGGAAATCAACTTCTCTGCTGTCTTCCTTTACAATAGATGCTCACTGTAAGCCTCCACACAGGACCTCCTCCTGCAGAGAGCCAGAGAGAGAGGCCCCAGAGGGGACACTATAAGAGATAATACTCTAATACTATGATAGAACAGAGAGAGGACACTATAAGAGATAATACTCTAATACTATGATAGAACAGAGAGAGGACACTATAAGAGATAATACTCTAATACTATGATAGAACAGAGAGAGGACACTATAAGAGATAATACTCTAATACTATGATAGAACAGAGAGAGGACACTATAAGAGATAATACTCTAATACTATGATAGAACAGAGAGAGGACACTATAAGAGATAATACTCTAATACTATGATAGAACAGAGAGAGGACACTATAAGAGATAATACTCTAATACTACGATAGAACAGAGAGAGGACACTATAAGAGATAATACTCTAATACTACGATAGAACAGAGAGAGGACACTATAAGAGATAATACTCGAATACGATAGAACAGAGAGAGGCGAGGTGTCTTGCTCAAGAACACCTCGACACTTTTGCTAGGAGGAGCAGGGGGATCTAACCAGCAACGTTCGGGTGGTGAGGGGACCGCTCTACCTCCTGATCCTAGACCGCCCTAGAACTCTCTAGAACGGAGAGGCCCCAGAGGGGGGACACACTATGAGAGATAACACTCCAGGGATAGAACTATGATAGAACATAGAGGGCCCCAGAGGGGGAACACTATCAGAGATAACACTCTAATACTATGATAGCGTGTCCGGGAAGGGTATGAAATGATACCCCTTATTGCTATTCAGACGGCTCCGCCTCCTCCCAGCCGACGTGCCCCGTCTACGGAGAGATGAAAAGTGTAATATGTTCCGCGTGTTCGGCGCCGGACATGGAAATGTTTGCGCGGCGCGGCTCACTGCTTAGCGTGATTAAAATTAAATCGCGGCGTATCAATCCTCGAAGGTTAATTTGTCTTACAATGCGCGCCCGGAGGGGTGTGTTCATCGTTTTCCATCCCAGAGACGTTGTGCCGGTGTGGCGTCAGAAAGGTTAATAAGCTGATTCACCCCGGTGCGGTGGTGGACTTCGGGGATGGGGGTGGAGGCGGCGGGGTGGGGGGAAGTGAGTTGGAAAGTGGAGAGGAGGTGAGAGAGGAAGGTCAGCAGCATTGCGGAAATACCTGTGATCGCCGTGAAATGCTCCCAGCTCCCCTGCCCGTCGGACCACCATGGGTGACACCCCACTCCCCCCGGCTGGGTAGCGGAAAAACGGCGATGATTGGCGGCAAACTTTCTATCCGGGAAACAATTTTTCACACTTACGTCTCCGCGGTCAGGTGTGTTAGCAAGAGTCTGAGCTGAACGGTGGCTATGGGATCGGCGTCCGCCGCAGTGCGCCTGTGTGTGTGTGTGTATGTGTGTGTGTGTGTGTGTGTGTGTGTGTGTGTGTGTTTGTATGAGTGTTTGTATGACGAACAGCGTTTAGCGCGGCTAAGATGCGTGACCTTGCATCTTGTAGCTTGTGAGGGCTCCAGCCACAACCCCAGTTCAGGGAGCTCCAATAACGCAGTGACGTTAACAAAAATATATACGGATATTAATTAAAAAAATGTATAAACGTGAATGAAGACGTATATGTGAAGATGTATTGCCTAAAGAAGCTGTGCGTATGTGTGTGTGTGTGTGTGTGTGTGTGTGTGTGTGTGTGGTAAGTCAACAAACATGGATCTAACATGAAAAGGAGCGCGAGATGGAGACCTCTGTTGTTTGTTTATGAAGCCAGAGATTGACCTCAAGTCAAATAACCGACGGGTGCCCATCATTAAAATAACGGCGCACGCTTAGAGCAGACCACCGGGGCGTGTGTTCACCGGCCCACCAAGGCTTTGGGGCTTCTCCGCTGCCACGCCTCCGTGAAACAAATACATAAAATACACATTTGATTTAAATAACAAAAATACAAGTCAAATAAAAAAGAGAAAAGGAGTGAGTGAGAGAAAGTGAGTGAGTGAGTGAGTGAGTGAGTGAGTGAGTGAGTGAGTGAGTGAGTGAGTGAGTGAGTGAGTGAGTGAGTGAGTGAGTGAGTGAGTGAGTGAGTGAGTGAGTGAGTGAGGAGAGAGAGAGAGAGAGAGAGAGAGAGAGAGAGAGAGAGAGAGAGAAAAACAAACTGAACAAAATAAAGAAAAAAACTATCTGCAAAAGGCAGGTGAT
>CM051001.1:23657889-23667889 GCA_027704905.1 Muraenolepis orangiensis
GAGCTAATATTTGAGCGGCTAAAGCTAAAGTGCATGGTGTTAGCTGGAATGACTCTCATCTGAGAAGACGAGATTAAAATCAGTGGGACATCACAGCGAGGTAATATGAGGCAGAAGAAGAGACCGGGCGCAGTCTTACTCTCCCCTATTCTCTCTCGCTCCCTTTCCAACGCCACGCACGCAAACACATGCAGACGCACATGCACACGCGCGCACACACACACGTGCACACGCGCACACACGCACACACACACACACACACACACAAAGAAATGCACACGCACACAGAAACCGTGGCCTTCGCTAATGCACAATAAAGCAATTACATGCCATTAATATTTAAGGTCCTAATTTCCATTCATAGGTGATATATTAAAAAAAAGTGCTAGGATGAGCAAGGGAAGGGGGCTGACCCTGAGACAGACACAGCGGGCAGACCGCCCCCAAACAGAGAGGAATTAACGCCGGGGTGCTTTGTGTTTTATTGAGACAAATGTGCCCCTGCCTCTGCCAGCAATTAGAACAATGGCTTTACTTGTGGAATGAGCAAAACATCTCCATTTACAAAGAAAAAAAAAAAAAAAAACTCCTCTCCTTCCAGTAAACAAGGTAATGCCCCATCTACGTTGCTGGAAATCATTGAAAACATTAAAAATCCAAAGTGCAAACATTAATCGGCGTGATAAAAGGTCTTGGGTTATCGAACATCTCTCCCTCGCTCTCCTCCCTCTCCATCTCTCTCTCTTGCTCTCTCTGTCTCCTTCACAGACGCTAATGATGGCTTATGAATGAAGTGTGTGTGTGAAAGGACCCGAGATGTTGTTTGAAGCAGAGCCCTGTGACAGAGAGCAATAGTGTGTGTGTGTGTGTATGTGTGTGTGTGTGTGTGTGTGTGGGTGTGTGTGTGTGTGGGTGTGTGTGTGTGTGTGTGTGTGTGTGTGTGTGTGGTGTGTGTGTGGGTGTGTGTGTGTGTGTGTGGGTGTGTGTGGGTGTGTGTGTGTGTGATGTGGTGTGTGTGTGGTGTGTGTGTGTGTGGGTGTGTGTGTGTGTGTGTGTGTGTGTGTGTGTGTGTGTGTATGTGTGTGTGTGTGTGTGTGTGTGTGTGGGTGTGTGTGTGTGTGTGTGTGTGTGTGTGTGTGTGTGTGTGTGTGTGTGTGTGGTGTGTGTGTGTGTGTGTGTGTGGGCGTGCATGCAAAACTTTCGCAAGTCCTCAATAGTACTTGCGCGTACGTCAGCCTTGGAGCCAGATGGACGACAACAAGTCCAAGGAGATCGTTTTTGCCGACAAAAGACAGCAGTTGCCGACCATGAGAACAGAGAGAGAGCAATAGAGACAGAGAGAGAGCAATAGAGAAAGAGAGAGAGCAATAGAGAGAGAGAGAGAGCAATAGAGACAGAGAGAGAGCAATAGAGAAAGAGAGAGAGCAATAGAGACAGAGAGAGAGCAATAGAGACAGAGAGAGAGCAATAGAGAAAGAGAGAGAGCAATAGAGACAGAGAGAGAGAGCAATAGAGACAGAGAGAGAGCAATAGAGACAGAGAGAGAGCAATAGAGACAGAGAGAGAGAGCAATAGAGAAAGAGAGAGAGCAATAGAGACAGAGAGAGAGCAATAGAGACAGAGAGAGAGCAATAGAGACAGAGAGAGAGCAATAGAGACAGAGAGAGAGCAATAGAGACAGAGAGAGAGCAATAGAGACAGAGAGAGAGCAATAGAGACAGAGAGAGAGCAATAGAGACAGAGAGAGAGCAATAGAGACAGAGAGAGAGCAATAGAGACAGAGAGAGAGCAATAGAGACAGAGAGAGAGCAATAGAGACAGAGAGAGAGCAATAGAGACAGAGAGAGAGCAATAGAGACAGAGAGAGAGCAATAGAGACAGAGAGAGAGCAATAGAGACAGAGAGAGAGCAATAGAGACAGAGAGAGGGAGGCAACACGACTCCTAACAGTCAACCCCATTGCTCATGCAAAGTAGAGACGGATAAAATCAACTTTGCATTCGTCGCCACCGTAAAGGTGACACTGAACATGTGTCGCTGGCACCACACGACACAAGTACATGCCAGATATACAATAGTGATAAGTCTTAGAAGTTGTACGTTTCCCTTAGGGGGGGGGGGAAAGGCACCACTAAAACTTTTACAGAGGGGGGGGGGGGCATCTTTACATTACATAACATTACAGTCATTTAGCAGACACTTTTATCCGAAGCGACTTACAGTAGTGCGTACAACAAAGGAAGGTAAGAGCGAGTAACAACTCGTCACCAGAAGTCAGACATTTTCATTTCATTCCTAACAAGTCTCCAAGAACTGAACCAGTGCTCAGGTAAAAGTACAATGAGTTGGACCATATCCAACTATCTAACAAGCAAACAATCTCCTGAGTAAGACACTAGTCTGCTAGTAAAAAAAGTAATAAGAGGATGCGCTGTGATCTTAGATGTGAGGTCATATTGGCTGTGCAGGAATCAATGGGCGTGTGTGCGATAATTAAGCTTCATTGGGAATACCCTGTGAGGATAACTGTCATGTTAACATGCCGAGAGTCATCATCCGTCTCCCCTGGGTTATGCAAGACACACACACACACGCACACACACACACACATGCTCTGACACACACACACACACACACACACACACACACACACACTTTTGTTGATCTTGTAAAGTAATACACGATACGCTGTTTTCGCCTGCATTGTGTCAGTAGTGTTTTTCCTGATAACATTGATCCATACACCTCACCGACACTGAGGAAGAACTCTAAAGGAGGTCCCCACCCAAGTGTGATGGAGCACAACACCTAGTGCAGGAACGGATGCGCTACAGCCAGAAGAGAAAAAAAAATCTCTTCTAGAGACCATTTTCAAGACTTCCACTACTTTCAAACTTTTTAAGATATACAGTACAATAGTGATAGTCTCAGAAGTTGTACGCTTCCCTTCGCAGGGAAAAAGGCCCCATTAAAAACCTTCACTAGAGGGGGCGTATCGTTAGGCAACGGAGAGAACCTCAAATGCGGCTCATTTTTTTAGGGAAATGTTTGTTTAGTTTGAGCTGACCCACGGTGGAGTGTGTACACACAGGTTTGTGTGGGCAGCAAAGGCCGTGCTAGCGGTGGTGGTGGGCGGTGCTAGCGGTGGCAGGGGTGGTGGTGGTGGTGGGCGGTGCTAGCGGTGGCAGGTGTGGTGGTGGTGGTGGTGGGCGGTGCTAGCGGTGGCGGGGGTGGTGGTGTGGTGGGCGGTGCTAGCGGTGGCGGGTGTGGTGGTGGTGGTGGTGGTGGTTGGCGGTGCTAGTGGTGGCGGGGGTGGTGGGCGGTGCTAGCGATGGCGGGTGTGGTGGTGGTGGTGGTGGTTGGCGGTGCTAGGGGCGGGGGTGGGTGGTGGGCGGTGTAGTGGTGCGGGTGGTGGGTGGTGGTGGTTGGCGGTGCTAGCGGTGGCGGGGGTGGTGGTGGTGGTGGTGGTGGGCGGTGCTAGCGGTGGCGGGTGTGGTGGTGGTGGTGGTGGTGGGCGGTGCTAGCGGTGGCGGGGGTGGTGGTGGTGGTGGTGGTGGGCGGTGCTAGCGGTGGCGGGGTGGTGGTGGTGGTGGCGGTGCTAGCGGTGGCGGGTGTGGTGGTGGTGTCCGGCTGCTGGCTTCTTCATCTGACTGCCGGGGGTTTGGTGGAGAGTGGAGGGTGGAGGGTGGAGGGTGGAGGGTGGAGGGTAGCGGAGGGGGGAGGAGGGGGCAATGCAGGGTGGCGTTTGATCCGGTGGCCCAGTCGACCGCGGTGTTAACTGAGTTGTTAGGGGACTTATTAGGGCAGCGGTGGGAGAGAATAACCCCCTCCCCTCCCCATCATTACCAGCACACTGTGGCTGGGGGTCATTACCGGCCCACTGCCAGGGGCTTTGTAGCACGGATGTGTGTGTGTCCATGTGTGTGTGTGTCCATGTGTCTGTGTGTGTGCTCGCAAATGTGTGTGTGTGTGTGTGTGTCCATGTGTCTGTGTGTGTGCTCGCAAATGTGTGTGTGTGTGTCCATGCGTCTGTGTGTGTGTGTGCGTGTGTGTTCATGTGTGTGTCCATGTGTGTCCGTGTGTGTCCTGTCCGCGTGTGTCCGTGTGTGTGTGTGTGTGAGCATGTGTTCATGTGTCTGTACGTGTGTGTGCATGTGTCCGCGCGTGTGTGTGTGTGTGTGTCCGCGTGTGTGTGTGTGTGTGTGGGTTGATGGCGGCGTGGGGTTCGACCGGGAACAGAGAGGAACGTGAAAGGGTTAGGAATGAATGGGTGAACCGTTTGATCAAATCGCCTGTGATAAATGCCAGAGAAACCTGCCGGGTGCCACCCACCCACCTCCGCATGAGATTGAGGCCGAACATAAGTGTTTTTAGATGCTGGCTTGTCTGGCGCTGTGACCGACCGCAGGGAGAGAAAAATATATAAATGTACAATAAATACAGCAGGATGCAGCAAAAAGCGTCAAAGCCCCGTGGGCGGTAACTACTCACCGACAACAACAACACAAAGGAAGAGCTGCACAATCGCACACACAACAAAAAAAAAAAGACAGGAAAAAAAAAGACAGGAAAGAGTGAGAGCCAGGATTGAGAGCCAAATTGATCATATCTTATCTCGTTATCTATTTTTATCTCTCCCTCCCTGCCCATCTATCTCTCTCCATCTCTCTCTCTCTCTCCCCCTCACCCCCTCCCTCTGTCTGTCTCTCTCTCACTCCCTCCCTCCCTCCCTCTCCCCCTCCCTCTGTCTCTCTCTCACTCCCTCCCTCTCCCACTCCCTCCCTCCCTTTCTCCTCCCTCCCTCTTTCTCCTCCCTCCCCTCCCTCTCTCCACCTCTCCTCCCTCCCTCCCCCTCCCCCCTCCCCTCCCTCCCTCTCATGCAGCTTCTCCTCCCAACCCTTATCCGCCACCTCGAGCACCGAAGGCTCCCCCGTTCATTAGCACTGCCGGCACCATTAAGCATCGGGTCACACCGGCCGAGGTGTCCCCCGCTGAGAGAGAGAGGGGGGGGGGGGGGGGGGGGGGGTGTCTGCACTCCTCCACACCTCCTGCCCTGCAGGAAAGATTGCAGGATATGTTGACAGTTATTTACATACATTTCCATCGAGGCCGGGGAGATGATGACGGCGGTTTCTGGGCGGTTCGGTGCTAGTGAATCCCCCGGGTGCTAAAGGGCACTAGGGGGGGCTCCCCACGATCGATACATGTTTAGCATACTAGGCTGTAGGTGTAGGGAAATAAATAGAAAGTTATAAATGATAAATGGGATCAATGGCACACTGGCGTCACTTTTAATTGTATCCTTCTTTTGACCACTTTCAAGAGGGTTTGTTGTTGTTCCGTCAAGGGCGGGGGGGGGGGGGGGAAAGATGAAGGATGAAGCTAGCACCATGCTCTACTTCTTCTCTCTCTCCTCCTCCCCATCCAAATAGCATGGCTGAGCTGGAGTCGTATGAAGTGCCTTTTAAAATGCTGCAGTCCATGGCAACACACACACACACACACCCATGCAAACACACACACACCCATGCAAACACACACACACACACACTCAGTCCAGAAGTACATCCCATGTGATCCCAGGGGCCGGGCAAAACTACTACCCGCTGATTGGTAAAGCCAAGTGAGGCAAAATAAGAGGAGAGAGAGAGAGAGAGAGAGAGAGAGAGAGAGAGAGAGAGAGAGAGAGAGAGAGAGAGAGAGAGAGAGAGAGAGAGAGAGAGAGAGAGAGAACCAAGTAAATGCCTAGGAGGGGAAGAAACGAAAGAAGAAAGGAACAACAACCACACAAAAATGAAACCCAAACAACAACAATGAGCAGGCAGATTTTCGTAAAAAAAATAAATAAATAAAAACACGGGGAAAAAAACACCAGAGTATAAAAAGCAGAGCAACTAAGAGAAGCATTATTAGGGGACACTCGATGCCATGCCGGAGGGATTTGGGGAGCAGCCTTTCTGAATCTGAAAAAGGACAAGGTCCCCAAGGTCTAGGGGAATGTATTGACATGGTCTGGAAGCTTCGCTGTACCAAGGAGGGGGACGATGATAGGGCCTCTGGAGAAGTGGTGGTGGGGGAGGTAGGGGTGAGAGAACATGCCCAGATGTAGACTCGTCTTCCTGAGGACAAGGCCTCCTGAAAGACCGTCTCCAAGAAGGAGCCACCTCTCCGGGGAGAGGGGGTTCTGCACTGAAGCAGGCAGGTTCTGGATCGATCGCTAAGGCTGAATAAAGAATTAAGGAGAACTAAACAGCTCAATGAGCGTTTGAAAGGAAATTATGATTCATGTATTCTCCGAAGCCCTTGAATGATTCATTTGGGCATGTATCTCCATGTCAATTGTTGTATTCATTACCAGAGTTCAGATGTCGGATCTCACAGCTAGGGAAACATCATAGGTTCAGGCTGGGGGGCCAGAGTGGCCATAGACATTCACAACTGTGATTGATCAGTGATCGTGACGCTAAACGCTAAACGCTAAACGCTAAAAGAGATGTGAAGGGAATGGGGAGTAAGCGTTTGTTGTCCATTGCATTTGTTGCTTCTGGCAAATAAAAACATCTTGAATCTTTTTTCATCTTAAACGTGTTGTGAGTGACCTGCCAGCAACCTTTATGCTACAAGTAGAAGGAGTTGTACAGTGGAGAGCTCTATGGTGGGACAAGACATGGAGATCCTTGAACATCTCACTGTAGATGTTCCATCCTACCCTTCCCCTGATATTGTCTGTATGTATGTATGTATGTATGTATGTATGTATGTATATATATATATATATATATATATATATATAATAAAATGAATACAAGCGCAATCAAAATACGCCTATGCTTGCTAATATATCAAGTACGTCATATGTCATCCACAAGGAGAAACAGCCGGGCAGACAGACTGACAGATAGATCGCTCCGATCCGCTTTTTGGGCTGACGCGATCCGAATTAGATCGCCGATACAGATTGCAGATCACATAGTGGGGATCTTCCATTTCAAGTTCCATATATTGTTGTCGTATTATATATTTAATTACTATTCAGGGCAATAAAAGTAACTTTTCTGAAATGTATTTCAGAAATATAATAATAATCTCACATGCCGCTACTCAACCAATCAAATCACTGCTGCAGTCAGTGAGTGAGCAGATAACACAACACACACACACACACACACACACACACACACACACACACACACACACACACACACACACACACACACACACACACACACACACACACACACACACACACACACACACACACACACACACACACACACGGCGTGCTCTAAAAACAGGAAGGTAGAGACAGCGAAAAAACTCTTACATGTTCATTTTTCCCACGGGCAGTTCAAGTCCCAGGCCCAGTACGTCTCATTTGTTTCCATGGCGATTATAAAAAGCATCAATGTGAAGCGCTACTACGAGATAAAGCACATATTCTTTTGAGCAATCATACCCACCCAAAATAATAAAACGATCTAGGAGTCCAATATGATCGATCTGTATTTACCGGTATTCTTTGGCAGTGCTGCCGGCATTTCTGCTTCACACACATTGCATTATTTTTGTCGCGCACCGAGAAAAGTCTCATGTACTGTATTTTGTGTTTCATCTGATCGGCTCTTCAGATCGGCTGTTTTTGAGAGCTCTGATCGATCGGCTTAGAGTAAATATCGGCCGATAATGATCAGCGGCCGATCGATCGAAGCATCCCTAATGGATAGAGATAGATACATTGACCTTAGGCAGAGAGAGAGAGAGAGAGAGAGACAGACAGACAGACAGACAGACAGACAGACAGACAGACAGACAGACAGACAGACAGACAGACAGACAGAGCAGACAGGACAGATGGATAGACAGATAGATAGATAGAGAGATAGATAGATAGATAGAGAGATAGATAGATAGATAGATAGATAGATAGATAGATAGATAGATAGATAGATAGATAGATAGATAGATAGATAGATAGATGGATAGATAGC
The DNA here is from genome assembly GCA_027704905.1 of Muraenolepis orangiensis. Taxonomy (NCBI): domain Eukaryota; kingdom Metazoa; phylum Chordata; class Actinopteri; order Gadiformes; family Muraenolepididae; genus Muraenolepis; species Muraenolepis orangiensis. Next base: position 23,665,878 of record CM051001.1, read on the forward strand.
AACAACAATCTAGTGTCAGTACAGCAGACAGACAGGCCGTTAAGTGGCAAGTGTCCTTAAGGGAATCTCATGGCCAGTGACTCATCCAGATAGCTTTATAGCTGCACCACCAGGGGTCTTAGGGCCCCCAAGCGTTAGGTGTCTATAGGAAAAGAGCAAAAAAACAACACAATAATTGGCCCGAGATACATGTGACTATCGCGTAGGCTGTTGTTTCAGAACAACAGATAGCGGTTTGTCGCTTGTGTCTCACCGTAACGCCGCCTATGCCCCTTTATTGCAATCGTTACGGTAAAAGACGCATCCGTCCATCCATCCCTGTCGACAATTAAGGTAAAACATCACGCCCACAGCACTGAGACTTCACCAGTTTGGGAGACCGAGGGAACTTTCTTTACATGTCGCATGTTTACCGCAATTCAACACAATGTACGCCGACCAGATCACTGCCCCTAATACTAGGATGGGTTAAATGCAGAGAAACGAATGGCACCGTGTGTGTGTGTGTACATGTATGTGATCAATAAAGAGGTTTCAATCCTCCAGATTTCGATTTGATTTTGATACAGACACTGCTATGTTACTCTACACTGAAATTAGGTTTCACGAATAATAAGTTATATGTTCCTTAAGTTTTTTTTTTATGATCTGTCAACTAGTTACTGTGAGTTAACAAGTTATAGAGTAAAAGGGAGTATTGAGAGGAGAAAACCGATTCATATTCAGTTTACTGTAATTTTGTTACAATTTGCTGATGTTTTGCTGTGTGTACAATTTGGGTGTTTAAAGTACATGACAAGAGAGTGAGAAAGCCTGTACATTGCATGACCAATTCTTATACAATAATTACTTTGTGTGATTTATGTGGATAATCCGGTCACAACATGCATGACCTGAGGAAAGTTTCAGAGTATGTGTTTGTGTGTGTGTGTGTGTGTGTGTGTTTGTGTGTTATTCAAATACACGCCCTTTTTCCAGGGCTTTTGCACAAGCGAGACACAGCTGTTTCCACACGCCCCCTGCTGGTTTGGACAACAACAACAAACGAAAAAAAAAAACGTTCATAAATTCCAAAAATATTTAGCGCTCTGCTGTGTTACTCCTCCGTCGTGAGTGCTCTGATTAATAAATGTATTCTTTTGATTTTTTTAAAAACAGCAGCCTCGTGTTGTTGTTGTTGAATTTTTTTTTTCACTTTCTGAGACTACTGCATGGCAAAATAAATCAATTTTATTCTAAGAAAAACAAATTGTGCCCCTCGCTAATTTCACCAGCCCCTAAACCCCCCCCCCCCCCCCCCTGTGGTCATGGAGCCAGCTCTGGGCTTAATAATCGCTTGCTTTTTCCCATCTCAGTAGCAGCTAAATAGCTTGATGAGGCGATGGCGATTGGACGAAGGGAAGCTAGTGGGGAAGTGGTGAAGCTGCAGAGATGCGACTCCTCATATCATCAGCTCATTTCTGCCTGATGTTTTCGTGGCAATTATCGGCGCCTTGTCTTGTCTGCATTCAGGGGGGGAAATACAAATATATATATATATATACACCGTATATATATATATATATATATATATATATATATAACACTGGAACAAAAGAATAGAGTTCATTATCCGATCCCCTTCTCATGCTGAAACTCATTAGGTCGCACGTGGCTAGCAGGGAGCGATGACGCCGCCGCGTTCCAGAGGAGGTTCATTCATCAGGAGGCGGGCGACTGTACGCTCATAAAGGGCTGCTTTGTGTTCTCCGTCTTTCCTCCTTCGGTTTTTTTTTTTGTTGTATTTGTTCTATTGTTCTTTTCGTTCAGTCAGGATGCGAGAAGCGACCTGAATCGCGGGCGGATGCTGTGGTTGACACAAGCCTTTTTGCAGCAGCGTGTTCAGAGGGCATCACTGCAGGGGAGATATTTACACCCCGCTCGCCTCGTGTTGCAAAATACACCCGGCTCTCCTGAGGTGATGCTGTGCTTCTAAAACATCACCGTCCACTGCTACGCCGTGCGTGCTAGCT
>CM051001.1:23685389-23690389 GCA_027704905.1 Muraenolepis orangiensis
ATAGTAAAACCTACAAAGTGAAAAAGAAGATCAAACAAACAATTTCAATATTTTAAAGATCAAACAAAGTATTTGCATGCAGCATTTACAAGCTATAGAAAAACCCTTATCCAGAGAGATCAGGGGAGAGAGAGAGAGAGAGAGAGAGAGAGAGAGAGAGAGAGAGAGAGAGAGAGAGAGAGAGAGAGAGAGAGAGAGAGAGAGAGAGAGAGAGAGAGAGAGAGAGAGAGAGAGAGAGGCTCAAACCAATTACCGGTACTTTACTGTTGAGCGCCACTTTCTCACGCTTCGAAAAGCCCCATTTCAGATGGAGTTTCAGAGCATCAACGTAACCATAGAAACTCACAACACCTGAACTCTGCGTCCTCTCACGCCGACGCCTACTGACCAAGACCACCGGAAGAGAGACTGCAATTACTCTGAGCAGCGCAAAGCATTGGACAGAATTACGATATAATACAGTTGAATATACTTCTCGCCTTCTCTTCGATGGTCTGAATAAGTGGCAACATTTTCCCTCGCCGTTAATAAAGTCGCTAATAGGGTCGGAAAACTCGCACAATCTAGCGAGAGAGAAAGTCGCTAGATGTTCCCGGGGAAAATGACCGGCATGCCAGCTAACCAGCGCTCACCACGACAGGCGGAGACTCAACAGAATAAAACTAATGAATATGAAAGAAAATAATATTCTCAAGGCAGAAAAATAACATTTGCAAATGAAAGGATTAAATGTTACTTTATTTTTTAAATAATAAAAATATCGGCATCATTACCATATCTTGGTTAAAATACATAAAAAAATATTCTACTGTTACTATCTGATGGGGCATCAATTTTTGACATGCCTTGATTTCTGGTCAATACATAAAATGTGTAAAATGCCAGAAGGGCATTTTGGGGCGACAGGATAGCTCAGTCTATTGGGACTTGGGGCTTGGGAACCGGAAGGTCGCCGGTTCAAGTCCCGAAAAAACTGGGCACTGCCGAGGTGCCATTGAGCAAGGGCACCAAGCCCCTACACTGCTCCACGGGGGATGGATATCAAAATAGCTGCCCACTGCTAACGCTAGCATAGGTTAAATGCAGAGAAACAAATGTCACTGTGTATACATGTACTGGTACGTGACCAATAAAGAGGATTCAATCCTCCAGATTTAGATTGTGTAGATAGTAGCACTTTAAAAATGCACCTGGCCTTATTCCAATTAACTGTCCAGCGTTGATGAATGACATTTGACAAACTGAAGCGAGTTTGGAGGTTGTTGGTTTTTTCCCCAGTGTGCACAGTAGCACAACGGACCGGTTCTGAGTCCTACGTATGCCTTCGTGTACATTGCGGTGTATCAATGTATGTCCCTTTGTATGTTGTAATACAGACGTCATCTCCCCCCATCAGTTACGTCCGGTGACCCCAAAGGGACCCGGGGGAAAACGGGAAAACCAACCGACTGCATGAGGAACAGCGGTCCTTTGAAGGGGCTTTCTAGGAAACGAAGGCACAGACTGCTCCCTTGCTTTCCCTTGCCTGTTAATGCACCACAGTCAGGCTTCAAAGAACAACCTGCCGTGGCCCATGGGAGTGTGTGTGCGTGTGTGTGTGTGTGTGTGTGTGTGTGTGGTAGAGATGCCGGGATCGAGTAATTGGCCCGTGCGACCGACTCTAACCGCCGGTGCAGGCGGTTGAGGATCAGCCTTTTTTTCCCGGTATTTATAATATTTATAATATGCGGGTGATTTGCGTGCGGTGAGTTAGAATTCCGCTTCCTCATTTTTGTCTGGGGTCTTTTTTTCCGCTCAATAAAGTTTCGCCTAAATAAAAGAAAGCCTATTATGCTATAAAGTCAAACATTGACTATGCATTACGTTGTTTTATTGGTTCATTAATCCAAATGCATTACCAATAACAGGCGGCACTGTGAATGCTGAACAGGTTGGCAACACGTGAGTGACTCATTTCGTGACTAGGGGTTTCATCTTTTGAAGAAAAAGCCTTGTTTAGATTACGGTGAATAACTACGTTTGTTCTGGTCTGGTCGATAATAGCGTGTCGGGGGGGGGGAAGCGGATACAGATGTCCTTTTTCTTGGGCGGTTCGAGTAGCAGTAGCTCGGGTGCAGTGACAGCGCTGTGCGGATTCACTCATGTCTGTCTGTCTGTGTGTGTGACGTCTGTGTGTGTGTGTGTGTATGTGTGTGTGTGTGTGTGTGACGTGTACGTGGGTGTGTGTGTGTGTGTGTGTGTGTGTGTGTGTGTGTGTGTGTGTGTGTGTGTGTGTGTGTGTGTGTGTAATGTAATGACATGTGGAGTGGAGGAGGAGGCCCAGGGAGGAGGGACCACAGGAGAACACATTAGAGGGTAGCGCGGGTACTCCTCAGCACCACACTCATCCCACAGAGCGTGGACGAGACACACACACACACACTCAATCACCACACAGGGCGGTGGGAGGAGACAAGAACCCTCACAACCTAAATGTAGCGAATCAGATGAATCGGATGTCACGTGAGTCAGGGAGGAGGAGACGTGAATCACAGGTACAGAAAGGGAAGGTTGTCGTTATTGCCAACGCTGGCTTTCATATATATATATTAGTGCTGGCAATAGATCAAAATAATTAATCAGATTAGTCACGATAAAATTCTGTGATTAATCTGATTAATCAGAAGTTTAAAAGAAACATATTTACAAATGCAGGTATGGAAGAATGAAATGCTATAAGCAGTTAGAGATCAAGATTTTTGGAGGAGCCGTCTAAACCGGATACTATGATTAATCAGAGTTAAAAAAAATAGTGCGCGTTAAAGTCTCGAGATTAATCACATGCGTTTCCGCGTTAACTTTGACAGCCCATATATATATGTAATTATATATATATATAATTTTTTAAACATCAGCAAACTGTTCAGTGGTCTCCAGGCAGCACTAGAGTGTTTCAAATGATGTTATGGAGGAAATAGCCGTAACCGTCCACGCTCATAATGTGGGGATTTGCCCGGTAAAGAGCGGTGATGTTGCAGCCATGAAGCGGAAACGCAATCCGGCCATGAGCCTATAGAATTACATAGGAGAGGCTTTCGACAGGGGCAATTCCCCCTGTTTAAAATGGCACGTCTTAAGAGGGAGATTGACCCTTCATCGAATCAAAAGACTGGCGTGGATGAAAACACACACTTAGAGCCCATATCCCAGCCATGGCCAAGGTGAAAAAGGGAAACATTCTACTTTTTGGATACCTTTTTGTGTGTGCGTGCGTGTGCGTGTGTGTGTGTGTGTGTGTGTGTGTTTTTTTGTTGGTCTGGAGCAACATTTGGAGTCAATAAATGAGATGCATTTCACTCCGAAAGGAAATGGTGTTTCTTAAGAAGCGCAGATACATTTCTGTGAAAAGTGAATCTCAACACTCGACTGGATGTCGACTCCGGAAACACCATTCCTTCTTTTTGGGAACTACTAGGTATTATTGGCCCTGCGTTGACGTCTCGGTGGGTGGGTGGGTGGGTTGGGGGGGTACTCGTTACCTGGGTTTGCAGGGCCTGGATCTGCCCCTCCAGCTCCTTGATCCGCTCCTCCTTCTTCTGTGAGTCCGCTTGGGCCTCCTGCCGCGCCCCAAACTCCTCATCAAACTGCAAACAAACAAGCGAACAAACACACGGATAAGCATGCATGTGCAAAAAACACGGTCGTGCACGGCCAGGCTCCACCCTCGTCTCCTGTTCGCGCGCGCACGCACGCACGCACGCACGCACACACACACACACACACACACACACACACACACACACACACACACACACACACACACACACACACACACACACACACACACACACACACACACACACACACACACACACACACACACACACACACACAACCCCAATAACGAAGGTCGCTTTGCACGTAGCAGACAAAAATAATGCAGGAATAGGAAATAACGATGGCGAAGATTGCAGAGGACGGCAGAAAAGAACTAGGGGACCAAAGGCCTCGGTGAACAGGCACGATTTTTCTGCCGTCAAGTGGCCAAAAGACGCAGCGTTGCGGATCTTTGCCGGGAGAAAGTTCCAGAGGGCGGGGGGGCTGCCACACTGAAGGCTCTGCCCCCTAAAAGTCTGCAGGTCGGTGGTGGTGGTGGTGGTGGTGGTGAGCAGAACCGTGTCTGTGGACCAGGTACTGGGGAGAGCAAGGGTACAGAGGGATTTGCAGGTGAAGAGGAGGGTTTTGTCGGAGATGCTAGACTTGTCCGGGAGCCCGTAAAGGTGGATGAGGCTGGGGGTGATGTGCTGCCAGAGTCGGGTGCCGGGGGAGAACCTGAGAAGGCTAAGTTCTGCACATACTGGAGCCTGTCCAGGGAGGTACAGAAGGCATGGATGAGGGTCTGTGAGTGATGGCCGGAAATCTGGAGATGTTTTGGAGGTGGTAAAAAGCTAATTTGGTGATGAATTTGATGTGTGGGACTGGATCGAGAGGGTGGAGTCCAGAATGACACCCGGGTTGCGGACTTCTGGGGACAGGCGGGCTGAGCGGATGTCCTCCCCAAGGAGCAAAGATCTCCAGTGCCTTGGGAGCCACAACTATGAGCTGTGTGTTATTGCCGTTTAGCTTTAGTAGATTAGATGACATCCAGATTGTTATTTTGCGCAGGCAGCTGACAAGGGGAATGCGGGGGGAGCGGAGTGCATGGTTTAGTGCCGAGACAGAGCCGTGTGTCATCGGCGTGCGATCTGACCGAGGGGGGAAGCATGTAGATGGGAAAGAGGAGGGCTCCAAGCACAAAGCCTCGGGGCATGCCTCTGCCGACCGGGGCCTGGGTGGAGGGTGGAGTCTCTGATGGTGACAAACAGTTTTCCTGTTTCCGAGATATGGTTCCTGGTATCTATCTCTCAAACAGGAAACAGTGTGGAGATAGGCGGTCAAGAAGGCGGTCAAGGTGTGGGAAGGTCCAGGAGGACGACAATACCGATGTGGCCGGATCAGCGACAACGAGTAGGTCGTTGGTG
>CM051001.1:23695389-23702889 GCA_027704905.1 Muraenolepis orangiensis
AAGACTAAAAAAAATAAAAAGATACAAAACCAGCCCAGCCAGAGAGGCGGCGTGGCGCTAGCCGTCCGGGTCGACCTGGGACCGCTCGGCTGGCGTGTGTGACCTTTTCCTGGTTATATTAGCAACTTTAATTGCGTGTGACATTTTGGAAAATACAATGTCAACCTCGTCTTCAGCTTCACACCGGCAAGTCGCCGTGCCGTGAAGGTGACCTCGACGGGCAGAAAGTACAGACGCAATCTGTGAGTCATGAAAAAACTGTCAATTTTGTCTTCCCCCCCCCCCCCAGACTGCTGGAGGCCCGGTCCATCTCGTCCGTTTTTCTCTGCTGCTTCTTCTCCGCTTGTCAGACACAAACCGTGCGCCTACACACGCAGCCACGGGCCATTTTTTACAAGGTGCCACATAGTGCAGCTTTAATTCACAGGCACATGTTTGACTTTAAAAGCATGACGGCGTAGCCAGTATCAGAGGCTACGTCGACTCTCTGCAGGGGGAATAGAATTCCCCAATGCTAATCAAATCATTTCTTGAAAAAAAAATCGGAATATTTTTTGAGTTCTATGATAGAGCACAGGTAAGGTTAAGGGAAATGCACCTCTTGATCAAGCGTGGCCTGTGAAAGCATAAATTAACAACCCCAGCTTGACTAAAACTTCCTGGCTGTCAACACAAGCTAAAGTCAATGGTAGGTGGACGGGGAAAGATATTAAAATGAGCATTCCTTGCCAAAGCAAATCAAAACAAATCGCCAATAAGGCACGATGTTTTGATGGCATGAAACACCATATGTCTAAGCCTTAGCGGGTGGGCTCACCCACTCACGTCAGGGAGAGCAGGAGAAATGGAAACGGATAGAGGGAGGGAGGGAGGAGATGGAGCGAGAGGGAGAGAGAAGAGAGAGCAAGAGAAGAGAGAGGGCAGGAGAGGGACCAGAGAGAGAGAGAGAGAAAGAGAGAGAGAGACCGAGAGAGAGGGCAGGAGAGGTTGCAGAAAGAAAGGGTGCAGAAAGAGAGAGAGAGAGAGGTAGGGTGCGAGAGAGAGAGAGAGAGAGAGAGGTAGGGTGCGGAGAGAGAGAGAGAGAGAGAGAGAGAGAGAGAGAGAGAGAGAGAGAGAGAGAGAGAGAGAGAGAGGGGCAGAGAGAGAGAAAGAGAAAGAAAGAGGAAGCACACATCGGCCTGCGTGGCTTAAGCGGCGTGGCACCCAGCTTACAACTGTCACCAATGTACACCACATTATTATCTCAATAAGCCGCCCTATTTTCCCTGCATCCTCCATCCTCCATCCTCCATCCTCCGCCACTGCCAAACAGATCTGCGCCGGGTGGAGATAAGTGTGCAGGGAGGGAATGACCCAGAACTGTCAGGGCCCCCCCCCCCTCCCTCTCGTCACAGTGGGCAGGGCTGGGTTCCACAAGCCAACATATGCCCCCTTCATCGCAACCCCACCTCCTCTCTCTCTCTCTCTCTCTCTCTCTCTCTCTCTCTCTCTCTCTCTCTCTCTCTCTCTATTTTACTCTGGCACCTTGGTCCTTGCCGCTGCCACCACCACCACCACCGCCGCCACCACCACCTCCATGTTCAACAGAGTCTCCGTCTCTTGATCCAGCCCTGCTCCACATAGCCAGTGTAATCCCCACATCGCCCTGCTCCAAAAGGGGGAGATCTGCTCTAAATTTACTGTGCTTGATGTGCTCCCATTGGTTAGGGCTCGCACTGAGAGATTAATTACCCGAAAATAAATAACAAGTTTCAACTTGCTTAAGGAGGAGGAGCACGGTGACAATTTATGCAGAGTTCTCTTTTTTTTGGGGGGAGGGGGTGGGGGGGGGGGGGGGGTTTCAAGAAGTGGCATTAGTCAGAGCATGTAGAAGTACAATAAAGTAGAACATATGGAGTAATAGTGATATGCAGACTGGGGTCGTGTGATGGAGTGCACTGTTAATAGGAGCAATATTTACGCTACTTTAACTACTACTAGCGAGAAGCTGGTCGTCACCCCGCATTGCAGTCTTCCGCTAACGCTGCTGGAGGTGCGAGTATCATGTCGATATGAGAATAGACAATTGTCACAAAAAGTGCTAAAATGGATGTATTTCACATCGTATACATCATTTTTATATAATAGTATATTAAAAAATATATATAAAATGAAATAAAAGATTCAACAGAGTCACCACGATTAACGGTCGCAGTAGCAGTACAGCGGCTACGTCGGTACCGCTACGTTCCTCGACCACGTGCACCTCGATCGACCGGGGCTGGTATGGATTGCTTTGTTGCTCGAAACCCTTCGATCGGGAAGTCATCCGAAAAAACACCTATGACCCCAACACCCCCCCCACCCCCTTCCTCGCTTCCTCTTGATTCCTTTGATTCCGGCAGCAGCAGCAGCAGCAGCAGCAGCACCACTGCTCTACGGTCACACCGACCTCTCACTCAGAGAAGGTCCACGTGGTACCCGGGGTCGGCTGCTTCAAAGCCAGCGCTGCCGTCTTCCTGACTTGGCGAGGCCGCCGGAGGTAGGGACCGGACGAGCTAACGGCTATCAACACACGCGCCGGCGCTAACATGCTAATCGCACGTCACGCGCACTTACGTGTCCGTAGACCGACGTGGAAGGCAAGCGTCCCCCCGCATCCAGCGTGTGATGTATGGATTCGCTCACTCATTTTCTTGTTGCAATACTCTGTGAAACTTAAAAGTGTCATCCGTTTTCATGAAAGCGGGAATTGACCCGGCGGGCCCACCCCCACCTCTTCCTCCTCCTCCTCCTCCTCGCTCTTCTTCTCTTAACGTGTCTCGCTTTATTTTCTCCCCCCGGTCCTCAGAGTAGGTGCCGAGGACAGTAGTGCTGAGGTAGACGGGGCTGTTCTGCTGTTGGCTGCTTAATGTGACTTCTATTTTTCACTTTATTGTGCTATATGAGGGATGAATTATTCATTACAGCGAAAGAGCAGCAACTTTGTCTCGGGCAAATTCATCATGCCCCATTCATCTTCCAATCCTGCCCTCATCCAACGTCTTTTACGCCACTTTACTATCTTCAGTGGGGTTTTTTTCTTTTGTAATGTCTTATTTATGGGAGAGAAATAGAAAAAAAACCCCCGGCAAAGCCGTGGAATTTATTAATGCCGTCCCTTTCAGACACACGGAGGTCCTTCGCTCTCCTTCAATGATTGACGTGCTTGCGTTTGCGTTTGCGAAGAGGAATGAACCAATATTTGAAAAAATAAAAACCCACCCAACGCTGTTTTAATAATCCGAAAAGCACCGCCCTCCTATCGACTGCATGGTTTTCCGTCGCTTGGCGGTCTGTTATCGCAGGGAAATGTCAGGACTAGTTTACAGGACAGGAAGTCGTGAGCGGTGTGGATTGTGTCAGTCGCCCGTGTACCCGCTGAACTTCAAGTCACAACGGAAACACTGACACCCACAAAACACACGTATCCGGGAAATGTCAACACATTTTAAAACACAGATTAAAACACTTCTATATATATATAAATATATATATAAATATATATATACTGTGTATGTATATATATATATATATACATACATATATATATACTGTATGCATATATATATATATATATATACATATATACTGTGCATATATACAATATGTATATAAATGTTTATCTATATATATATGCACACAGTATATGTATATATATTGTGCATATATACTATATATATATATGTTTATATATATACAGTATAGAGAGACAGCAAAAGGCCAATGCTGGCGTGTCTTGAGAGCAACACTTGTTGCAGAGAGGTTGCTTCATACAAAAGAAGAATCAACAAAGTGAATACAACACATTGAACGGCCTTTGGCTCCGGCCCTTTCGTGGGGGCAGCACAACACACATACACACACCCACACACACACACACCCACACACACAACACTTTGGCTCTGGTGTCTTCTCATCTAAAAAAAATAGGGAATCGCACTCGCAACCAATTTGAGTTGTACGAGGTACAAAACCCGGCCCAAGAGGCCACCAGGCACGGGTGTTGGTCTCACAGTGCGACGGGGTTGCTCCGGCCGCGCTGTGTGTGTCAGTGTGTGTTTCAGTGTGTGTGTGTGTGTGTGTGTGTGTGTGTGGGTGTGTGTGTGGTGTGTGTGTGTGTGTGTGTGTGTGTGTGTGTGTGTGTGTGTGTGTGTGTGCGTGCGTGGTCGAGTGAGGAAAGACGGAGCTCACCTGATGTAATAATCGTTCCTGATAAGCAAGAGGTGCTGGAGGATTGACAGGAAGTACGTCTCTGATCCCGTATCTTTCACCATGTTGGACAGCAGATGGTACACCTCATTCATATCGGTGGGGGCAGGTGGGGTTAAGGAACAAAAGCAGAACAGCAGACACAGACAGTAGGGTTTTCATGTGTGTGTAGTGTAGTGTATGTCTCTGTGTGTGTGTGTGTGTGTGTGTGTGTCCTTCTCTTTGGTTTCGGTCGTATTACAACACTTTGAGACGCGCCGCGCTGAAATGGCGAGCGACGGCCCGAGATCATTACGGCACACTTCACACGGAGCAGCCGGCGTGAAACCGCGCCGGGAGTGGTTGCGTGTATCTGAGGGATTTTTTAAAAAAGCAAACCCCACCCCCAACCCCCCCCCCCCCCCCCCATTAGCTTACTGTTCTTTTATCCCTCCCTCCCCTCCCCGTCCAGTTCTGTTCTCAAACGAAGTATCGTGACGAGTGTCGTATGTAGGAAGGCCGCCCTCGGAGAGAGAGAGAGAGAGAGAGAGAGAGAGGAGAGAGAGAGAGAGAGAGAGAGAGAGAGAGAGAGAGAGAGAGAGAGAGAGAGAGAGAGAGAGAGAGTCAAACCGCTAGCTTAAGGAGGGGATCACAGGAAGAGAGCAATAACCATTTCCAAGGAAACAGTCCTGTTTGTTTACCTGTCACTCTGAACCCGGCGAGCGTTGATCCCGGGGTTCAAAATAACGGAATAAATTCAGGTTAATAATAATAATGGGAATGAGGACAATATATATATATATATATATAATATATATATATATATATATATATATATATATATATATATACCGCCAAGACGCTAGCATGGGCTTTACACTTCATTTCCCTACCTCGGAGGCGGCTGCATCTGTAGATTACCGTTATATAAATTGCCAATTGTTGGATAAATGTCCTCCGTTGCCTTGAAAGACAAGGGAAATTAAAGGGGAGGAACATTTGGCTGTCAAAAATCTCCTTGGCTTTTGTACATATGTATTGAACAAAGCTTAGGAAAGTAGGAATAATATTATTATTTTTTAAAACACCTATTTAAATTGTTATTTTCCGCTGAAAATTAGCAGGGAAAAACAGACAATCAACAATAACAACAAGCAAGTCGGCTTCTTAAATATGTGCAGCACACGTGTGTGTGTGTGTGTGTGTGTGTGTGTGTGTGTGTGTGTGTGTGTGTGTGTGTGTGTGTGTGTGTGTGTGTGTGTGTGTGTGTGTGTGTGTGTGTGTGTGCGCGCGCACACGCGCGCCTTTGTACTTTCTTAAACTGGGACGGATACAAAATGACCCGTGCTTAAAAGATTCCCCATGGAGAAAGCTTGATAGTTTGATATGCTAGCGAAACAGTTCTCAATGTAACAGAGACCTGTTTTATAATTACATATACAATTCAAATGCAAGTATATGCATAAGGACATATTAGCATACAGCCAGCGTATCAAAACGTATTACAAACACAGCTTTTACACTGTATGTGTCAGCTGATCTCAACTGGCATATAATAGTCACCCCCCCCCCCCCCCCCCAACTCCCATCTTCCTAATGTTAATGTTGGTGATGATGGGACACACACACACACACACACACACACACACACACACACACACACACACACACACACACACACACACACACACACACACACACACACACACACACACACACACACACACACACACATCACAGTCTGCAGGTAATTGAGTCTGAGGAATCTCAAATTGGAGACAGTGAAAGCACAAAGTAGAAAATTGGGAGTGGGGTTTCTCCAGCATTTCAAGTGTGGCATTTGTGCACCAAGTTGTAAAATAAACCCAACCCAACAACCCACGCATCCAAAGGGTGATTTAGCTATTTGCTAATAAAGAAAATCTGTGAAAAACTAAATAAAAAAGGGCAAGACAATCACAGGTTGTTGTTTTTTTTTTTTTTTAAAGACTTGTTTAGCGCTTTCCTATCAACGTCCAACCATCACCGGAATTAAAACTCCTACTTCTATCCAAATTGCCTTTCCCCACCCCCCCCCCCCCCCCCCCTGTTTTACACTGTCAACTGAGGGATAGGAAAACAGGGCAAAAAACATAGAGTTGTAATAACTCTGTAACACTCTCCCGGGAGAATCACCAGCCAGCCATGCTAGAAGATGCAATTATGGCCATAACGGTCACACCCGGAGAGGAGGGGGGGGGGGGGGGGGCGCGTGGTACGGAAGGAGAAAAATAAAAATGAAAAGCCCCTTTCCTCCGTTTCCCGCGTTGCCCCGGCAACCTGCCGGCATAACGACGCAAAACGCACATGTAGAACAGGGACCAATGACCATCCACCGGACCGATCACCACTTGGTCTACTTTCCTTACTCTTTATTTATTTATTACCCCCCCCCCCCCCCGCCGCCGCCCCCCCCCCCCTCTCTCTAACCCCTAGTGCCCTCCCCTTCCTTCCTCATGAATAAACATGAGACAGGTGAGACGGAGACCAGTCAGCAACAGGGTCAATCAATCACCGTCCCACCGCTCATTCATATTCATGAGTGGCCTGCAGTCACCTCCTCGGCACCTGGACACAGAGGAGATGGCCTCTCTCTCTCTCTCTCTCTCTCTCTCTCTCTCTCTCTCTCTCTCTCTCTCTCTCTCTCTCTCTCTCTCTCTCTCTCTCTCTCTCTCTCTCTCTCTCTCTCTCTCTCTCTCTCTCTCTCTCTCTCTCTCTCTCTCTCTCTCTCTCTCTCTCTCTCTCTCTCTCTCTCTCTACATCTCTTGCTACATCTCTCTCTCTCTCTCAATATTCATGAGCCTGCCAGGAGATGCTCAGGAATTAGAGGAGCTACTATCTTCCACGTGATGCAGGCCCACATGCCTGTACCTGTGTGTGTGTGTGTGTGTGTGTGTGTGTGTGTACTTGTCTGCATTTCTGTGTCTATGTGCGTGGCAATGCGTGTGTGTGTGTGTGTGTGTACTTGCCCCACACACACACACACACACACACACACACACACACACACACACACACACACACACACACACACACACACACACACACACACACACACACACACACACAGTGTGTAGGTGTGGGTTGACCGGGGAGGCCAGGAGGACTAAGGGGATCTGGGGCATTCACATCATGCTCCGAGCTTCTAGATCAATACCATATTGTCCTTGGAAACAAACATTGGGGCCTCTCATTTGTGAACCTGCTGAAGCACATCATTAATCCATCCAGGTGCGCTATTTTCTCTCTCCA
>CM051001.1:23710389-23737889 GCA_027704905.1 Muraenolepis orangiensis
TAAACAACACTATATACTACCTACAATATGCTATACTATATACTATAAACAACACTATATACTACCTACAATATGCTATACTATATACTATAAACAACACTATGTACTACCTATGGTATGCTATACTATATACTATAAACAACACTATATACTACCTACAATATGCTTTACTATATACTATAAACAACACTATATACTACCTACAATATGCTATACTATATACTATAAACAACACTATATACTACCTACAATATGCTTTACTATGTACTATAAACAACACTATATACTACTTACTATAAACAACACTATATACTACCTACAATATGCTATACTATATACTATAAACAACACTATATACTACCTACAATATGCTTTACTATATACTATAAACAACACTATATACTACCTACTATATACTACACTATATACTATAAACAACACTATATACTACCTACTATATGCTATACTATATACTATAAACAACACTATATACTACCTACAATATGCTATACTATATACTATAAACAACACTATGTACTACCTACAATATGCTATACTATATACTATAAACACTATATACTACCTACGATATGCTATACTATATACTATAAACAACACTATGTACTACCTACAATATGCTATACTATATACTATAAACAACACTATTTACTACCTACGATATGCATTGTGTTATAGTGTTGTGTAAGATTCAAGATTTTTATTTGTCATAAAATGTACTGGAAAAGTACAATATAATGCTTACTCCCAATGCTTACTCCAGCAGTATGAATTTTCTCAAATATTATAATCTAAAAATACTGTACACAATAACAATAAAAAAACAATAAAGTGCCAGTAGTGCAGCAGCATCATGAATACAGTGCAGTACAGTGTAGAACAGCGCAGTGGCTGTAGTATAGCATATCATAGGTCGTTTATTGTGTTCTTTATAGTAGTATAGCATTTTTGTTGGTATAGTATAGTATTGTATCATTTAGTATAGATGTGGAAATGCATACTGTGGGAGGGCATGGGGAGTAACCATCCCATTGTACATGTTGAAAATGGCAAATAAAAACATCTTGAATCTTCTTCTCTGTTAGTATGTTAAGGGAGCGGTTGTGTGAGGTAGTGTTAGTGGCATTAACTGTTTTCGAGGGATGCCTTGTTGCCATAGAAGCCAGGGTTCGTCTTAGTGTTAATTATAAGTGGCACGGCTGGGAAGGTTTTATAAGCTAGAAATGCCGCGATGTGTGCGTGTGCACGTGTGTGTGCATGTGTGTGTGTGTGCGCACATATGTGTGTGTGTGTGTGTGTGCATGTGTGTGCGCACATGTGTGTGTGCATGTGCATGTGTGTGTGTGTGTGTGTGTGCGTGCGTGCATGTGTGCCAAGGAACGAAACAAGGAAAACTATTTTATTCATATTAGCAAAGTGGGCGTTAAACAGCCAATCCGAATTATTTTGTTTTTACTTGAATTTGTGGTGTATATTAATTCCTTGAACTCCCGGCACATCGACAAAGGAATTTCAACCCGGCGTAAAAAATAGAGCCTTTAAGAGCACATTCCTACAGGGGGGGGAATATTGAGCTCTAATCAAAAAGGATTTGTTTGTCCCCCACCACCCCACCACCACCCCTCGTTATTACCTCCTCTCCGTCCTTCCGCTTTGAGTTTTAACTTATTTCAAACCTTGAAATAACGAACATCATCTATCTCTTATCTGTTCTGAGTGGTTTCATTTGATATTTTTTTATGGGTCGGGGTTATTTTGTTCTCTTTCTCTTCTTCTGCCAGAAGGAAAGAAACAAGTGAAGCCTGACACTACACTTTTCCAGGGACATATTTCAACACACGTCTCTGTGTGTGTGTGTGTGTGTGTGTGTGTGTGTGTGTGTGTGTGTACAGCGCCTTGTGAGGGAATAATAGAAGTTGAGGGAGAGTAGGAAGGTGACAAGAGAGGAAAAAGAGACAGAGAGAGTAAAAAGAAAGAGGGTTTTATTTTATTTTATTTTATTTTCATAAAGGCAATGGTAGGAGCAGGAGGAGGAGGAGGAGGAGGAGGAGGGGGAGGATGGAGGGGGAGGATGGAGGGGGAGGATGGAGGGGGAGGGGAGGGGGATGTACGAGACAGGTGCTTCTGATTAAAAGGAAGGAAGTGGACGCTGAGGAATTTTTACATTTCGGCAGCCCTGCCCCGGGCTACCGTTGTCACGCGGGGTGGCATCGGACAGTGCTGTGAGCTCTCCCCAAAGACAGCCCAGGAGCAGGAGGAGGAAGAAGGAAGAGGAGGAGGAGGAGGAGGGAGGAGGAGGAGGAAGATGCAGCAGGATGACAATAGGGGCAGGGGTGCGCTCGGGAACTGTCACTGGAAAGTTGGAGATATATTTTTCAGAGGTTTTTTTCCGCGAGTTAAAAACCCTCCCGGGGTCAACCCCCCGCTGGCTGGGTTTCACCCATATCCCGGGGTTTTTTTTATGTGGATCAGAAGGATTTTATTTTATTTTTTTATTGTGCGCCGCTGTTCATGAATATGTATTATCATGATGATAATGTTTTTAAAATTGCATGGGGGCCCCAGCTCCCAGCCCCCCCCCCCCCCCTCATATTCACGGGATAATAGAGAGCTGGCGCAGCATGACGTTGAGTATCAAAACGATATCGAAATGATAGTTACACTATGTACCGCCGTGGCATATGTGTTCAGTCCCTTATGGTGCCAACCTACAACTTCTGGAACGTTGGAGGAAAACTTGTTGCGTGAAACTAACTTTCTGACATTTATTTGACATACCATTTTTGGACTGAGGTTTGTGTATGTGTGTGTGTGTGTGTGTGTGTGTGTGTGTGTGTGTGTGTGTGTGTGTGTGTGTGTGTGTGTGTGTGTGTGCATGGGTGTGTGTGGTTGTTTGTGGGTCCCTGTGTGTGTGTGTGTGTGTGTGTGTGTGTGTGTGTGTGTGTGCCTGTGTGTGGGCTTGTGGGCCTATGTGAGTGTGTGTGCCTGTTTGTGTGTGGGCGTGGGTGCCTGTGTGTGTGCATGGGTGTGTGTGTGCCTGTGTGTGTGTGTGTGTGTGTGTGTGTGTGTGTGTGTGTGTGTGTGTGTGTGTGTGTGTGTGTGTGTGTGTGTGTGTGTGTGTGTGTGTGTGTGTGTGTGTGTGTGTGTGTGTGTGTGTGTGTGTGTGTGTGTGTGTGCCTGTGTGTGTGTGTGTACCTGTGCGCGTGTGTGTGTGTGTGTGTGTGTGTGTGTGTGTGTGTGTGTGTGTGTGCCTGGAGTTACCTGGAGCTGCTGGGCCTCATGGTTCTCCAGACCTTCAACGATCGGGGCAAATCTCTCCTTGTTGTTCCTCTCTGCCGCAATCGTCATGGCGGCTAAAATCTTATCCAGACTGCAGGAGAAAAGTTGCTTTTTATCGTGTCACTAACAGTACATGACATACTCAAGAGTTTCCCGGGTCTCTGATGGCCCGGGCCCCGGTCATTGTGGCAAATTACAGCACTCTCCATATTCTTCATTGCAATCCGCTCTAGTATTACCATTCAATTGTGCCTCCTTAGCATTAGTTGCTAAGGGGATGTTGGATGAGAACGGGGGCCCCCGGTAGCTGATTGGATGCATTGTTGAAGCAATTGCACCGAAACGCATTTGGTTTAGCCAGGGAGGGGCTGGAATTATTGCATGCAAAAAAAAGAGGCTGCCAGACTAATGTGCAAATGCACCTTTTTGTCAAGGTAAGCAAATGAGAGCCCTTGCCGGGGCTTCATTCAGCTCTGATGAATAGAGAATTGGACAATTTCAGGCTTTAAACAGTGAATCAAGGGAAACATTGCCCCCACACACGGCCTCAATGGGGCGAGATCTAATGGAACTATTGTAAACTGAAAGCACTAGGCAGATGCCCTGTTGATGTCCATATTTCATTGAATTTAATTAGACTTCTTGTTATCAAGCGAAAGGATCATTATTTTCTCACTCCAGGAGCGATTGCGGCATTTAAGCGACAAGACGCGGCATTTAAGCGACAAGACGCGGCATCTTCCACTGTTCCAACGTTCCTCTCTTCTTCTTCTTCTTCTTCTTCTTTTTCTTCTTATTCAAAGGGATTTTTTCCCCCTTTAATCCCCGCTATTCTTAGGTGGCTTAATATACACCAGGAGGTGCAAATATAAATAAATATTTCCGACAAAGCGGATGGTGACCTACAACTGTCAGGATCTGAATTAAGTCCCCGGCAGGTCGACAGAGATGTGGCCCCTGTTTTCAGGATGGGGAGGGAGATGTGGCCCCTGTTTTCAGGATGGGGAGGGAGATGTGGCCCCTGTTTTCAGGATGGGGAGAGAGATGTGGCCCCTGCTCTGGAGATGGGGAGGGGAGGGAGATGTTGCCCCTACTCCGAGAATGCAGAGGGAGATGTGGCCCCTGCTCCGGGATGGGGAGGGAGATGTGGCCCCTGCTCCGGGATGGGGAGGGAGATGTGGCCCCTGCTCCGGGATGGGGAGGGAGATGTGGCCCCTGCTCCGGGATGGGGAGGGAGATGTGGCCCCTGCTCCGGGATGGGGAGGGAGATGTGGCCCCTGCTCCGGGATTGGGAGGGAGATGTGGCCCCTGCTCCCGGGAATGGGGAGGGAGACGGGGCTCCTGCTTCCGGGAATGGGGAGGGAGACGTGGCCCCTGCTCCCGGGATGAGGAGGGAGACGTGGCCCCTGCTCCCGGGATGAGGAGGGAGACGTGGCCCCTGCTCCCGGGAATGGGGAGGGAGACGTGGCCCCTGCTCCCGGGAATGGGGAGGGAGACGTGGCCCCTGCTCCCGGGAATGGGGAGGGAGATGTGGCCCCTGCTCCCGGGAATGGGGAGGGAGATGTGGCCCCTGTTCCCAGGATTTAGAGGGAGATGTGGTCCTATTCCGGGATCTGAATGTGGCCCCTGTCCCGGGATGGGGAGGGCCGGGCGCTCAGCAGATGTCGAGGGATGAACACTGAATAGCTCTAAAGATGGTTAATGGCTGCTATAAAGCATGCCAGCAGAGGTTTTCTTAAAGGGGGGGGAGAGGAAAAAAAAACCCTGCCATCCACAGTATTTAACTAATTTAACAATTTGAGGTACCGCTGTGGCGTTGTTGTAAATTTAACAGATTTAACAGATTTAATATCTGGAAGGGCAGCAGCGGTTAAAACAATGAGGTGTATGTTGCCGTTTTTTAAACGGGCGACTAGAAAACATTCCTCGGTCGCTGGCTGCCAAATGTCCCTCAGCAACGCACCAGGCCACAAAGGCAATGATTTAAAGTCTATTCTGTGAATAGCAGAGATCCAGGGTTATACAATATACATATTTGTGGTTGCCTTTAAAAAGAATGTGCTTATGTGACGTTTATTTTAATGCACTGGGATGCAAGCGGGCATCCTGACTGGGGTGGGCTGTTTTTCAAACCCTGGCAGGACATAGAGTGAAGACTCAGCTGCTGGTTGTCACTCATGCATTGCACTTTTTAAAGTGAGGCGACGATCAGCAGGGACATCAACGGTTCAACCCTGTGCTTGTCACACACTGCATACTATAAGCCACGGTGTGTGTGTGTGTGTGTGTGTATGTGTGTGTGTGTGGTGTGTGTGTGTGTGTGTGTGTGTGTGTGCCCGCGCGTGCGTGCATGCATGCATGCATGTGGTGAGTCGCTCCCTCCTATCTGTGTGGTGACTATGTACTAACAAGATGGAGAAAGGGAATTATAAAAAGAAAGAAATAAATACCAATAAATACCAATACCAATATCAATAAAAAGAAATGTGTGTGTGTGTGTGTGAGAGAGTGTGTGTGCGTGTGTGTGTGTCACAGCTGTGACCACAGCCCCCCCCCCCCCCCTCCTCCTCCTCCTCCTCCTCATCCTCTCCAAGGCTATCTGTGAGTTTGTTTATTTATTCGGCGCCTCTCACAAGGTAACATTGAAGTGTCATTGTTATTCCTGCCCAGCCCCTGCGTGAAGACACCATAAAAAAAAAAAAAAAACCCCGCTCTCGCCTTGGATTCAATTTATAACCTGTCAGCCCGAGCTGTGTGTGTCCAAGGCAACAAAAACTACAGCGGCGCAGCTTAACACATAACACCGACTAAACTGCATCATCCAAAACATGTGACCCGTCTGATTCCCGCTCCTCTCCCGGGGTCAGGGCCGGGGCGGGAAACCAGGAGACTATTCGGGGGCAGGGGGGGGGGGCCTCGGAGAATAGACCTGCATGTACATGTGTCGTCTCGTCGCTCCCTTTGTGGCAATATGCCATCTAGTGGGAGAGCGGAAGGGTATGACATAGCGGTGTTTATGGAAGGAAATAAAGCGACCAGCCCATACAGCGTAGACGTAGACGGAAGAAGCCGCTGACCCCGCCCGGGTCTGATGGGATTCTCGTTTGTTGCTACCGTCGTATATATACACACGATGGAATATCTTCAGAACTCTGTTGACATCACACTGTGGGAGTGGGATGAGGAGGAGGAGGAGGAGGAGGAGGAGGGCGGCGCGGTTGCAAGAATATCTGAGTGTCTGAACCACCGATATGCGTGTGCTACGGAAAATAACTGTGAGAAAACAATGTGTCGAACAGATGCTTTGTGCAGTCCGGACATACGCCATAACAACGGTGATGGCGGAAAAACATCCTAAGCGGGGCCAGGTCACGGATGGACTCGGAGGACTCACATGTTCTCCTCGCCGATGATACAGACAGCGGAGAGGATCTTGACGATCTCGGTCATCATGTTGGTCTGCTTGGGGTCGATGGCGCGCGCCAGCAAGAGCAGGCTGCGCTCGTCCCCCAGAATCCTTTGCAGTCCGTACTACGGGAAATCAAATAGAAAAGAGAAAGAGGAAAAGTGGGGGAAACACACACACACAAACACACACACACACACACACACACACACACACACCAGGGATCGATTAATGAGAGCATTTGCATTCATGGAAGAACTTTCACTTTCAGTTAAAAAATGTATTTCACCCCCCGCCCCTCTCAAAAAAATATGTGTCTAAGGTAAGTTATAGTGAGCCTTAATTCTCTTTTAAGGAGGGACAATGAGGCCATGGGAAAAAAAGAGAGGAGACGATGATAAATTCAACCAAATCAGGACAGGACTACGGGGACAAATACTTACAGCCTCATCCACCTTTATAATTTCCCTCAATGCCACAAACGCAGGAAAATGTAAAGGTGGTAGGGACCGCCTGTGGTGATTGATGTAAAGGGTAGCGATATCAATCGTTCATTTTAGTCTTGAATTGAGACAAATGGGGGCAGACCTTCCCCGAGAAGAATCATTAAAGAATGTGAGACAAGTGAGACTAAAGTTAAGTCAAAACCAGTTTGACTCTACTTTCCCACTAGCTAAGCGGCCTGCATTAAAACAACACAGTTGTTAGAATGTCTCTCACACACACACACACACACACACACACACACACACACACACACACACACACACACACACACACACACACACACACACACACACACACACACACACACACACACACACACACATGCACAACACTTAAAAAACTAAAAAAACATGTACATTCAACACATGTACATATCATTTAAGTCACTTTGCTGCTCTTTTTTTGTTTATTTTTATTGTATATATTATTTTTATGGGGTTGTTTTGGAGATTTATACTGCGGGAAAGAATGGGGAGTAAGCATTCCTACAAATGGCCAATAAAATATCTTGCATCTTGTATCTTGTTCACACACACACACACACTCACACACACCGAACAAATCATGCACACACACACACACACACACACGCACATAACTTCACACCTGTGTCCCTTCACAACTTATAATAAAATAATGTGGACACTGTTATACTAATTACAGTTTCAGTATTATTATTGTTCTATTATTATTGTAATTTGTTTTTCACCGCAAACACGAATGTCATGTTATCAGACACCATTAACACGAAAAAAAATAACCCCGCTGCTGAGATATTACACCACTTCAGGCTGATTTACACTAATGATCCTGGACTGTATCCAAATGTCATCACAGTGTGCACTGAAATTAGCCCATTTAACGAAGTTGAACCATCAATCATATGGAAACCTTATTGTTCATAAAAGCCTTCAAGCACTGGATCAGCTTGTGCTGGTTCCGCTTATCCATGGGGTCTTGCCTGGAACAAAGAAAATGAGAAAACACAAACGATTAGATAGAATAATACATACAAATATATATATATATGCACATACATATATATACACACACAACACTGTGTTTCTGTTGCCCATTGGAGAGCTAAGAGCTGGGAGGGTCTGAGCCCAGTGTGTGTGTGTGAATGCTGTAATTGTGATGAAGGACCCACACACACACTCCACTTGGCCTGACCCTGATAATGTGTTCTTATTAACTCACTGTCTCTTGTCCAGCAGCTTCTCCAGGGTCTCCAGAAGGAGACCGAGACCTTCATGGCCAAAGTTGTGCACCCAACTGCAGAGAGAATACAAAACGCACACACACACACACACACACACACACACACACACAAGACAAAAGTTAGGGGAATATCCAAATAACACACCCGGCAAGACGTGAGACTAGCATTGCATTGATTCATAGTGTGTGCGCATAGCTACTGTATCTGCCACAGACACAACAAAAAAAACCCACAAAATACAACTAGTTAATAGAAAGAAGACACTACAGGCCGTAAAATATGCCTTTGAGTTTATTTGTTTTTCTCCTAATTGAGAGCCGCCCCCGTTTGTTTTAATACAGAACATCTACGTTTAAATCACATTTGGCCGGGATTATCGTGCGGGCAAATGAACACTTGTACATTTTAAGTGGTTTTTCGCAGTTTGTATTAAGGCCCCATTGTGATGGCGCTCCGTCTCCTCCGCGCCGCGGAAAAGATTAAGCCAACGCGGGGAAAGATAACGCTGTAATCGATAATGGATCGGCGAGGGATAATTGGCTATAAACCACGGCGTATCAGGAGACGTCGGCAAATGATCCGCGCCCAAGATGAGCCGGTTCGTCTCTTCCGCCCGAGGGCATGGGAGGGACACGCTGATCACCGGCTGATTACGCCATTAGCATCACTTGTTCTCAGAACACATCCACCCCCCCCCCCCCCCCGCCCCACCCCGCCCTCCAGCCCGGGCCCCCCCCGCCCCTCTCCGACTGTCAATAAAACAAAACACATGGCCCAATTTGCGCCGTTCGCCCGGCCATAAGTCAATGGTTCACCCAGCCTTTTTGACAATGATTCGAGGCAATAACGGCCGCGGCGTATTAAAATCATTTGTATTGACTGGGCGGCCGCCGTCAGAGCGGCGTCTCGATTAAAGGGGCTGTGAGACGTATGAGGCCGTGGCATCATCCGCCCGCGCGTTAAAAGGTGAGGCATCTCTCGCTTTCTGTGATTAGATCAGTAAGTGTTAATAAAAAAAAAAACACCCACCACCAGCAACCATTACTCCAAATTAATTTAGCAGATGGACAGAGGCCAATTTGCAACTTATTAGCATTAGACGTGCCACGGTACAGTGATGATCGGGCTTGTTAATAACCACAACAACAAAAACGGCGTAATGCGGCGGATTCATAACTGTCTGTTGACTGTAGGCCGAGGCCATTTGATTAGGCGCCGTTTGTCACTCGTTGATTTGTGGCGGCTCGTCGCGCGCACAAACCAAATGAATATTTGATGGAGCGCCGCCACCGAGGCCGTTGACAATTCTGAAACGTGGGCGGAGCGTGGGCGTGTTTTTTCCTCTTAATGTTAGACTTTTTTTGGGGGGGGGGGGGGGGGGGGGGGCGGGGTGTTTTGGTATGCACTACACACTTAACAACTGTCAGAATGTTCAGTGCAGATAAAGAAATAAAAAAATAAAAGAACAAACTCCACCAAGCGCCACCAGAATCAAAGCGCGGGGAAAGCGTGGTTGATGTTGCACTGCAATATGCAGGCGCTCGGAGCAAATGAAAGTCTGGAACAAACAAAGACAGGAAGGGAAGACACGGTGGAGGGAGCACAATTCAGTAAATCCACAATCTGTGTATAGGCTTCTTGGTCGTGACTGTAATGTCAGCCGTCAGAGTGAGAGAGCAAGAGGGAGAGTGTGAAAGAGAGAGGGAGGGATAGAAAACGAGCTAGAGCGCTAGAGAGAGAGAGAGAGAGAGAGAGAGAGAGAGAGAGAGAGAGAGAGAGTGGAGCGAGAGAGAGAGTGAGAGTGAGAGTGGGAGCGAGAGAGAGAGTGAGAGTGAGAGAGAGCGAGAGCGAGAGTGAGAGTGAGAGAGAGAGCGAGAGAGAGAGGGAAAGATAGAGAGCGAGAGAGAGAGTGAGAGTGAGAGTGAGAGTGAGAGTGAGAGCGAGAGCGAGAGTGAGAGTGAGAGAGGGAAAGATAGAGAGCGAGAGAGAGAGAGTGAGAGAGAGAGAGAGAGTGAGAGTGAGAGTGAGAGTGAGAGCGAGAGCGAGAGCGAGAGAGAGAGAGGGAAAGATAGAGAGCGAGAGAGAGTGAGAGTGAGAGTGAGAGTGAGAGTGAGAGTAATAAGAGAGCGTGCGAGAGAGAGAGAGAGAGAGAGAGAGAGAGCGGGGCGAATATTCATAGTATGTTTGAGGAGGTATTGCTATCATTACACCGTGTGGCTTTGTAACAGAGTAAGATCTCCGACCATACCGCATGTGGTGTAGCGTCACGCTGTGTGTGAGTGTGTGTGTGTGTGTGTGAGTGTGTGTGTGTGTGGGGGGGGAGGTGGGGTAGTGCATGATGACCACAGTGACAGAAGAACAACTGTGTTCATGAGCGGATCGCCGCCTGTCTCCCAGACACCTAATGTGTCATCTGTCCCCTTTCCAAACGGTGTCTGCGGCGGCACTGTAGCTCGACCTCGTGATGACATCATTTCATTTCACGATTAAATGAATGTATTGTATATGCTTCGATTTGAGGGGACAATGCAATGTTATGAGTTCGGGGGGGGCGGCAGTAGCTCAGTGTGTCAGGACTTGCCTTGGGAACCGGAAGGTCGTCCTCAGTTCAAGTCCCTGAAACACCAGGGCACGAGGTGAGGTCGAGGTGCCCTTGAGCAAGGCACCGGACCCACTACACTGCTTTCCCCCCGGGGCGCTGCTGTATATATACAATAGCGGCCCACTGCTATCCTAACACTAGGATGGGTTAAATGCAGAGAAAATAATATCACTGTGTGTGTGTGTGTGTACATGTATGTGACCAATGAAGAGGATTCAATCCTCCAGATTTAGAATGAGTTGGTTAGAAGATGAACAGGACCACGGTCATCTTTTTTCTCTCTCTCCGCTGCCACCCGTCAATTGACCAATTGACGGCACAGGGGAGCGGCGGCTCCTGCAGGAATTAGCGTCTTCCTCTAAATGCGAGCGCGCATCTGAGGATTTCATTAACTGAAGAATGTGTTCATGTAATATTGATGTCTATAATCCTCCAGTTAAGTGCCACCAAATTGTGTTAGTTTCCACAAACCAATGCGTATCCCACAGGCAAAATGAAAGATTCATGGTCTGTCTTAGGGAAGGCTTTCTTTATTTTTATTTTTTTTGTTACAGGGGTATAATCTCTGCCGCTTCGACGTAATTACGTTGAAGTGATGTTAAGTGCTGCAACATTTATGTTTTATGTTTTATTTTTTTTGTTTTGTTATAGTACTCACACGCAGGCGAGAGCGCGAGACACACAAACAAGATACGGATCGTGACACACACACACACACACACACACACACACACACACACACACACACACACACACACACACACACACACACACACACACACACACACACACACACACACACACACACACACACACACAGCATTATGTCAGAGGCTGACAGGATCTATTTGTGAACACACACACTGTGAACGATATCCAGACGCCACGCCAGTCACTTTGTATTGTACGTACAACTAACCATCCGTAGCGCTAGCTAGCATCGCTCTCGGGTGGTCCGTCGGTCCGTCTGGGGCTACTCGTATGTGATGAGCAGCGTGCGCAGTAATGTCTTTGTTTACACTGCGACCTGTCAGTCATCTGCATAATAACTGAAGCTCCAGAAAGGGGTTGGTGCGTTTTAAGTTTCCCATTAACCAGCCAAGCTGCTCCAGGCTGTGAGAATGATTACATCCCATGCAATTCAATTAGTCAATCCTCAAAACAATCTCTCGGACTATCGGCTTCCTTGCGTCTTAATAAACCGCGGCGGCTTCCCTCCGCATCAACATCGCAATTTGCCCCCTGCATCACAGAGGGACTAAAACAAGGCTAAAGCAAAATGGTCTAAATTACACTTGGTGTGAATAGGAATTAAATTATGCATGCCACAAACACATTCGAGGTACAGATTTCTTTTATCGGGGAGTTAATTGGGAAGGCAAAGCAATATGAGATAACAGGGAAACAATAATATAGTGAATGAAACATGTCCGCCAAGAGACTTAGACGTGAGCTTTCCTTGGATTTCTCCGAAAATAAATGCTTGATTTTCTTACACACAATTTAATTGAGTTTTATGGAACTAAATAAATACTTCCTGTTCAATCAAATTGAACACTTCAATCCAGCCTGTTTATTTCATTATTTGTAAACCCCCCCAAAAATTCTTCAGAATAAACAAAATTATTGAACTTGATCGCAACGATTGTATTACTTTGGAGTAGTCCAGAATTACCCAGTTGTCTACTTTGGAATAACCCATTTTAATTATTGAATTTTGTTCCAAACAATTTATTTGTTGGTTTAAATAAATACAATAATCTCAATGTGTCGGAATTGTACATTTATTCACAAAATGTAAACTAGAGAGCCATTTTGCACGAGTCAAGTTCGAACATTACAGCTCGCTGTGTGTGTGTGTGTGTGTTGATTTGTTACCGGAGATACAGCATAACAAATACTGTACTCTGCAAAGTACAGACAGGACCCACAATCAGCGAGTAACAGGGACACAGTTTCTGCATAAATAGATATTGCACATTGAATAGTCATTTTGACCTTTTTGAATAAAAAGCGGGTGTAGGCCCACAAGTTAAAATAAATGGATCAAAAGAAGATGGCATGCCAATGTGATAAGAACTGCCGTCAGCTTTGCCAGATATAAGCGTTCACTAAATACAATAACTGTGTGTTCATGTGTCTTAGACCCATCGCCATACGAGCATGGAGTATGGCAAGAACAGCTTCAACAGCTAGCGTCGTTATTTTCAGTCTGTTCCAATAATAATTCAAAAGGTTAACGGAGGTTTAGATAGAAGCGCACAGCTGTGATATTAATTTGACGATATTCACTTGCAAAACAACAAAGCCTGTTGAAAAAAAAGGACAGACTTCTTTCAGATTAGTTGTCTCCTAAAGACTGTACAATGGACACTGTTTCACACCATTAGATATTGTTATTCAACACGTGAACGGGTGATTTAGATTAACACCGATCCATGAAATCCCTTCACATGAAGGGCCGCCCCCTTCGCTCTTTATACCGCGCTCTCGTCGGCATCTCCAGCACCCATTGGCCCATCAACTGCGATGACTCATCGGCGAAGCCAGACCCCGGTTCTGTTCACACCCGGGTCGATCTACGGTACTGTGGCGTTGCCCTGATTGATTTTGGTGCACACAGCACACAGAAGGCATGGCACGACCACACTGGACCGGACTCACTGGAAAGTCATTCAAAGTCATTCAAAGTCACCGTACGTTACCGGGCGTGCAGGCGATATCCATCACGCCAGACTCACGGAGGGTTTAGCCACAGCGGCGGCCTCACCGCTACGCGCTTATCTGGCGATCAGGGGAACCTAGTGCTCTGATGTTGAACGAAACAGCCCTCCACATCAGGCCTCAAACAGACCTACAGTAGATCTGCACCAATAGCACATTTTCAACCACGTCCCCCACCCCCTTCTCCCCACGCATCACTTTGCCAGTGAGTGGATATTATCTGACTGTGAAAGCATTTTAGCCCCGGCTGGTGTGCGGCAGCCACAGGAGCGGCAAGTGGGTAGCGTGTCTCGATGACAATATTGCTCGTGTCAGCACCATGGAAATGTGTTTTTTTTGGGGGGGGGGCTTTTTTTTTCTTTCCACATAGCCGCATCGGCCCAGAGAAGAACACTAAGCGTTGAAAGGGAGCGCTTGACACACTTCACGGTAACAGAGCCCGCGCTTTCAGAACCAGGGCCCTGACTGAGCCAACAGCTCAACAGGCCCCCGCGACACACACACACACACACACACACACACACACACACACACACACACACACACACACACACACACACACACACACACACACACACACACACACACACACACACACACACACACACACACACACACACACACACACACACACACACACAGAGAGATGTTCTGCTTCCCACAACGCTTGTGAAATGTGCCCAGCCCTTTTGTACACCTTTTAGTGTGGTGTGTGTGTGGTGTGTGTGTGTGTGTATATATGTGTGTATATGTGTGTGTGTGTGTGTGTGTGTGTGTGTGTGTGTGTGTGTGTGTGTGTGTGTGTGTGTGTGTGTGTATATGTGTGTGTATGTGTTGCAGGACGGGGGTCAAATGAAATTGTTAACACAAAAAGGGGAAGAAAATTTTAATTAGAGAGAGAGAGAGACAGAGCACAACCAGGCCAAGAGATGGACAGGTGTGGTAGGGGGAGGGGTGGGGGGGATGCGGGGGAGGGGTGCCTGCATCAGGGTTAAATCAACCGGAGTGAAGGGACACCTTGCCGTGCTCTCGAGACACTTCCAGGTGACCCCCCCACATAGCACATAATACTACTCCTGAAATTTCTAATTATCCCCCGAGCAGTGCAGACATCTCTTCCCAACCACACCAGTTTTCCCGCTCCGGAGCAGCATAAAGAGAGAGAGAGAGAGAGAGAGAGAGAGAGAGAGAGAGAGAGAGAGAGAGAGAGAGAGAGAGAGAGGGCAGGCGAGAGCGAGAGCGAGAGAGAGAGAGAGAGGGAGAGCAGGCGAGAGAGAGTAGGCGAGAGCGCGAGAGAGAGAGAGAGAGAGAGAGAGAGAGAGAGAGGGCAGGCGAGAGCGAGAGAGAGAGAGAGAGAGAGAGAGAGAGAGAGAGAGAGAGAGAGCAGGCGAGAGAGAGAGAGAGAGAGAGAGAGAGAGAGAGAGAGAGAGAGAGAGAGAGAGAGAGAGAGAGAGAGAGAGAGACGAGAGAGAGAGAGAGAGAGAGAGAGAGAGAGAGCAGGCGAGAGCGCGAGAGAGAGAGAGAGAGAGGGACACCTAGTGGAATTGGCTTACTTCCGATTGATCGGGACGATTCATTGAAAAGCCGGCAATGGCGTTGTGTGTGCATGTGTGTGCGCGCGTGCGTGCGTGTCTTGGCTGGATCAGAGGAAGAACGGCGAGGTTTGACGTGCGTGGCACCGCCTCAGATCCCCCCCCCCCCCCACCAACCAACCCGGACCCCCAGCAGAGCAGGTCGCCTTTCATCTCACCAGTAGTAGAGGGACACGGAGAAGACTCCGGTGGGTCTATTCCGGTGAAGGATTCTACTACCTAAGGGAGTTAAGGGTGGGCGTGTTTACCGGCCGACGACGCCCAAGGCAAGTGTGTCGGATGCACGTCACAACCGATCAATCGAATGTATAGCATAGTATATAGCGTTGTTTATAGAATATAGTGTAGCCTGTCGTAGATTCGAGATTCAACTTAATTGCCATTTGCAACTCAAGTACAATGGAATGTGAATACTTCCCGTTCCCCTCCAGCAGTATGAATTTCCTATGACAATACTATATACTAAACTATACAATACTATACTATACTAAACAACACTATACTGTAAACAACACTATATACTACCTATGGTATGCTATACTATATACTATAAACAACACTTTATACTATACTATGTACTTAACTTCTACTATACAACACTATGCTATAACAATACTGTACGTAGGTAGTATTTGTGTTGTTCATAGTATAGTATTGTATAGTATAGTATTGCATAGTTTAGCATAGTATAGTATTGTTGTAGGAAAGTCATACTGCGGGAGGGAGTGGGGAGTAAGCATTCCATTGTACTTGTTGCAAATGGCAAATAAAAAACATCTCGAGTCTTAAAATAATCAAGAAGGAATTGTTATTGATAGGCCATCTAGCCATATTTCACACTAACACATTGGGAGATATTGTTCGTATACGCAGTGGGTTTGATTTTCCAACCATCTCCATCAGTTGACACACTAACAACCAGTACATAAAGTCAAACATTGAGATATTTTCCATGCAGCCGATATAGTGGTTATACACAGCAAAAAAAGGCGATTATGAATTGTTATTTGGTATGATAATTCTTCCCAAAATAAATAAATAAAGAAAAGTGTTGATTTACTACTGATTCATTTAATTACCGGTTAACATGAACTAGTTGACATAGCATCACAGTTTGGGTTAAAAAAAAAAAAAAGAGGAGATAATAGAACTAACAGTTCCATTAATGAACATGTTGTAGTATCAGTGAGTGCGCTGAGCAACGGCAGGCCTTCAGAACAACAACCACGACGGAAAAAAGATCCATTAACACAGATCCATTAAAAAGCTCTTGCTCAAGCCCTAGAAAATATGCCACCAAACAACATCTGTTCAAGTCAAACAATTTGCCATGCAGTCGGTTTAATTTGATCGATGTCGCTCATTAACATTGGTAGACTAATATTATTTACAGACCTGTGACACATTGAAAAGCAGGGCGGCGGACCCGATGTCTGTGGTTACAGTTATTAACAAGATGTCTGTTCAATAAAGAAACCCGCCGCACCGGGGGAAACGAACACATGCGAGGAACTGAACTCTCGGTATGTTATGTTATGTTTTGAATTGCGCTTGAAAAGGATTATATTCAAACCTCCTTCGTCAGATCGTTGCAGGGAAATTTAGTTTCTACCTCTCCACAGAGGTAAAAGAAACGGCTGATTATTCTTATTATTCTCATTATTCTCATTATTATTTTTGTGATACTTTTGTGAGACATTCGCATTATCTTCACGTGCAGACAGCTCAAGTGTATTGGATTGTGAGTTGAGTCCATCAAAACAAAGTTAAACAGTGAATAGCAAGGACATTCACATTACCCCACAGGGGGAAGGAAAGTCCCCTTCTGACCCGTACCAAACCCTGGGCCTATGTGGGAGGTTGTGTTTGATTGAATCAATATGGGATTCAGGGAAAAAAAAAAAAAATCTGATGTCTTCTGAATTATGTATGTTTCGCTCCGGGGGTGTTCGCAGATACGGCGAGCTGGCAGGTTAACAGATGGTGTCAACGAAAATGAAACGGAACCCGAGCTCCTAAAATATACCCGGCCACTGAGGACGCGTTGGAGGAGTTAAAGTCAAACCTGTGAATCGTGATCAAATAAAGGGCCAACATTTTTCGACTTTCGACTCTCTGCTTCAGGAGCGATTTTACTTTTTCCCCTTTACCTTCGAGGTGAATACGCAATTGTAAACAAAAGGTATACACGTTGAAATGTGCAGAGATCCACTTGAAAATGTTGCGTTAGGAGAGATGGGAAAGAGGCCTGTCGTCCATGGAGCTTTCCAAACATTCACGTGTAGTGCACTAAAGTTACTTCTCCTCGAGACCAAAGCTTGTCCGGGGATGTCTTGTAATAACAGCGACATCCCAGAGCGCCACTGCTGAAAACATTCAATATTTCCTGCTGTCTTCTTTTAGCTGTGGTAAAAATGACAACATATTTTATGGGCCTGGATGAAGTCATTCTGTTGTGCTCTATGCTACCTTTACCTAGGGACGGTTTATTGTCAGGACCGGCTTTCTGTCTTCCATGACAAGATGCCCAGAATAACCACACACCTTGTTCAATCAGCCCTTTTATGAACTGGAACTATGAACAGTTGATATATATATATATATATATATATATATAGTATATATAACTGGAAGGTTGATATATATATAGATATATATATATACAGTGAAGGAAATTATTATTTGATCCCTTGTCTATTTTGTAAGTTTGCCCACTTACAAAGAAATGAACAGTCTATCATTTTAATTGTAGGTTTATTTTAACAGTGAGAAACAAAATATCAGAAAGAAAATCCAGAAATTTACATCATATAAAAGTTATGAATTGATTTGCATTTAATTGAGTGAAATAAGTATTTGATCCCCTTGCAACCAACAAGAATTCTGGCTCCGACAGACCAGTTAGATAAGTCCTCTCGCTTTAAGAAAGTACTCCTAATATCAACTCATGACCTGTATAAAAGACACCTGTCCAAACTTGTTACCTGTATAAAAGACACCTGTCCACAGAATCAATCAATCAGGTTCCAACCTCGCCCCCATGGGCAAGACCAAAGAGCTGTCTAAGGACATCAGGGACAAGATTGTAGACCTGCACAAGGCTGGAATGGGCTCCGCCTGCTCAAGAAGGCACATGTACAGGCCCGTCTGAAGTTTGCCAATGAACATCTGAATGATTCAGAGGAGGCTTGGGAGAAGGGGATGTGGTCAGATGAGACCAAAATTTAGATCTTTGGCATCAACTCTACACCCCGTGTTTGGAGGAAAAGAAATGCTGACTATATGCTGACTATATACCTGGTGACCAACTACAAGAAACGTCTGACCTCTGTGCTGGCCAACAAGGGTTTCTTCACCAAGTACTAAATCATGTTTTGCAAGGGGATCAAATACTTATTTCACTCAATCAAATGCAAATCAATTTATAACTATTATATGATGTCAATTTCTGGATTTGTTTTGTTGATATTCTGTCTCTCACTGTTAAAATAAACCTACCATTAAAATTATAGACTGTTCATTTCTTTGTAAGTGGGCAAACTTACAAAATCGACAAGGGATCAAATACTTATTTCCTTTACTGTATATCTATATATATCTATATATATATAGATATATATACTGTATATATCATTTATATACACGCCAGTGAAATGGTTGTGATTTTCTGTATTATTAGTCTATAAAAAAATATTTATATATAGTATATATATAACTAATGCCAAATATCATAACTGAGATTCAAGATCAAGCGTCATGAGTGATGATGATCATGATGATACTAATAAACGGACACAGGCTAGATTGGTACAGGGCCCCGTTTGAACTTCACCAAGGACATCGGGTTCTACTAACGTCATATTTCACATTCCCAAAGGGGAAAAAACAGAAATCCCGAAGTGGGTGGGGGCGAAGCAGCACGCCGAATCACAGCGTGAATACGGAAAATCAATTAAGGATGAGTCACTGAGGCTGGCGGGCGATATCCACACACCGCCAACGGGAAACAGTTTAAAACTGTTTCCCCATCACTATAAAGCATCAGCGGCAAGACAGCGCTGGCTGGCACCTCGCTCGTCCGCCCGGCGCTTTGCTCCCACGTCATTCATCAGCGGCATGTTGACTCCTCGTTACATTGTTCATTTCTAGTAAGGCTCTTTTTCTAATTAGTGTAGCGGTGCAAAAACTACGCTACTCACCGCGTGACAGACGGGAATCTCGTGCCAACGCAGCAGCTGACAACCAGCAATGCGGATGAGGGGCTTCGTTTTAATATATATATATATATATATATATATATATATCAGCCCTGCAAACTCAATAATTCTTTTTTTTACTCAGCAATCAAGGTTGCATAAATAGGTTATTGCTATTTAAATAGCTAGAACATTGCTTCTCAATGATCAATTTGTTAAATGTGCATCCTTTTGCATTTAACGAGTATGAACACATGTGAGACTAATACAATTATGAATTAAGATTCAAGTATTCAAATATGCATATATATTTTTGGATGGTTTTGCAAGGCTGGAGCCAGGGAGGTTGGCGACCACTATACCATCGCACAGTATATTGACAGCGAGGGACACATTTGTAAAACACAATTAATATAGAGACTTATATTCGCCTCACTTAACGTGGCTTAAAGCGTGTGCAATGTGCTTGAGTAAGGTTGTGATTTTCCCATCAAGGGGACAGTGGGTGTGCTCGGAGACTGTCAGCGACAGGGGGGGATCCAGCCGTTACTTTCACTCTGTGTCGCCTGTTGGTGCAAAGCCACAAGCATCCCAAAAAAATGCAAATCTGGAAGACTAGACGAGAGAAGCAGAAATGCAATTCTTGGGAGGGTAGAAGGATCCCCGCAAACACCATACATCTTGACTATGCAGGCATGAAGGGAAACTCGAGTGTCAGCGAATCACATCCGTCTCTGTGATAAAAAAAAAAAATACTCAAGAGGAAATTGGCCCGGTCTCAGCCGTACCACGGAGGCTCCACATAATGAAAAGTTAGGAGCCGGGTTCAATGTGGCTTGAATACTTCTCGGGCATCGGAGAGTTAACAGATGCAATATGGAGTTCCCCGGCTAGGATTTTGTAGAGTCGAAGTGCACAACAGCGAGGATTCAAACGTATTGCACTCGGAATCCAGGAAGCCAGAAAATATATACAGTCCTGAGGTTGGACCTTTTTGGCTGGAAGAAAACCTAGATATAAATCATGGGCCTAGGAAAATAAATCAAGCATCTCTACGCCAAAACCAACTGTGCAAGAGCTTCCAGATGGTAACAACTGTTACTTTTTTTTTTGTTATCACAAAAAATTGCAGGAAGGCACAGGTTGGCTTTTTTGCTGTAGCTGAACTGACTGGAACTGTGCCTATCTGATGATTATACCACTATATAAAAAAAAAATATATATATATATATATATATATATATATATATATATGTCGGACGATTTTAATTCAGACTGGAATACACACACTGTGCTGCAGGAGGGCTACGGCTAACATGGCTTGTGTTTAGTGTTTAGTGTGTTCCCTTTATTGTGATTTGAAAAATCCTTTTAGAAATAGCACTGCATAATGCAAAAGATATGAATGCTGTGGAACGCATGAGATGTATAGTATATACGTAAATATATATAAATAAACAAACAAACAAACAAAGAAATACATAAAAGTGCATAATAACCCTAAAAATTACAACGCCGTGTGAAGTAAAAAAACAAATCCAAATAAACAAAAAGGCAGGCACATCTACATAAAAAAAATAGAAGCACCTGTCTAAAATCCAATAAAATAAAATAAAAAATAATCAAGCAGAGAGAGCGCATAATTAGCCAGGGAGAAAGAAGTGTTAAATAAAACAAAAATGACAGCTGAGCAAAATGGAAGCGGTCTACGCTCCAGGCGATGCCATCTGTAGGCAGATCTGCAACTGATGCACGCCACACACACCTGCGTGGGACTGCATGAGAGATAAGGGCCCCAACCACAATGGCCCTGTGACCACCTGCACTTGCCAAACAGGTGCACAGCCCTGCCAATTAAACTATTAGACAAACACAGGCATTTGGGAGGAAATTAGTTGAGAGCAGAGAAGAACACCACAGTAAGCACACGCGTAGAAAGAAACACACTTAGCTTTTGGGTAATTGAAACAAAGCTGCCAAACGAGCCAGGTTGTATTTTTGTAATTAAATAGAAGACACTTAATCAAAGTCATTCTGTGTTCCTTTCGATATTGCTACAATATTTACCATACAATTCATCTGATTTAGTCATAATGTGTTTATTGTTCATGTGCACATATTATAATGCTGCATTCAGTTCCTTAAGCCACCAGCCCTAAGATACATGTTGGAATGCTGTTGCACACAGTATTTGATTACGAACATGTGCAAATCGCGACAATGGTGATATTTATTCCTGAAATTGCTTGTTGTGTTGCTACGGGCTTTCATACTAAGATTTTGAACAGATGTAAGATTATCCCGCCA
This sequence comes from Muraenolepis orangiensis, assembly GCA_027704905.1. Classification (NCBI taxonomy): domain Eukaryota; kingdom Metazoa; phylum Chordata; class Actinopteri; order Gadiformes; family Muraenolepididae; genus Muraenolepis; species Muraenolepis orangiensis. Next base: position 23,732,243 of record CM051001.1, read on the forward strand.
TCAGTCGCTGGCTATCAAACCAAATAATTTGCATCTCTTTCGGGGATCCGAAAGAGAGGGTGTGTGTGTGGGAGAACCACTCGCATGTCGAAGGAACGCAAGTGCCCACCTGCACCAGACAAAAAGGCTGGGACGCCCACAAAGGTGGGAGACAACGGCAAAGCCTGCGTTTTTTTCGCAAGAACCGCCATCTGAAACCCAGCTTCTCCAGAGAGAAGCGCTTCACTGGAACCATGAAGGAAATCATGAAGTCACGATGGCACCAATGTGAAACATAACTGTTCTGTCAGGTATATAATTTAACCACTATTAAGTAGGCCTATACCAAATAAAGGAAATGCCTGTCAAACAAATATGTCCCCTGAAATTGTACAATATAGAGGCCTAACACTAAACACAATAACGTTTGTTCATGTGTCTGAGACAAGTAGGAGAGTTAGAGCTGTCAACAGCTTGAGTTGTTATTAATTCCTTGATTCCTATTACTATATGGGCCTGATTAAAAAAAGTTCATGAATATTAAGATGGAGGCACAATGCAGTGATACTAGTTTGACAATATTCACTTGCAAAATTAAATAGCTTGTTGAAAAAAGGACAGTGAAGGACACCCAAGTTCTTCATTTTGGATAGAATTGTGTGTGTTCTGTCTTTCTGAAACCAAACCAAATAAATATGAAATGTCTCTTAAACCAATGGATACAATTTCACGATAGGCAATCATATAAAACTAAATACTTATTAGATTAGATATATTTTAGAAGACCACACCACTCGCAAATAAAAGTAAAATAGTGGCGGCAGTAGCTCAGTCTGTTGGGACTTGGCTTGCGAACCGGAAGGTTGCCGGTTCAAGTCCCCGAAACACCTGGGCACTGCCGAGGTGCCCTTGAGCAAGGCACTAGACCCCTACTACACTGCCCCCCCGGGCGCTGCATATACAAATAGCTGCCCTCTGCTCTTTATACTAGGATGTGTTAAATGCAGAGAAACAAATTTCACTTTGTGTGTACATATTCTGGCAAGTTATATCCAGGCGGAGCGCGATGAGAGGTGTCCTTACAGGGTCGGCCGTCGCACACACCAGAGCACCGGTAGTCGCACTCTCGCACGCTTTAGCCCTCTTACAGGTGGGTTTGTGTCTAGCGCAACACATGGTGTCTTCCAGGCGCGGGCAACCCATCGAGGATCAGGTATCTCCATTGTCTTCTGTCTCGCCACTCATCGAGCGTAAACCCGACAGGTGGAATAGGAAGCTAAGGCATTCAGCAGAAAGTAATGATTAAACCGACAGTGTTCAAAAGAATGTCACCCGGACATTATCCATTCATGAAACTGTATGGGTTGAAGATTAACACATTGTTCCGAATCATTTTCAGTTCCTCCTCCGCGCAAGACAGGAGGAGGACAAAGGTTTCATTAACATAGTGGAGCCTGGCGTGTGCGCTGGCATTCCCGTCGCGTCGCGTGTGTGTGTGTGTCCGCGGCAATTAGGGTGCGCTCATACTAATTGGGAAGAAGAACCCTATCGGCACAAAAAGAAAGAAGGCGTCCTTCCCCCTGTAGCGTCAACAACACAAGACAACGCAAAGGTGAGGAAGGAGGGCGGCGGCGGCGGGCCTTCCTCTGGCGCATCCCAAGGTGGCGTCGTCGTCGTCGGCGTCTGGACCTGGCCTTCTGTGGGCTATTCTGCACCTCCACCGAGCATTCCCTCCCAGCCTCCGCTCCGGTGGTCAAAGGTTTGGTTATTTAAAAAAACACCCAGAGGGCAAGCCTGGCCTCCTCCTGCATCCCCTTGGCACACATTGGCCTTTCTGAATGGAAAGGCTAACTTGACTCCCCACAGCTAATTGAGGGTCTGACTTCCACACGCTGCCATCAATCATCTGGAAGGATGATATATATATATATATATATATATGAATATATGTTTTTACACACGTTGGTACCGTGGTTGTAATTTTAGCGTGTTATTATGTAAAAGCCACGCTAGCATACCACAAACACAATTTGACGCTATTTTGCATCGAGATGTTTCTCTGTATTATTTGGTTATAAAACACGACAAATAGAAATAATGTATACTATAATACATAGTCTATTTGTTCATGAAATGGAGGGCACCATTTTTCTGTTGCAAGGGGAAGAAACACCTATTTCTCCCTATTTCTTTGTAGTCCTGTTTACCAGACGGTGACACACACACACACACACACACACACATACTCTCTCTCTCTCTCTATATATATATATATAGAACATTTAACTGGCTCTCTGGGATGCAACACGTGCTCTGTGCTGGGCCAAGGCCCCAGCTCGGCAATTTGTTTTGCACTCAGGCTTGGCATTAAGGACGTCATAATGTTCCTTTTATCTCCCAGGCACTTCTTATGGCCCCATGCGTCGCTTCTTACGCCCAACCTGCATCTCTCAAACAGTGGGGGGGGGGGGGTTAACACTAATAGTAACACCCACGGGGTGTGAAGGAGCGCGGTGTGGCACTACTCTTTGGACCTTCACCTTTACTACAGGAGGAAGCACAGCAGCCCACAGCCCACCGCTGTATAACCAAACGGGGGGGGGGGGGGGGGGGGTGTCCCCCATGAGATCACGTCGCTTTCATGATCGTTTCACGATCATCAAAATAATAACAACTTAATTTTGTACACATTAAAAGGGCGCCGGGCAGCAGGGGTGGGGCTGCAGTTCCTGGGCGTGGGCGGGTGGTGATGGCTGGCTGGTGTGTTGATTGCGAGGTCTGGTGGGCTGGTCCTTGGATGAGAGTCATGTGCTTATTAAGGTGTCAGAAGAGTAGCTAGCTGGCGTTCTGATGTGGGAGAACTTGGACTTCCTATCTATTAGAGCCTCGTGGACGGAGCGGTGCGGGACGACAGACGGACTTCCAGTGACTACGAGGCCCGACTCAATTTTGCCTGCCGCACCATTGGCTATGCTCGCATAACGGGCAGAACCGTGAGCTATTCTTGTTAAACCAAGCCTATCACTCCTTGTGGAACGGGCCCTATGAGGTAGCCTGACATCGGGGCCAATTAGTAATAGACGGGATCCGACAGACACAAACTTTCTCAGAATTATAAAGTGGACGGCGTCTAGCAGGAACTTTGGGAGAGTGAGTTTGTAAAAGAAATAGATGAAATAAATGAGCAGCAACAACAACAACAAGGGAGAGTTCCAGAAACAATAACACAAACCGAGATTAAGAGACCTTCAGGAATGCCTTTATCGATAGAAGGCTTCGATCAGGCACAATGTGCAAGTCATGATTGTGACCGACGCGCACAACCTTCTCCTTCTGCCATCGAGACCCGAAGACCGTCTCGTCCCCGTCGTCCACGGCTCCATACGGTGGTGGCCCCCGCCACAAACTTTACTTTAATATAAGCTAAAAATGTGCAAATGACGCCAATTAAAAAAAAAACGCAATCATAGTAACACACTGCTGAGAATAAAGCGGCTAAATCCGTGGTGTGATTTTCCCGATGTGATTAGCTTCGGTTAATCAGCAGTCTTACTGGTGCACTTGGACGTTCACTGCGGTGGATTATGAGCACGGAATGACTGCATGAAGTGCAAGCTAGCGGGCACTCCAGGAGATCAACTGATTTGGCCATCAATGAAAGAGCTCCATAAGGTGCCACAATAGCAATGTGTAATTAAGCAGTAAAGGAGGGAGGTTAAATAACGCTAACCGAGGAGACCAGGTATATACTCGTGGACTCAACAGGTGTTCAAACTATTGTTTGGCACCCCCCCCCCCTCGAAGACACTTTCTTCAGCCACCCCTTTCCCCAGCAACGAAAAGGAATGAAATGCAAATTAATATATCGTAAAACTTTAATTAAAACCAGAGTCCCAATTAAACGCTGAGTCCATTTTACTGGCCGGGTGTGGCTACACGTTTTCAACGAATAAATGAGATGCCGGGTTTACATTAATAGTTTATCTGGTTGCCATTGCCACTGCAAAGAAGTTTTTATATATATATAAATACACTTCATAAGAATATATTTATATTTATATTTATATATTTACTTGCATTCAAACGTCAGTCAAATTTGGCCATGGCCGGTGGGGAGAAAAAAGTCTCTGATATGATTCAAGCTATCAGTTGTCGAGTTTGCTAAACCAAACTCAGGAGAAGCCACAGCAAGACTTTCTGTATCCCATTTCATGTATCCCACGTTTTCCCATTCATCGAACATTGAGTCTAAGATATCAACGAACAAAACAATTCACCACTCCCCGATATGACGCCGTTTGTTGCTTGCTATAATGCCAAAGGTTGTTTTGCAGTCAAATGCGTCTTAACGGCTGTTTTGGACTACGACTGAATTACAGCAAGCAACAAACAACACAGTCCTATCATACCATTTTCACACTGCATACGGCATCGACTCCCGTATTAGTTAATACAGGTGTCGATACCGTATTAGTTAGTGTGCATCGAATACACTTATGTTCACTCAATTCTTATTCGCTGCGCACTCGATACCAGGTTTTCGGTCACACACGATAGAGAAGCGAATGCGCATTAAATTAGGAGACTGGTATGTTTTGTGTGAAGTGAAAGTAATGCGCATTAAAGATTCTGTTCACACACACACACACACGGGAAGCGAAACCCGTAGTCGTTGTATTGCTTTGCACCCAAACTAGTTACTTCAGGATCTAAACCACCTACCCAAGGTGGATTAGTTAATGCACACTAGTTGGGTAGCGAATGCGCATTACTTGCCAGTGTGAAAGCAAAAGCCCCGAATACCGTATTTTAGCCCAGTGTGAAAACGGTATCAGTGATGGGAGAATGCTTTTTAGAGATATCGTTTATTTAATGGGGAAATAAGGTTGTACCACTATTAAGGTGCCATTATTTTACAATTGTTGTTCATAACAACATATCAAAATGATGTCATTTTCCAAGTACACCCAAGCACACCTACCCCAATTTAAGAAACACTGGACTAGAAGATCACCTCTAACCGAGCTCAGACAGTACTTTGTTTGTGTGTGTGTGTGTGTTTTTTTGTGTGTGTGTGTGTGTGTGTGTGTGTGTGTGTGTGACAGACACAGGAGGCCCGGTGAACTGACCTGACGGGGTTGCTTGTGAGAGACACTCTGAGGGATTCCAGGCAATTGAGCAGCTTATCCTCTGTGATGCCGGAGCGGAGTTCGTGCACGTACTCCTGGGAAGACAGCGTGCTCTCGTGCTTGCTGTTCCTCAGACCACCCTGTGAACCAAGGGACAAGGAGACCAACGGTCAGGTTAAGGAAGAAGACCCACCGTGGCAACACACAGGGCGGAAAACGTGCAAGTTGTACCGTCTGACTTTCAACAACGACGAGTGTTGTACCGGAGTTTGTGTTATAGTTAGAAAATAAACCGTTGCCTCGTGGCATTTGGAAGCACATCAGCAAACTTACAAAATGGACCAAAACGGATCAAACGGAACATTGAACATTATGCACAAAATAATTCCGTTCATCATGTTTAACAAAGAGGCTCAAGGCAAGCACTACTCCACTGACACACAAAGAGCCTTTCCTTGGCTCTGGATGAATAGAGATACAGAAAACTAATACACATGTGTGTGGTAAATGAAGGATATTTTCTTCCAAAAGGTTTGAGT
>CM051001.1:23740389-23742889 GCA_027704905.1 Muraenolepis orangiensis
TCATTTCATCTTCGGGCGCACTACCTATGGAGATACGAGCATAGGAGCTGAGGATCACACAGCATCAAACACAGGCTCTCCCCTTGCGCACGCTTGAGGAGGAACACACATAGAACCCAAATGCGTAGGACGTTGTCTTTCATCTTGCCTCCTTGTCGTCCTCTCGGACACTTCCCATCATGCGGAGCGCAGTGTCCAGCTGAGCTCCAGTTTGGGTTTCACTTTGTTGGCGCTCTGACCTTTAGTTCTGGGAAACCAAAGCCGCTGACCAAATGGTCCCTCATGCTTCTTCCCCCCCCCCCCCCCCACCACACACACACACACACACACACACACACACACACACACACACACACACACACACACACACACACACACACACACACACACACACACACACACACACACACACACACACACACACACACACACACACACACACACACACACACACCATATCCATGGTGGATCATATGGGCTGGTATCAGCATTTCACCACGGAGAGGAGGCAGCAGAGCAACCATCTGGAGAGGAGCGGGAGCCCTGATGATCGCTTCTGGGAAGGAGTTTGTTCACATGATAGATTGCTCTTTCCTGTGTACTTTTGTTCTCCATCGTTCTTTATTTCCAACTGCCATTACATCTTTCCTTCTCTCCGTCTCTCTCTCTTTCTCTCCCTCTCTCTGCTCATTGCTTCATCGTCTTTGTGTCTGTTCTTCCTTTCCTGTTTCCGCCTTCCTTTCTTTCCTTCTTGAATTGCTATTATTTTGTTTTACTTTCAGCTCTCAGTCTTTTCCGTTCCTTTTCCCAATTCATTCCACTGATGTTGACATTGACGTTTTGTTTGACTGGGGAAATCGTGCGTGCGTTATGTCACATTCCTCCATTTTGCCGCACACCTTCCTCTCTGGGGTGTTGTGCAAAACGAGTAGTTCCCGGGCGGGTCCCGGGGTGGTGTGCGTGCTTGAGAGCAGTGCACCGCGAGAGGACGAGCGAGAGGACATAGCATGCTGCTGCAAGCAGTGAAACACAGCAGACAGAGAGAGAGGCAGCCAGGTGGATACAGTGTGAGTTGCATACTACATAGTTATGGACAGAGAGAGAGAGAGAGAGAGAGAGAGAGAGAGAGAGAGAGAGAGAGAGAGAGAGGGGGAGAGAGAGAGGGGGGGGGGGGGGGGAGTGAGGGAGCATGATGAAACATCTGGGACCATGGCAGCCTCAACAGTAGTGGACAGAAGCAGCCTTTTGACCAGTGCCCTGAGCCTCATCTCCAGACGTTTATTGAATCCCCTATTTGTCGATAACTGTATTTTCAGCCGAAAGAAAACAGTGCTGGGAGCAATTACTTCAGCAGCGCCTGTCAATTTCATTTTGGGAGGTTAGGGGGGGAAGCGCAGAGGCTATTTCCTTTTTCCTCCCCGCCTATCTCTCGCTCTCTCTCTCTCTCCCTATCTATCTCTCGCTCTCTATCTCACTCTCTCTCCCCATCCATCTCACTCCGTCTCCAAAAGCAGGCGGGGAGCGACAGAGCGACAGAGCGGCAGAGCGGGCGCTGTGTCTTCCAGCGGAGGGGCAGGGCAGGGAGACAACGCCAGGGGCCGGGGCTGCACCTCCACACGTCATCTACACCTGTGATGAGCCTATAACAAGCTGGCAGAGCTCTCCTCTCAGTGCCCGGCGCTGGGTGTGCGCTCAGGCAAACTGATAGATACATTATTCAGTGTCTTTGTCAGCTTACCAGGAAAAGCACATGGCGGCAGTGAGTCTGGAAGGCTAGCAAGCAAGGAGATAGCTGATTGCCCCTCGCCTTCGCCTCTCTCTCTCTCTCTCTCTCTCTCTCTCTCTCTCTCTCTCTCTCTCTCTCTCTCTCTCTCTCTCTCTCTCTCTCTCTCTCTCTCTCTCTCTCTCTCTCTCTCTCTCTCTCTCTCTCTCTCTCTCTCTCTCTCTCTCTCTCTCTCTCTCTCTCTCTCTCTCTCTACTCTATCACTCAACTCTATCCCTTTTTTCCCCCCTTTCTGGATGCTGTGGATGTACAGGCAGGCACACACACACACACACACACACACACACACACACACACACACACACACACACACACACACACACACACACACACACACACACACACACACACACACACACACACACACACACACACACACACACACACACCCACACACACACACACACCGTTGCAATCACGCAGGCTACTTGTCTTCTTTCCAGGGCTGTGTTGTGACTGAAAAAGGTGTAATTATCTCTTTATTGGATGAGAGCTCAGAGTGCACACGTTGTGTGTGTGTGTGTGTGTGTGTGTCCACACCTCCTGAGGTCATCTCGCCCAGTGAAAAGGGGGCCTCCTTTACAAGCCAGGCTTGGCCACAAGTACGAGGACATTGTTCAAAAGAAATGAGGGAAGAAAAGAAAAGAAAGAAGAAAGCTTGTGTGTTGTTGTTGATGTTGTTGTGAACCCGTAAGAACGAGGCCAAGAACACACACA
>CM051001.1:23747889-23790389 GCA_027704905.1 Muraenolepis orangiensis
GCTTCCCACTACATGAGTGAGTGAGACAGACGGACAGTTGAAGCGGCTAATTACAAACTGCTGTACAGTGACACACGGCGATTCAGCCGATACGATGATTCATGTTTTTACATCATGGATGACAACACCACCCGCCCCCCCCCCCCCACCACACACACCCACACCACACACACACACACACACACACACACACACACACACACACACACACACACACACACACACACACACACACACACACACACACACACACACACACACACACACACACACACACACACACACACACACACACACAGCCACCCATCCCCACCCCCTTGAGTGGCATTACAATGATTGCGGTGTGTTACGATTAACACATGCTACCTTCCGCGTTACCCTTTACTCATCCTTGGGGTAATTTGCAGTCGGCGACGCACTGCGAGAAGAGTCAAGTGTACTTGACACATTACGCCTGTGTGGGCAGAAGCGATATTCTTTGGATGCGATAATGACAGCGCAAGGATGAGAGAGAGGAGGTCCAGAGGCAATGGCCCCGCTGAGAGGCCTGGAGGAGGAGGAGGAGGTAAAGGTCCAGCCACCCGGCCAGTGTTGGAGGAGATCTGAGCTCTGCCAGCCCCTCTACCTTTGCTACCTAAGGTGGTGTGTGTGTGTTGGACTTGGACGTGGGTTTTTGGTCAGAACGAGTACCCTGGAAAATTGAAGAAAGCAGGTGAGACTTGAGGTCGGGCGCACTACTGTTAACAACCCGGAACGGTCTCGTCCGGCTGAACACTTCTTGACCCCGAGACATTAAGGTAAACCTGATTCGCAGCGTGGTGTGGATTGCACGGTGATGTGAAAATCGTTATATTTCAACCACCATTTGCTATAAGCAAGGTTAAGGTACTATTTCGGGATTTTCTAGTATATTTTGTCAGATTGCATCTTTCACTTTGAAGAAACAAGAGCAAACTCTTAGGTTTGGTGGGGGTACCAGAGACCCATGCGGACAGCCTCTGGGTAGATGGTCTGCTTTGGGATTTGGGGTCTTGAGACGGTCTTGTGAACTGCCAACCTCGAGTCATTCATATTGTTGCTTTAAAGTCTTTATTTGTATAGGGCTTCACAGGCCCATATTTGTTTGGCTTCAAACTAGTCTCTGGATGTTAAGAGAGAGACTAGAGAGGACAGAGGAAGAGAGAGCAAGAGCAAGCGAGAGAGAGAGAGAGCCAGAGAGAGAGAGAGAGACACACAGAGTCAGAGAGAGAGAGAGAGAGAGAGAGAGAGAGAGAGAGAGCGAGAGAGAGGAGAGAGAGAGAGAGAGAGAGGAGAGAGAGAGAGAGAGAGAGAGAGAGAGAGAGAGAGAGAGAGAGAGAGAGAGAGAGAGAGAGAGAGAGAGAGAGAGTGATGTGGCCTTTTGGTAGTCCAGCTGTATCTACTAAATGTCTTCTTCCCAAGAAAGACACGGTCTGGCTTTTTCAAAATGTCTGCTTTGATTTGACCAAAATCCTATCGTGAATCACAACGAGACCAGACAAGAAGAGACAGTTGGCTGCTAAAACGAGGATCTGGTGAAATCCAGACCAAACTACACATCTTAATCACCCTGTTAGTGAAATTAGATGGAGAAAAACACTCAAAAGATAGAGAGGACTCTTAGAAGCAAGCAGCGAAGTGCGAGGGTGGGACCATGAGGTGTGTGTGTGTGTGTGTGTGTGTGTGTGTGTGTGTGTGTGTGTGTGTGTGTGTGTGTGTGTGTGTGTTTGTGCATTTAAGTGTGTGTGTGTGCGTGTGCGTGTGCGTGTGTTTGTGCATTTAAGTGTGTGTGTGTGTATGTGTGTGTGTGTGTGTGTGTTTGTGCATTTAAATGTGTGTGTGTGTGCGTGTGCGTGTGTGTGTGTGTGTGCGGTTCTTTTTCAGAGCTTCGGCATATTCCTCTAAGCGGTTTCTGTGCTTTGCAGTCCTCATGTCTGTACTGAATTTCAATGACAACTCAACAAAGATAGCAGCAGATGTTGGCCAGCTCCATGGAGCCAAGAGAAAAACACACACACACACACACACACACACACACACACCACCAGTGCACAGCATGGCAGATTGCGGTCTTAAGACATGCGTCTACTTGGTGCCCGTGTACAAAAAGCACAAAGATAACCAAAAATCAAGGGGAACAATACCAGGGAATATATGGTAGAAGTGCTGTAAAAAGTGGTAATGAACAGGTCCCAGTGGGGGTAAAAGGGAGTCATTAAGGAGTTGGAATTGATTTTTGTACTCCCTCCAAAACATATTAACGAGCCGTTACACAGATCTAGTCCCCGCAGTTCTGAGGTACCGCACTCCCACCTTTCCACAATCAATTCAGGGGTCAGACGGGCGGCTCAATACGGTCCCTAAAGTTCCTCCAGAGACAGCGGAGGAAAAACTTTATATTCCAAAATATATATATATATATATAAAAATAAAAAAAATCAGCATTTCAAAAAAGAAGAAGATAATACAATCGTCGGTTTGCCGGCGGCCTATAGAAGAAGGGAGGGGGGTGGGGGGGGGGTTAACTGGCGTCCCGTGGAGCAGTGAGAGTCACAGTGGATCTCTTTTTGGATTTCCACCAGTCGGCCTGGGCTACATTGATTGCCTTGTCAAGACCTAATGAACCCTCCGGACAAGCCTGGCGTACAGCCCGTGGAGCTGGGGCATGAAGACAGCGAGCAACTACACGTTTCTTGGGGGGGGGGGGGGGGGAAGAGGAAAGTGCAGTGTTGGGTAAATGAGTGCACTAGGGAGTGCACTACTCTATAGCCCTACGTGTGTTGTTTTGCACCTCCCGTCAAGCACCTGCTCTGCAAGTAAAACAACAACCCTTATTAAAGAAAACACAGAGCGGAAGGTGAGGGAATGGGCCGACGGCGGACTGATGCATGTTTCGCCGTGTCGGGGCCGAGCGAGAGAAGCAGCTCAGCGCTGTCCACTGGAATCCTTCATGGACACCAGTTCTGTTCTGTGGTGTTTGCATCTTTCCCTTGTGCGCATGCGAGCAGGGATCCGTCCGAGTGTCCATCATAATCAATGCAACAGGTTGCGCTCAACATTCAGTAAAAACAGAAAAAATAAAACCTACGGAATGGTTTACTATTTAGCATTAAGTTCCATTTGAATCCTGAATTTAAGAACCTTGACAGGTGCAGTCTGTGCAAGGCCCCCACTTCCATGCGGGTGAGGGAAGTCATTTGAGTTTAATTTGCCCTTAAATATGAATATTTTTTGCATGTGCAATGAACCTGTAATGGGCTTTGGGCCCAGAACTAATGGATATAGAGTCTCTTACTCCGAGGCACTAAATAGGGGAATAAGAATAAGTAATAGGAACAGGAAGAGACACACAGGTCCATACGCATCATTTAAAAGCCAATGGACAGCTAAAGGCCATCTTTTTTTGTATTTCAATTTATTATTTTGGGGGGCAGGGGGGGGTTATGTAATATCCATTATGTTCTCTCTACGGGAGAGAGAGATAGTGAAGAGAGAGAAATAATGACAGTAAGAGATTAGAGATAGGGAGAGAAAGACAAATATAGGCGAGGGGGGAAGTGAATAAAAGAATAAAGATGGAAAGGAAGAAAGGTGTGTGTATTGACTGTGTGGACACAAAGTGAGCTCAGGTAAATATGATTTGGAGGGAAAATTAATGACGCCAAATCCATACTGAGTGTGTCTGAGGCAGGATGCAGACAAATGGGTCAAGCCTGATTCATGACAATGGTCGTCGTGGCAATGTGCCTTTCTAGAAGTCTGCGTGAGCTTGTGCTTGTGTGTGTGTGTGTGTGTGTGCATGCGTGTGTGGATGCGTGTGTGTGCGTGTGTATATGTGTGTATGTGTGTGCGTGCGCGAGTGCGTGTGTATTTATCTGTTGTTTAACTGGATTGCAGGACAACAAATGGGACAAGATTTGGCCTAAAGTCTATGGCTGACTGGAGTCCCAAAAGGCCCACTACAAACTACACACACTAGGGAGTCCGGAGGCCCAGCTATAGTATACATTTATGCATGTTAATATGTTAATATGCACTAGAAATGAGCCGGTTTGGATTGGATCGTTGCTTAAAAAAAAATAAAGTCGGCGTAAGCACAATTTTTCAATTATGTCCGGCATCCCAAAAATAATAGGCCTACGTTTAAAGACAATAGACTAGGCATGGGGGAAATCAGAAGTGTATGGATCACGCCCCCAGCTAAACATAACATCTATAAAGTTGGATTAAAACATGTCCCAATGTATCAATTAAGTTGCGAAACAGTGTGGGTTGAACTCGGCTGTTTGGACGCGTGAATACGCCCGCGGATGGCGAGGGTGTGGCGGCAATGACTAGTTACTTTTCAGCTCACCCACACTTTCGAAAAAAAGCTGTCCGGGGGTGACTTGTGCGTACAGTACAGCGTTAAGAGGAAACAGACAAGATTAATTACATTAAATGGGATGATTGTTTTGGTAAATGTGTGTACCCGACGACACTTGAATCGAGTCGTATATCGAATACCTCGTAAAGGATGCTCATTTTGTCAGATGAGACGCGGCTAAAGCGCAGCAATCAGTGACCCAACACCAGCGCTCCCACATCAACCGTTTTTCCCCCCGAGGTTGAGTCATCAAAGCCCAGTCTGCATGGAATGTGTGGAACTAAGATACTGCTTGCTTGTTGGTCAATGTGTGATACCACATGATGATACAGTGCGTGGCCACCACACTGACCATAACATGACCACCGATGCTCAGCCATGCATCGTGTGTGTATTATTGCGTGACAAGGAACATATTGGAACTGGTTTATTATTTCAAGGTGAGTCAACTGTTGCGACATATATGTGAGCTCTCCTTCTATCACACTGTATGTATATGATCATCTAATGATATGATGAGAGAGAGAGAGAGAGAGAGAGAGAGAGAGAGAGAGAGAGAGAGAGAGAGAGAGAGAGAGGGGGCGGGCGGGCGGGAGAAAACGTGTGTGTGTGTGAGCGCCTCAGGAGTGTTCGTGTGCGTCAGAGTGTGTAATGGCGCGGGAGACGTGAGAGACCTAGCGTGCGAGGTAGAAGGGCTGACAAAGAGGAGGGGAAGGAGGAGAAGAGACTTCCTCCGTGTGCCATCCATGTACCTGTCGTACAAACACAGCTCTCCCCCCTCCTTTACCAAGCCCTCCGCCTCCCTCTAATCAAGCCTTATTGGATGCGTTGGCGCAGAGGTCTGGGGGAAACAAAAGCTGTTGGCTCTAATATCCGCACCATTACTTGTCTCCATCCAGGGGGCCGTGGGTCCATTCGATAGCGGTAGGAATACCTATTCATCACGCCATCCGCGCCGCGGCCCCGCCTAATAACAGATGGAGCGATCTTTAACTGCCCACAAACGCGGCGCTCCCAACTTGGGGGAAAAGCACTTGCCTCAGCGCATTAGCGCTAAAACCGGCTAAACAAACTCGCTCCCCCTGGTTGGACTTGACTACTCCAACAAACCAAGATTAATTTGCCTGTTGAGTTGAGGAGGGGGGGGAGAGGGGGGCGGGGCCCCCAGCCGTGGCATGGTGCCGGGCCGATGCGGTTGGTGCAGGGTGGGGGTGGTGGTGGGGGTGGTGGTGATGGTGGTGTTGGTGGTGCTCCGGTAGGGCACATTGGTACACCGTCAGCTTAACAATCAAGCAGCAGGCGTCTGCTGCTGCTTCTGCTGCTGTTGCTGCTGCTTCAGCGAGGGAGCGGGAGAGAGAGAGATGGTGCAGTGACCAGGCAGAGGGGATCAGGGGAGGAGAGGTAGATCGCATTAGGCGGACTAACGGCACACTGATAGCAAACGCTGCTAAAAGCAGTAAGTACACGCACACGCACACACACACACACACACACACACACACACACACAGACAGACAGAGAGCAGCGCACCGGTGAAGCAGGTAGCAAGGCGGACCGATAGCACAGATATAAGCCCCCCTTTGTGGTCAATGAAGGCGTTGCCGTAGATGCGATAAGTGAACTAATAAAGTTATGGAGATTAAGAGCACCGTTCCAGATGTGGTAGGTTAGAGCAGACCAGACTGCCGATATTGGACCAATAAGTAAAGGAGAAATAATCTATACAACGGGAAACTGTGGAGTCCATTAGTTCAAGATTAATTAAAGAGATATTGGAAATACAATATGCCTGAACTGAATCAACATAGCCATTAGCAATAAAAAAAAGCGCCACATTTCAATAAACCGGGAATATGCCGGCGAGGAAACATAATATATGACCTTCAGCAGATTAATTAAATCCTACAACCTTGAAATGTGGAATGGAAGACATCGCCAGCTCCGCCTGGGCTGTTGGATTGAGAGGTGCCGGGTGTAGGAGTGAAGCAGAAATGTAATTATTGTGTCCTGTAAAAGCCATTCATGTCGTTATGGAGTTCTTGCATGTTTTGAGACCATCTCACTACCTGTGTGTATGTGTGTGCGTGCTCGTGTGTGTGTGCGTGTGCGTATGTTGCATGGGGACCGTGCTGTTTGATCCATCATGAAGCTGTATCTCCCCAGGCCAGTTCTACGCGAAAAGCACCTAGGCTCCCCGTTCCTGGTCTGCCTACCTCTTTTCTCCCACCTCTGACAAGTGTGACCTTTCAGCGGCGCTGGCAGCGTCCTGTTCGTGCCCGCGCCCACCACCGCCACCGCACCGCCACCCCCCAGACGCTCGGCCTGGATTAGTCACCCTCTCCGAACGATGGCGGTGCCCCGCACGAGTGAGCGCGGCGAGGGCCCCGGCTCTCCCCGGCCTGGCCGAGGGGCCCGCCGTGAAAAATAGAACACCTAATGCCCAGAGATAGAGACATTCATCAAAGCGCCGGGGCCCAACGCCTGCCCGGGCTCCCTCTCTCTCTCTCGCACTCTGTCTCACTCGGTCTCGCGCTCTCTCTCTCTCTCTCTCTCTCTCTCCCTCCCTCGCTCTCTCTCTCTCTCTCTCTCGCACTCGCTGTCATACTCTGTCTCTCTCTCTCTCTCAGGCTGCGACCGCCCCCCACCCCCTGCCCCACCACCTCCTCCTCCTCCACCTACCTCCTCCTCCATCTCCATTCGCCCGTGCGGATGCAGAAACAACTTGCTTAACGGCGAGTCATAAAGAGAGAGATGGTGACTTTTATTATTAGCGCCGTTAAGCTGTGATATTATTTCCAGGGGCCTTTGTCTCCAAAAGAGTACCCCTGTGTTCTCGTGACTGCTTCAGTGGGGCGAGTGATCTCTCATGTTTGGCGGAGGGGAAACGGCTGAGGGGGAAGAGAGGGGGGAGTGCGGGTCCTGCGAGAGCAAGACAAATATCAACAGATGGATGATCGCGAGGCACCCTCGCCGCTCCAGACAGCACAGCTTGACACCACCAGTGGCCATCTCTTGAGCGCGCCAGCTGCAGGGAGGGGGAGAGGGTGGTGGTGGTGGAGTGGATCTCCAGGAGGGGTTCTGGACAATACCCGGGGAGACAGACCGAGCCAACCGACGCCGGGCAGCCAAACCAGTTAACCCCAGCAGTGAACTACAAGGCCCTGGGGTAGAGTTTGGTAATGACATCTCTCGATCCGTCCCTCGCTCTGGTCTCCCTATCTCCCCCCCCCCTCCCCCCGGGTCCCTCTCCGTGTTGATCCTGCCAGGTCACAGAGGGATACTGCAGGGTGGGTGGGTGGGGGGGGCATGTTGCCCAGTCTGGGCTTACGTCAGAATATAGCAGGACATAGGGGAATAAAACTCTATCTCTCTTTAACTAGCTCTCTCTCTCTCTCACTGTGTCTGTGTGTGTGTGTGTCTCTCTCACTCTCACTCTCTCTCTCTCTCTCTCTCTCTCTCTCTCTTGCTCTCTCTCTCTTGCTCCCTCTCTCTCTTGCTCCCTCTCTCTCTTGCTCCCTCTCTCTCTACCTCTTGCTCTCTTTCTCTCTCTCTCCCAGCATCTTCACTTATTCAAATTCAACTGTGCCAACAGAGGGCAGAAGTGACACAGGCGGGGAGGGACTGCCTGCTGAAAATATCAAAGCCTAAAGGTTCGGCACATTGGGGTTTCTGCGTCTCCCGGAACACATGCTAATGAGAGCAAACGTGTGCAGTGGAAGTGGGGAGATTTGAGTCACAAAGAGTTCACAAATAGAGATTGAAAGCGGTAGTATTAATGGCAAAACTGCTCCGCTGTACGTGTTCCAAATGCCTTATGCCGCTCCATATTTCACAACTGTCTTGCGGCACCTTGCAGCAGCCTTCTCTCCGCCCAATTCTTCACATGATGGGGTTTAGAGGGCCATGTTGACAAGTGATGGGCCGATAACAGAAGAGTTTCTCAACGGTTTATTTTAGAGTTTATTTTTCAGATCAGTCCTGTGCGGAAAAAACAAACACGGCAGAACATGCCAAAGGCATGGCGGAGCGGTTCAGGCGGAACTATCCTAAAACATCCCACACTATATATATATATATATATATATATATATCATCCTAACGTCTGCGCTGTCTTTTTGATTTATACTTAATAATTACACACGGGAGAAGCTGAAAAAGGTTCAAACATGAAAGCTAGTGATCAATAGATTCCTGAAGCCGGGCTTGCACATCGAATCGGACGTCAAAAACCACTACACAGACACACTCTCTTCCCAGTAAGAGCCGCTGCACGGGAATGCGCTAGGGCTAACCGCCTTCCCTCTGCACTTCCATTGCTTTCAACCAATTTCACCTGCTGGATGTTTTTCAACCTGTCAGCTCGTCCTTCTTGGGATCCTTTTGAATGGATGCGTGGGCCTTCTTGCTGGGTTGTTGTTGTTGTCGTTGTTGTTGTTGTTTTTAACAGAAAGAAAAGGTTGATTAGGTGATTCAAAACACCGAAGACACACTTGAACACTTCGGGACAGGATGAACATGGTGGTGGTTTTCTTCCCTCCCTCCCCGACCGACCTCTTGGAAACAGCGGCCGCTGTTTAAACTCACAATCGAGCTCATCAAGCGTGTCTGGGGTTCCCTGCACCGCTAATGCCACGCCTCATTTTAACGTACAAAAAAACCCCCGAATTGTCGAGTGAATTGTTCGACGACTTCAACGCTATTTTATCCCGTCGGTTGTCAGCTCTGTGTCAGCGCACGGCTCTTTGTTTTATTGCATTGTTTGCGTTAAGACCACAGCTAAAGACTTCATTCATCTTGCCTCCCCTGGGACTTGGTATTTTGGGTCCAAGCTAAACACGGCGAACAGAAAACGATTTGACAGCGTGTCACTCACCGCTGTTACCGCCGTACAACAGCAAAGGCACGAACACGAGACACGGCACACACACACAACGCCCCAGAAAATGACAGAAACAAACAATACTTTGGTTCAATGTCAGGCTGCCACGTGCACCGAGGTAAGTGTGTGTCGTGCATATATTTATGAGATACGTGTGTAAGTAATGTTTGCTGCGTGTGTGTGTGTGTGTGTGTGTTGCACACAACCATGGGCATATTTGAGCTGAAACGTGGCAGGACAAATGTTCAATCTGGCCTGAATGTAAAATCGGACCAAACACGGTTCAGACAGTACACAGTGGGGGGGTGTGGTGGGGGGGGGGGGTGATGGTGAATGATGAAGAGGACTAGCAAACAGACTCGGACGTGTTTTCAATGCGGGTTAGCGTCCGCCTGCAGTGAAACATTTACGAAGGGTCTATTCCGGACAATAGCCCGGGTATCGACTGCAGGACCATCAACGTGGCCGACAGAGCCTGCTGCCTGCTGTAATGAAGGTTTAACAGCTGCTGGAGAGGCTCAACGACAGGTAAATTGCTCCGAATATCCACCCACCGACAATATTGCACCACCTACATACAAAACATCAGACGAGGCAGTCGAGACCACCCGCGCACACGCACACGCACACACACACACACACACAAAGAAGAACATCACCCCTCATTCACACCCACATTGGTGTTGTTCAATCATGGACAATCAACCAATATGCCACATTAGCATACAACATTATCCTTTATGAATGTCTACTGGAAAACCCATATTTGAGATGAGTTCTCTCTCTCTCATGTTTCATGTATCTGATGGGAGATCGGGGGGGGGGGGGGGGGGCATCGGGTAACTGGACACGAACACATTACACGCACCCAAAGCTACTGAGCATTTTTTATGTGGTCCCATTTGGTCTCAGATGTTCATAACTCTTTGCCTAGTTCCTCTGCCTGGCTGCCAGCTAACACAGACTGATAGGACACCTCCGCGAAACGGATGGCCGCGAGTAGATTGCTCAAATGCCTGTTGCTATTCTGCTCAGCCAACGCCGAGCGAGCCTGCCTGCCAAGTTAAAAGATATTTTTATAATTTGATTCGAAAATTAGTTCTTTAAATTTGCCCGGTGACAGGGACAGGATTTTATGAGGATTTTTTTTTTTTTTTTTTGTACGGGCAGCTTTCTGGGCATCCTGAAGACTGACAAGGGTAAAAGTGAAATGAAGGACCCGGCGAGGATGCCAGCCATTAAATTACATCAGCCAGAGGACTTTTACTGCTCTGGGCCCTCGCCCAGAGGGAAACAGGGGGGGGGGGGAGAGAGAGAGAGAGAGAGAGAGAGAGAGAGAGAGAGAGAGAGAGAGAGAGAGAGAGAGAGAGAGAGAGAGAGAGAGAGAGAGAGGAAAAACAGATGGGAAAAGGAGCAGAATTTATAACAGCTCACAGTCTCCTTTTAACCCCAATATTTGGAGAGAGAAAAGCGGATGGTGGAAATACATTATGGGGGTTGAGATCAATAACCACAAATAATAAATAACCATCCCACCCATCATCCCCGTCATCCCCCCCCGCCCCCACGCCTTGCCTCCAACAAGTTATCGCCGCCAGCACTTAATAGGTTTGTGTTCAGCAACACCAATTAGGCATAGCATTAGCAGGGGGCAATGGTGACAGATGCATTCCTGATCCAATCTGAAGCTAATAAACATCGCGGCCATGCCTTAACTTTGTTTTGCATGGGTCAGTGGCAATAACGCTACAAGACCAAACCAGAGTCAATACAAGGAGTAAATAAAAGAGAAGAGACTGGGAATGGTGACAGAGAGAGAGAGAGAGAGAGAGAGAGAGAGAGAGAGAGAGAGAGAGAGAGAGAGAGAGAGGAGAGAGAGAGAGAGAGAGAGAGAGAAAGAACGAAAGAGCAAGAGAAAGAAAGAGAGAGCGAGAGCGAGAGAGACGCTTGTTGTGCAGCTTTCCCCCTACCGCTATCTGCCTATCAGCGGGTGAGCGAGCAGCAAGGCCATGCAGGGAATTACGTTCCAAGAGGAACCCAGTGAGTGAGTATGACTCGGCTGTCACTGCATCTACAAACACCTCAGAGACTTGTCACAATAATGGATATTTTTTTGTCCTTCTTTCTCAGGGAGAGACGCCGGGAAATGGTTGGGTGGGGGGGCTGAGCAGAGACATACACCAGGATAGAGACAAGGCTGTCAGGTGCCAATCAGAGGACCGGGTCACCGCATCAAATTTCACTTTACACCTGCGCAGTGCAATTGGTAACGCTGAAAAATCTGCATTAGATATTGTATTACATATTATTAGATATTGTGATCGCCGGGTTATTACGCGGCAATAATTGTAATGGATTCGTCTTAAGTAAGGCCCAATCTCTATTTGACCCTGTGCGAAAAAACCACCTGCGATAAAAAAACCCATACCATAATCAATGGGCGGTTCGACATCCAAACCAAAGACGCCTCCAAGTGGGCTGATCTGATCTAACCTCTGAGCTTTAGTCTTTCCATTATTTATTTATTTATTTACTTTTACTTCCTAATCCATATTCACTTTCTACTAATGCTGCACTTCACGTTGACTGCATCTTAATCATTTCATAACGCAATCCATACCAATATAGATCAGGCACAACTTCCACCCTCTCTGCTTGCATACATCGTGCGCTGCTGTAAAATCGACCGACTCTCTCTCTCTCTCTCTTTGCAGGTTTTAATTACAAACGATGCCATTGTGCTCCCCGCTTTTGTAACAGGACAGCGAGGCCTTTGATGATTAACATGCAGCAAAAAGGTGCATTGGACTTGATACGCGCCAGTGACATCAATAATGTCCCATCAGGGATGCAAAATTCCCCAGGGTTTAATCACCCAAATCACACAACAGAAAGGGAAAAAAAACAGAAACAGAAGAAAGAGCGGAATCGCGCAGTTCTGAGCCAGGGTGACATTAGCTCAGCCAGGCTAAGACAAGCATCATATTCACAGAACAACAATGGAGCCAGGCACTGTGGTAAATTGGGCCCTATAAGCCCGATAAAACCATTTCAGAAAAAAAACAAGGCAAGGCAAACTGGTTAGCGGGCCGACATAATGAGGTTCGCCGCATTGTAAATTCGAACAATCGGCGTCTGTTTGATGAATTATGGCGTGTACACATTGGCATCGGGGGGGCGCGCACCTCTTTAAAGCTTCTGTGTGTTTTTCATAAAAAATACATCAATATCCGCGACACAGTGGGGATTTCACATGCGGGGGGGGGAAGAGATTTGAAAATCAGGTGGGAAAAGCCTTAATCAAAAAGTCAAGGACCCCGCCAACCGCTCGCTCTCTCTCTCTCTCTCTCCGCTCGGACTCGCCATCGACGACATTTGGCATTCTTAATGAAGGCTCCTTTCAATCGGCGTGATCTGAGAGAGCTTCACTCCGGTTCCCCTGGCGGCGGGGGGGGGGGGGGCTCAGCGCTGACATCAGTGCAGAGCCACCTCCCAAGGTGGTGTGTGTGCGTGGAGAACGCGCCAGGACTGCTTAATGGAGGAGACGCCCCCGCACACCAGAACAATGGGACTAACTGACAGCCATCAAGCACACACGGTCCTTTCAGTTCGGATTGCATTTCACCTGCTGCTGAAATAACAACAACAGCAGCAGTTGCGGCGGCGGCAGCGGCAGCAAGCAGCAGCAGCGGTAACGACATTCAATAGCTGTCAATAGCTGATAAACAGACGCTGTGTGAATATTAATGGCGGGCTTAGCAAGGCCTCTGCCCTGGCAACACTATCAGAGCGATTCATTAGGGAACGGGGACTTGACCTTCAAAGTGCAGGAACTTCAGTTGCTGGAAGTCAAGGACACAATTGCTCATGCGGGATTAGAAGGACAGGTGTCCAATTGATGTGTCTTATTATTCGCTATGCCAGGGCATCCACACACGGTAGGAGCTGAGACGTGGATCTTGCCGTAGCAAGACAACTAAGGGGGGAACCACTTCAGACCGCTGCTTAAACATTCTCTGTGTTAAAACGTATTTGTTTGCAGAGATTGCTGAAGTCATTCGTTAAATGGGACACATGAAATTCACAAATACGGGAAAGACGGATGTGGACCAACGATAAACTTCTGGAACACAACGTTTCCAGGGAAACATTCAGGCAAACTATTTGCTATCGGATAATTGTGTTGGAATTGGGTGAAATAACCATAAATCTCCAGAACAACCTGGCATTGGAGACTTGTTTTAGGCTCAAACAGCTGGATGTGTTCAGCCTATAAACAGAAGCAGCTAATGCATTCTGGACCATATAGTTCATTACTCCATTTGTGTTTCTGAACTCAGTAGCTGAAACACACATACACAAAAATAAACCATTAAAGTATTGCTGTAATCCTATTAGTTCTAGCCTATTAAAACTTGTATTTACCAAACCAATGTAATTTGTTAAAACATATTTTGAGGAAATTGCAAAAAGCCAACGACTCAGGCAAAGTATTTATTCTTAAGCATGACGAAAAGGAAAGCAGCGCTGCAACATGACGTCCGGGCATGTTTCAGAACTAACGCCTTCATGAGCCGACTGTAGCCGACCGTGGTATCTATGAACAAGAGTCATTTAGCAGGGGTAAAATGTCTTCAGTCACCCGCTGCTCACCACAAGGACAATATGAGTCTTGCAGTCTTACGGGCTACGCGGGCATTTAGCGTAGCACCAAAATATTACAGGAATTCATTTTTCTTGGACCCCAAAAAATGTCACTCCTGAAGTTTAGAGGCCAAACAGAGCCAGAAATATATTTTATAATCCTGAATAGAGTCATTGATCCAAACTTTGACTTGAATCAGGTCAGGCTGACAGCATGTGGTATTAAAACAGATATAGAGCACACAGAATGAGACATTGTGTCAGCCTCCTTGGGTTTGGGTGATTGTTCCAACTCACTGTGTGAGTTGTCTTTCTATTCGCTCTATCCAAATGTGTGTGTGTGTGTGTGCGTGTGTGCGTGTGCGTGTGTGTGTGGGTCTTGTTTTTGTTTTGTGCGTTTGCGGTGGTATGCCCCGTGTTTCTAAAATGATGACACAAGACAGGGAGGCTAGTAGTAGATCTTTTGAGACCTGTCATAATGTTTCAGTTTACGAGCGGGTGACAAGAAACACATGCCCCATCCACATCAAAGTTTATTGCAGTTCATCACCTCCCCCACCTGCGGTGTAATGACATTTAGCCAATCCTATAAAAAAAATCCCCAGAAACCTGTGGGTGTAAATCAATGGCTCCCTCACTTTCCAGCTGCCGCTCACATCCATTATTAAAGTTTACACATCATATTCAACAGAGTCAAGAGAGAGTACCAGGCTGCTTGTCTCCTCGCACATCTCCAGCGGGGAAAACAAATCTCCAGGCTTAAGGCGCAGAGAGGAGTGACCGTAGCGTGTGTGTGTGTGTGTGTGTGTGTGTGTGTGTGTGTGTGTGTGTGTGTGTGTGTGTGTGTGTGTGCATGTGTGTGCATGTGTGTTGTGTGTGTGGGAGAGCATATATACAGTACGCACAGGCAAGAACATTCTTCAACGTGATCCCCACAGCGACTCCCAAATGATCCTAACCCAGTAGGGGAAAGAAAAAAACCAATAAGTCAGATATACAGTATGTACACTGACACGGTGTTTACCCCAAATCCCATTCATCTCATTCAGGAATTCCTGGAAGTGGAGAGCGCGTGGTACCGGGCCGTTCCTGCTGCTGTCCTTGGCGCTTGTGTGTGTGTGTGTGTGTGTGTGTGTGTGTGTGTGTGTGTGTGTGTGTGTGTGTGTGTGTGTGTGTGTGTGTGTGTGTGTGTGTGTGTGTGTGTGTGTGTGTGTGTGTGTGTGTGAGGGAGTTTTGTGGACGCATGCTCACAAAGCTACGGTCTGCTTCCGCGGTCCGAAATTGGCGGATTTGCAAAGCAAAGGGGACGATTTGCGACCCACGGTCGAGCGGCGTGTGTTGCATCCAAACACCCGCTGTCAGAACTAGCCCAGAAATCGGTGAACATGTTGTTAACCGCCCCCCGATGCACCGTTGGCTACAATTGGCCGACAATCTCCTATTGCTTTGTGTTTCCTTGGGGGCTGCACGCTTCTGGCTACTCCGAGACGCCAACTAGCTTTCCAAAGAGCCTTTTAAAAAATAAAGAAATTTAAAAAAGGTTTGCATTTTGGATGCAAAGGACTGGCACACTGATTTCTGGACACTCGATTGAGATTTGTATTCATCTCCTCCTGTGCTGTGCTGCGTATGGCATCGAAACAATGCCGTGCATATTGTCTCGGTTTTACAAGAGTGTAATTTTTATACGACCAGTTGTAAGCGAGCAGCACTTCCTTTTTCGTTTTTTTCGACCTGACAAAATGTTTGAGGGCATCTTCGTGCGCCTGTGAACTGTTTCCTTCCGTCGCAGTCGTCGCAGATAGGATCTTTGAGCTTTGCGTCGGACATGGATGTAGATTAGGAGAAAATTCTTTCTTCGCATGAATCAGTTTTCATACTTTCATACAGACTTTTGCTCCGAGCACCGTGAACATGTATGTCAGCCTATCTGCAGCCATACGACCAGACGACTCTGTGCCGGAGTGCCAACATATACTGCCAGCCGATCTGTGTGTGTGTGTTCCCATCTATGCTACGTCTTTGATCGTGTGTGTGCTTGTGTGTCTATGCATGGGTGTGTGTGTGTGTGTGTGTGTGTGTGTGTGTTTTTCCATCTATGCCACGACTTTGATCATGTGTGTGCTTGTGTGTCTATGCATGTCTTTGACTGTGTGTCTATGCATGAATGTGTGTGTGTGTGTGTTTGTGTTTCCATCTATGCCATGTCTTTAAATGTGTGTGTGTGTGTGTGTGTATGTGTGTTTCCATATATACATCTTTAAATGTGTGTGTGTGTGCCTGTGTGTCTATACATGTCTTTGAGTATGTGTCTATGCATGAATGTGTGTGTGTGTGTTTCCATCTATGCTATGTCTTTAAATGTTTGTGTGCGTGTGTGTCTATGCATATGTATATGAGTGTGTGCCTATGCATGTATTTGTGTGTGTGTGTGTGTGTGTGTGTGTGTGTGTGTGTGTGTGTGTGTGTGCTTCCATCTATGCTATGTCTTTGAATGTGTGTGTGTGTGTGTGTGTGTGTGTGTGTGTGTGTGTGTGTGTGTGTGTGTGTGTGTGTGTGTGTGTGTGTGTGTGTGTGTGTGTGTGTGTGTGTGTGTGTGTGGTCATGTGCGTGCAGCCACCATACAAGGTGATTCTAACAGCAGTGGCTGACTACCATCTGCAGGCAGGCTGCGTGAACTTCAGGGCTGAAGAGTAGCAGACGAATTGGAGAACGGTAGTAGACAGAGCACACTCAGTGTTGCAGTGCATGCTGCTGCAATGTAACATAATGTAATGTAATGTAATGTAATGTAATGTAATTGCTGGTTGGAATTGTTGGTGGTGATGAGCAATTGTTTGGGAACATTTAAAGCATTTCCATTGTGACATAAAATAGCGTTAGCATTTACATTTGCTGGAAGCGTGTGAGGAAATGTGCGGGAAGACGCGCCAGCGACACCATTCCCCGATCGGTACGGAGATTGAAGGTGAAACGTACTGAAGTATATTCCTGATAGGTTAAAAGAACGGCGTTTGAAGTGTTCGGTTGCTGTCCGTCAAAAAAAAGAAAAAAGAAAAAAGAAAGAAGAAGAAGAAGAAGAAGAATGCAGCGCGGGTCTTTGAACAGCCCGTTAGAAGGGAAGAGCCAGCTCCCTGTCGAGGTGAACTCGCACCAAATGATTAGCATTATTTACTGGAGTGACTTACTGAAGGGAGGTGAGAGGTTATAGAACGCTGGGTAGGAAAAGGGCGCGCTTGAAAAGTGACTGACAGGAAAAAAAAATTGCCTGGAGAAAGAAAGGAAAGGGAAAAAAAAAGAAAAAAACCCCGTTTGCGGTCGGAGCTTCAGTCAATTTATCGGCGCAAACAACGGAAGCATTTATTTATTCCCCCCCCCCCCTCCACCCCCCCCACCACCACGTCTATTCTATTTGGATTTTCCTTTTTTTGTATTTATCCTGAATGTATTTGTCCGAGGGGAAAAGCTGGATAAATAAATAACGCTGGGGGGTTGTTTTATGACCAATCTCCTTCACAGATGTCCCGAGTAGTTCCCGTGCCTAGTTCCTCTCGTTCGTTTCCCCTTCCGATTTGCTGCCTCTCTTCCACTTTTATCTTCAAAGTTGTTTCGGTCGGTTCTGGTCGAGCGGCCGAGCCCTAAGCATGTGCTAAATACAGAGAGGGGGGGGGGGGGGGGGTGAATGTAAGGGGTCTTAGTGAGGGCTGCGGAAAAAGAGAAGAATCAGCTTATTAAAAAAAAAGAAAAAAGGCAAGCGCTGAAGGAAGCACCCGTTGCTCCACCTCGCCCCCCCGAGGACTACCGCTAAGCTAATTAGCTACTCGGGCCAGTAGCCGGTGTCAATAGGGGGAACAACATATTCCACCTCGTCTAATAAACTTGGCTGAACTTCTGACGCGGTAATGAAGTAGCAGCCTCGCGTGTCCACGTCGCAACCGACGGAGACGCGCTCTCTCTCTCTCTCTCTCTCTCTCTCTCTCTCTCTCTCGCTCTCTCTCTCTCTCTCTCTCTCTCTCTCTCGTCCCCTTTAACCGCTCGCTGCTAGTCGTTAACTCGCTTTTAGCGCTACAATCCGCCGAATGAAAAGTGAACGACGTGTCAGAAATCCTAACGACGCCATTTCCAAAGTGTATTTTATCCTCATGCCCTTAATAAATGTTTGAATATTTAACACCCGTTAAAGTACAGTAAATGAGACGCATTTCCTTTGATGAAGCAAAGTCGGCATCGCACCTCACACTGATGAGCAGCGCTAACTGACATGCAAATAGCATTCTCGACACGAATTCCTGTCTAAATCTAAAACAAACTCATGCTTTCTAATCCTCTTTCTTTTGGCAATCACAGTTAAGGATCATGCATTTGCCAGGGCAGAAGTGGCGAGGAAATCTTGCTAGGTTGCCAGATTTTATCAGTGTCTCCTCAGAAGAGTGCTTACTGATTGCTTCCCAGTACTGCCTTCTGGCGCCAAGGCCTGGGTCTTTGATGAGAACAGACTCCCCCATCATCACAAGTGTATGATTATGGCATTAGGCCGGATTCTTTGCATCAAAATCCCCAATCAAGAAATTGGCGTTAGAGATCAATACAGCGCAGCACCTCTCCAACAAGCAGGGAGAGGAAGACGCGAGAGCCTAGAATCAATTGAGACAAGGAAAGCCACGTCGAAACATTACTTTTAATCTTCTAATGCAGCCGCGCTAAGGTGCGAGGTCCAGCGGTTGCTGGCTTCCAACGGAGGAAGAATCGATCCTTTCCACATCTCAACCGCACTCCGGACTGCGGGCCGTTCCAACAGCATTCTGACCTAATGAAAGGAAAGGGGGGGCCAAAGTCCCCTTATCCTCCAAATGTGAAGAAAACCGCATTTGATGTCACACTTTAGCCTCGACTCGGGACAATTTAATCCTGAGATGAGACCGCCAGGAAGCTTCTATAGTCTATCAGAGTCTACCAGCGTTGTACACAGTGACACAAGAGCAGGCTTCAACTAGCATTGGTTCAGGGAATCCTTAGTGTGTTCTTAACTCCAACTCTAGTTCGCAAAGTCACACCTCACTAACTGAACAATGCGGTAAAATACCATTGCAGACGGCAGGGGAAAAAAGACAAGCCCTCCATTGTTTACACTGCTGTCTTGGAACAATATTGCATTCAGGGACAAACTGTGGATCGCGCTCCGCGACGATGAAATGTGCAGCTCCTTCGATTAAAATCAGGCACCATTTAAAGCTGACAGGAGATCCAATCGCCGGAGGAGGAGGAGGAGGAAAAATAGGCAATCCTAACATTCCCACTTCCTCTTCCCGGCCCTAATGCACTGTGGCAACAATCTAACAATCCAATTCCAGACCCAGACCCCCACGGTTTGCTGAGTCCCCCAAGCCTTGCCCCGGTCGCATTATTCTTTCATTAGGCCCCTCTGTTCTCCAGGTAGCAAAGGCACAGGGGTGGGTGGTGTGCATGTGTGTGCATGTGTGTGCATGTGTGTGCATGTGCGTGTGTGTGTGTGTTCTTCCATGTGCGGTGTGCCAAGGCAAGAAAGGGTGAGCTTCAGCCCACGTCAGAAGACAGGCCCTTAGGACAGGAAGTAAGGCTGCAGAGGACAGGAGGAAGAGAGAGGGAGAGCAAGAGCGAGAGAGAGAGAGAGAGAGAGAGAGAGAGAGAGAGAGAGAGAGAGAGAGAGAGATGAGGCAGGGGGGGGGGATGAAGTGGAGGGAAACACCTCCTTCTCCTACTCCTCTTCCTTCTCCTGCTCCATCCCTGAACCATGGTGAATATTACCATTCTGTGAGTGTTTACTCAGTGTGTGTGGCAGAGTTGGAAATGACAAATCTGTATGAATGCATGCGTATGTGTTTGTCTTTGTATGAATGTACGTGATAAGCACGTACGTGTGTGTGTAAGCATTCCCATGTGGCTATCTGTGTGTGTGTGGGTGTGTGTGTCTGGATGTTTGTGCAGAAGTGTGTATTTGTGTGTGTGTGTGTGTGTGTGTGTGTGTGTGTGTGTGTGTGTGTGTGTGTGTGTGTGTGTGTGTGTGTGTGTGTGTGTGTGTGTGTGTGTGTGTGTGTGTGTGTGTGTGTGTGTGTGCCTGTATGTAAGCATGCACCTGTGTATTGCTGCTTCTCATGAGTCTTTCTGTGTGAGTGAATGCGAGTCTCGGGACGTGCAGAATGGTGGGCTAGCATGACCCTCGCGTGCTCTGCTGGCGGGGTGCAGCCGCTAGCATGACCCTTGCGTGCGTTGCTGGCGGGGTGCAGCCGCTGCCCTGACCAGCTGACCCCTAGCGGCGGCGGCTGCAGGCTGGCAGGTTTAGGCAGCCTGCCAGCCTGGGCTCTCTTCTTAGCACAGACTACAAACCCGCAAAGCATTAAGGCACACTCCATGGAAAAAGCCTGGAGGAATAAACCAAACATAAGGAAACAGGGTTGGTTCGGTGAAGGTTTGAGCCCGCCCCCAGAGTGTGTGACAATTAAAAGAACGAGTCAAAGAGAAAATGACTTAAAAGAGAAGAGGAAGAAGGAGCACAAGAAGAGGAATGGACCACACTGAAGAGAGCAAAACTGAAGTAAAACACTGTGTGTGTGTGTGTGTGTACTGTGTGTGTGTGTGTGTACTGTATGTGTGTGTGTGTGTACTGTATGTGTGTGTGTGTGTTTATGTGTGTGTGTGTGTGTGTGTGTGTGTGTGTGTTGTGTGTGTTGTGCGTGCGTGCGTGGACATTGTGCCGTGTGAATCAGGCCTGCGCAGCTTATTAGAACACAGACTGCAATCTCCTGTCCTCTCCGAGACGCCCCGATCAACCGTCACAAAACCGACGTGTGAACATGAACACAGTCAACACAATCAGTGTGCATCTAGACAGTTATTAACCAGGCAGATACGGAAATATAAATACAGCTGCATATCCGTGTCCCAAATGCATCTCAAACAGCCCGACGGAGCCGGCCCTCGTCTCCTCCACTGCCGAGCATCCCATCCCGGTATGAATATGGATTATGGTTTTGTATTATTATAACAAAAAACAAAAAACCTAAACTGTCGCGGCTCACAAGAAGCCAAGAGTCGAAACGTTTATCCCCTCCAATGTGTGTGCGGTTAGTTCTAGGTGCGGGCACAGACAATTTTTTGATGCCGAGGTGTTGGAACGGATGGTGACGACGGGTGGTGTTTAAGTCACACACAGTGTCTGAAGATAATGTTCCGGCGTGGTGGGTGACTTGGGAGCAGAGAGAGTGATTGGGGCAGGGCGTGGGTGGGTGGGTGGGGCGGTTGTTGGTAGTGGATATATCACCAGTCCCTGTGGGTCCCGGGCACTCCTAATTTCAACCAGGTCTCTCCGTCATGCTGGGGGGGGGGGGGGGGGGGGAGGGGGGAGAGGAGAGGAGAGAGAGAGAGAGAGAGAGAGAGAGAGAGAGAGAGAGAGAGAGAGAGAGAGAGAGAGAGAGAGGAGAGAGAGAGAGAGAGAGAGAGAGAGAGCGTGTTCCGGACCCCTGGCTGAGAGGAAGCAGGCTACAGATTGCTCTGATTTGAAAAGACAATTCTCAAGTTTGCAGTCAACACTTTGCTCTGATTTGAAATGAGAATTGTATAGTTTGCAGGCGTTTTTTTCACTCATATAATTGAACCTACAAAACACACATGTTTTTTCCAGCAACTTCCCGGGAATGCTTCATTTATACAACCTCTTGTTCACTGCCAAAACCCATTCTGACCCATTCCCATTTCCCATCCGATTTAATAGGTTTACTACTGTACAATTAGCGTTTTATGACCTTAACGTCCATACTGATAGTGTTTATGTTTAGGCGTGTCCCTCGGTAAGATAAGGGCTCTTCTCTCCTCCGGACGTGGAGAACTGCAGGATGCTGCACTGAAGAAAGAAATAATAAAGAAAGTTTTATGTTTGGTGAGATAAGCATGAAAGTGCATCTGAACTGTATTATAATGTTTTAAACTGGCGAGCTTACGAGACAAACACGGAACAGGACCAAAAGAGCACAATCGTGTATTCCAGAGCATTGATTTATCCGTTCAAGAATTATATGACGAACCGTTCTTTTAAGTAATCCTAAAGAAATACTATTGTTGAGGTCAGGTGGGCCAAGTTTAAATGATTTTATATTAAAGCAGATCGATTTTACATGGTGCTCATGACTCTTCTCACATAAAGAAGCTTTTAGGTTGGCTTGCTTATTTTTTCTTCTTGTATTTTTTTTTTATGAATCTAGCTTTCCCTTCTCTTTTAGTAACAAAGTGCAAATGTAGTCCCCCATTATTTTTTTTATACGGGCTCTTCATCCTTACAAACCTAATGAAAGAGACAGCCACAAATAGGCTTTATAATCACGGGGGCCTCGGAAAAAGGAGTTTCTTTAAAAAGCCTATTGTTTCATTAGCTTTGCGCTGATGAGCATGAATGGGGGAGCATTACAAGACGAAGAAGGCCCAGAGTACTCCTGCTTTTCTCTCTAACCCGGCCGATGGGAAAGAAAATACAAAAAAAAAAAGATATATAAAAACAAGTGCACTCAATTTGTTCTGGAAAAAAAAACCTTCTGCACAAGGTAAAATGGAACAAAAGCAAAATAATGGCCGCAAAACGGAAGAATACACTCAAAACTTTTTTTTCCCTCATTGAGATGGATACAACAAATGACTGCTTAATTATTTCGATATATCAGCACAAAGGTGATGAATGCATGGCACTAATTAAGTGCCTTCAACCTGAGGAATACAAAGAAACAGGCCATTGCCAGTTATAACCCTGTTCCCTCTGAAGAAAGCCCTGCACTCACACGCGCACACACACACACACACACAAAACATACACAGAAATAAAACAAACACACACACACACAGACGCGTTAGCATAGACAAACAGTCTTGACACACGCAAAGACAAAGAAAAAGATACATAGAAATATAAAACACACACAGAGAGACACGCGGGGGCATAGACAAACCGCCTCACACACACAGGCGCACACACACACACGCACGCACACGCACACACACACACACAAACACGCACATGACACAAAGGCCCACTCACACACAGCTGGGCAGCGGGGACACTTAACTGTGTGTCAGTTTATATTAGGGCAACAGAAGCAGTGGTCCGTCTGGGGGGGGTTGGGGGGGAGCGGATGACTAGATGAAGTGTGGACCCTGCCTCACTCGATTTCAAACCTGCCCTGCCAACAACAGGGGTCTGGAGTTAATGAGGTTGTTCTATGGGTCTCTCACTACCGGCCCTCGTGTCCTCTAACCCTCGGCCCAATATTGCATTCCACCGTGTCATCATAAAGTGTATGGCTCGCCACGCTCGTTTTTCCCACCACCACCAGAAAACAATGCCTGGCGTGGCGTGGCCTGGTGTGTGTGTGTGTGTGTGTGTGTGTGTGTGTGTGTGTGTGTGTGTGTGTGTGCGCACATGTGTGAGAATGTGTTTGGCCGGCCAGCTCGTCGTAGTAGTAGTAGTAGGGGAAAAGGCCTGTGCTAGTTCATAAACCCGGCAACCTGGCTGGCAGAGTGAGTGTGAGTGTGCCATCCCAGGCCGAGGTCCAGGTGGAAAAGGACAAGCGCATATTGATATATATATATATATATATATATATATATATATATATATATATACGGTCATCTCAAGGCCTCCTGCCATTAAGCTCAGAGCTGTCGCCCTATATACGACGAGTTTGGCGCCGATGTTAAAGAAAGGAAGACTTTGATTTGCGATGTGTGTGTGTGTGTCTGTCTGTCTGTGTGTAGTGTGTGTCTGTCTGTGTGTGTCTGTCGGTGTGGAGTGTGTGTGGAGTGTGTGTGTGAGGGGGGGGGGAGCCACATCCACCCATGCACATGAGGTGTTTGCGCCATGTAGGTATACTTCACGGGGAAGTCGAGCAGCTGGGATGATGGGGCTGTTGGGATACGGTGCTTGGAGCGAGGCCGCGAACACTCGCTGCTGCCGCTGGTACTGCAGCGGCATCAGCGAGGTCTATTGGTTTAACGGCGCTGCGCGGCAGATGGGGATGGGGATGGGGATGGGGGGGGGGGGGGTTGGGGGGTGGGGGTGGGGGTGGGCGAGCTTCGAAGGTTTGCAGGGCGAGGAGACGGCGGCAAAAAAAGGGCGAGGGAAGGGGGAGAGGGGGGGGGGGGGGTGGAGGAGCAATGAACGATCGCAGTGAACCAAACAGTCTGCGACGACCGCAAAAACTCCCTTCCTTCCCCCCCCCTCCTGTAGTACGTCACGCGTGAGTACGGCCGTAAGTGGCGGCGGCGGCGGCACCCCGCGGTGGTTTCATTCAAGTTGTTTTTCCACCCTACTTAAGTGCCGTTGTGGCGACGCAATTGCATTTAAAAGACGACGTAAAATACTTTTTTTACACACTACTCCTAATTGGCAAAGATACTTTTTAATACATATTTACGGAAATGTAGTTGGTGATAACGAGTTGCCAGAGGCCCACGGCCCCCCATCAAGACAAATATAACATATATAAATAGGAGAACTAACCTGACGCTTGATAGATTTGGGTGGCGGCTGTAGCTGTAGTCTGTTGGGACTTGACTATTGTCCCAACACTACTACTTGACTACTTGGGAATCAGAAGGTCGCCGGTTCAAGTCCCCGAAACACCTGGGAGCGCACTGCCGAGGGGGCCCTTGAGCAAGGCGCCAAACCCCGGCCTACTACTGCTCCCCGGGCGCTGTATATGCAATAGCTGCCCACCGCTCCTTAACACTAGGAGGGGTTTATATGCAGAGAAACCAATTTCAAGTGTGTGTTCATGCATGTGACCAATAAAGAGGATTCAATCCTCTAGATTTAGATTTAGATTTAGATAAATGGCGGCTGATGACGGCGCATGGCGGACATGTAAATAAAGGGCAGCCACCGCTGTTTCACGTTCCAGGGCGGCGTTAATTTAGGTCACGTAGTCCATTTTGCATGTGCACCGCTGCCAATTTGGATTAAGGATGCAGGGAATGGAGCCTTGGGTCAGACAGCAGCACTTAATCACCCTCTGCTCATCGCAAAATAATTGGCTATAGTTAAGGGAAGGCCAGTGGATGTGGAACATATTGTGTTTTTGTTTTTTGGGATATTTTAATTAATTTGTCGTTACTACACCGACGTATAAGTTGGTAGCAAGCAAGCCAACCTTCGTTCTGCACTGGGTCAGAGCCCATAATTAAGGTTTTCAAAACAGCAACAGTCCCTTGGCTGCAAGACTGTAGAACCCTAGGTTTGACATCTCTTTTTCTACGTCGAGGAAGTGGGAGAAAACTTCCACACAAAATCATATCCGTAATAACACAATCTGTAAATTATTAACATCTCCTAACAATGGCCTAACCTTGTCCAAACACGATGATCTGGTCTATTATTCAACAGGGGTTGCTGAATTTTTCCAATTATTACTGACAGTGTCCATATCAGTCTGGGTCCCCCTAGTATCACACATTTAGCTTAACATCAAAAGTCTATGTTACAATTAGTGATCTCACAGTCAGTTTCTAGCATATGCAGCTCAAATGCCCTTGCCATGAAGGAATTGTCCCTGTTTGTCAATATTTAACCAAGGACTGATGACTAAAACAATAGTTTTGTCTACCCTTTTGTCAGAAACCCGGCGAACACAAACTCAGCCAGCATCGATAAACTAAACCTTTCCCGTAGCTAAAACGTCCTGCACTTGCTGGTTTCCAGTGCAGGAGATAGCGCGTGCAGCGCGGCCCAGCCCATCCCATGAGTGTTCAATTGGGATGAGGTGTGGCCTGTCAGCAGGCTATTCCATTCTCTCTACTCCCACATTCTGGGGGTAGTCTGTGTGATGACCCCATGATGGCTCTGTGGGGGGGTGAGCATCATCATCTTCGGAGGATGGGCTGCAGAATCTCGTCCCGATATCTGAGGGAGGCATTGAGATTGCCTTCGATGGCGACAAGTCATTTTTTTGGTCATTGACGCTGATGCCGCCCCCACACCACGACACTGACCCCACAAAAGGCTGCTACTCAATCAACCCAACAATGAGCATAGCGTTCTCCACGTCGTCTCCATACTGGACACTTGTAAATAAACACACACTGACCAGGCCGCATTTCAGCAGATCATCCAGGTGCTGCCAATAAAGTCAACAGGAAAAGGAGAAAACACTGGTTGGCACTGGGAACTTTGGCACATTTCACCCCCCACCACACACACACACACACACACACACACACACACACACACACACACACACACACACACACACACACACACACACACACACACACACACACACACACACACACACACACACACACACACACACACACACACACACACACACACACATAATTGGCTGTGCTGCTCATCCCAAAAATGCATCATTACACATCAGACATCATTATAAAGAGAAGTGGAATGGACAGGCTTTCCAATGATATAAGACACAATGCTACACAAAGTACAGGAACCACATAGATATATGATAGAACAAACACTAATTTCCTCACTTTTTGTTGAGTTTGTTGTATGTTTATATATTCTTTTCTTCGTGTCTCTCATCTCGTCTCCAATGGGGACTGTGTTTCTTTTGTGAACAGGACATATACGTGTCTTTCCCATAACACATGGGGGGGGAAGAAAACACTTTCAAACGTGCTCACAGGGCCCTGCAATAAAGCAAAAGGTCTAAAACTGAAATTGAAATGGAGATTGGACGGTGTTACTGACAGTTATACCGCCAGCGGTAGAAAGAGACCTGGGGACTAAAAGTGGCAAACACCGGTTGTTTGATCATCCTCCTAATTATGTCGCTAACAATACCCACGATGCTTTGCACAGAATCGGCTAGAGAATATGCAAATAGGCACAGTGGCGTGTACTCTGAAGAGACGGGGAAGAGATGCAGCCGCATTGTGCCGCTCTCGGTTTTGAATTTCAAAAGAAAAGTGAACAGAATGGGGTTTTCTTTTTCTTTTTTTTGTATCGCCAGGAATTCTCTTTATAACCTTACGCATTAATTCTCCACATTACAATCAATTATAGAGATCTGAATAGCAGATTTATCTATGGAGGGAACATCTGGAGGAGAGGACTTCAATGAGACTCTCGCATCAAAAAGAGGACTCCTCTGCAGGGATGAAATGCAACGTGGCCACCAAAGGGCGGGAGGTAAGAGAGACAGGAAGGAGGGAGACGGGGGGGGGAGAGGGGGGGAGAGGGGGGGAGAGGAGGGGAGGGGCGGGGAGGGGAGGTGAGGGCGTGCAATTAGAACAGGAGAGGAGGACCGACTTGACGCAACTTCCTTATTGATGGCGCTGCATATTCAGCCTGTCGGCGCCGCTAACACGGGGGGACAGCCATCCGGGAGGAAGAGAAAACAAAAGCCCGCCGACGTGTCTGTCTGTCTATCTAACACGGACAGACGGACACGCCGAAACCGTGACAACCGTACAGAAACATCTGCACCTTGATTAACCTGTTTACCCTGGGGGGGGGGGGGTTTGGTCTTTTGCAAAAACGTAAAAGACGCTACAGAGGTAGTAGTTGTCGTGTCTACGAGGACCCTCGTGCCGCCGCCCACCGTCTGCCTTAATGGAACGGCGTGTGGTGAAACGCAACACCTCATGCGACGGGGGAGCCGCGGGGAAATAGGTCACGGCGGTCCACGCCATGTGGCCGTGTCTGCGCATGTGTGTTAGGAAACCAGAGTGAGACACAGGGGGGGACGCGCGCGTGCGTGCGTGTGTGTGTGTGCGTGTGTGTGTGTGTGTGTGTGCAAATGTGAGAGTGAACGAGAGAGATATAAAGCCAGAGAAAAGAACGACAACAAAGACATGGAACACACACGAGAGAGAGAGAGAGAGAGAGAGAGAGAGAGAGAGAGAGAGAGAGAGAGAGAGAGAGAGAGAGAGAGAGAGAGAGAGAGAGAGAGAGAGAGAGAGAGAGAGAGAGAGAGAGAGAGAGAGAGAGAGACACACACACTGATAAGAAACAGAAAGGCTGGCAGGCAGAGGCAAAGACATCGGGTTTCGTCGCCGTCAGATCACGTCTTTCTTCTGCAGCCCGTCTGTTTAATTATTGAAGCACCAGAGTCTGGGCGGTGGCCGGCGTAGGAGCTCTCTCTCTCTCTCTCTCTCTGTCTCTCTCTCCGTCTCTCTCTCTCTGTCTCTCTCTCTGTCTGTCTGTCCACCTCTCCCTATCGGTCTGCAGGGACGCCGACACCAGCGCTCAGTAAACCTTTTAACGGCACTACCAAACCTTTTCACCAAAACAAGGAGAGGCAGGGCTCAGAACAACAGAGGAGAGAGAGAGAGAGAGAGAGAGAGGAGAGGAGAGAGAGGAGAGAGAGGAGAGAGAGAGAGAGAGAGAGAGAGAGGGTCTGGAAGGCCATATGGATGGGCAGGGGCGAGAGGGAGTGACTTTGTCTCTGCCCTCACACATTGGTCTCCGGGGGGTGGGGGGGGGGGGGGGAGTCCAGAGAGTGTGCTAAGTTCACAGAGATGTAATAGTGTGTGTGTGTGTGTGTGTGTGTGTGTGTGTGTGTGTGTGTGTGTGTGTGTGTGTGTGTGTGTGTGTGTGTGTGTGTGTGTGTGTGTGTGTGTGTGTGTGTGTGTGTGTGTGTAAAAGTGCAGCCACAAGGAGAGAGATTTCTGGAAGAGTGTGTTTTAGTTTGTTGTTTTCACACACACACACACACACACACACACACACACACACACACACACAGACACAGACACAGACATACACACACACACACACACACACACACACACACACACACACAAACAGACATACACACACACACACACACACACAAGCACACACACATCACAGTTTTAGTAGCAACACTGTGAGAAAAGGGTGAGGGAATTTTACAAAAAAGAATGGTAAAAACTAGACCCTATAATTAATAAATTCAAATTGGGCTCAGCGGCTAACGTCGGGAGCTCTGTTGAACTTAAGATGTTGGATCCCGCTGGGATTCTGTGACAGATACACTACCTGCAGGGCTTGGGAAGAGTAAGTACAAACTTATTAAAAGGAAACCATCTTGCTTTTAAAATTGCACTGCAAGCTCTTGATGCAGTGTCTATTTCATTCAATGCCTTGTTGCCAACCAAAAAAAACCTCAACCTTATGCAAAAGTGTGCACTCCCCCCCCCAGTGACCCATCCCATAAGTAGGTTAGGTCAACTGGCTAAATTCCCATCTGGTGTAATAATGCGGTTCACATGATGACAGTATTACAGAGATTGGTTCAATAAACCAATAAATGTCCACAACATATGAGCAATTTCTATCAATATCAGTGTGTGTATCAGTGTGTGTGTGTGTGTGTGTGTGTACATCAGTGTGTGTGTGTGTGTGTGTGTGTGTGTGTGTGTGTGTGTGTGTGTGTGTGTGTGTAACACACCATGGGGATAATTTGATGAGTGCACAAGAATACACACACGAGACAAGCAACAGACACAGAACTGACTCGTGTGCATACGAAGCCTACACGCAACAAACACTACACACACACACACAAAGAAAAACTAACTCTCAAAGGGGTCTCACACACACACACACACACGCACACACGCACACACGCAGGAACAACACGCAGGCAGGCACGCACGCACGCACGCACAATGCAATGAGTAAGCGCCAGAGCCTGCCATCTCTCTGTGGACAGGAAGTACATTCCCGCCACATCATCTCAGAGTGCTTTTCATCACAATGCGACAGTGTGTCAGCTCCGGTGCCCGTCACCGCGACACAGCGCATTGATATTCACCGACCGTGTAGCAGCTCACAACACGGCGCCGCCGAGCGAGCCAGAAATATGACACCGCGAGAGGAACTTTCTCCCGCATTCACTTGGGCCTACAGCCACGGACGGCAAGGGTTTGTGAGCGCGCACACACATACACACACACACACACATACACGCACGCACACGCGCACATGCACACACACGCGCAAACGCACACACGCGCCGGGGCGTCGTGGCGCCGGGACTCGCACACCGAGGCATACATATATGTATGCCTGGAACATACATGCGCATGTGTGGAACGCATGCACGCACAAACTCACTCACTCCCATCCCTCCCTCCCTCCCTCTCTCTGTCTGTCTCTCCATCTCCTCCCTCCCCCCCCCCCCTCCCTCACCACCTGTCTATACATCTCTCACACACCTTCTCTCTACCTCCCTCCCTTACCACCTCTGTCTCACACTCACTCCCTCACACACGCACAAACACACACGCACACACGCACACGCACACACCCCCATGCACGCACCATTATACATAATGTATAACAGAGATAGCTTACAGAGCATTATTCACAAATGCCCACTTGGGTATACCTCTCAGTCGTACACCCCTGGTAAAGTACACACTTTCACTGCTTCAACGTACTGTAAGGGCCATGAGCACAGCTCCAAAACAGATGTTTCAGCTCACAGTCTATTCCCATCTCGGTATC
Source organism: Muraenolepis orangiensis (assembly GCA_027704905.1). Lineage (NCBI taxonomy): Eukaryota > Metazoa > Chordata > Actinopteri > Gadiformes > Muraenolepididae > Muraenolepis > Muraenolepis orangiensis. The sequence continues at coordinate 23,778,274 of CM051001.1, forward strand.
ATGTATGTGTATCTGTTGATATGTTATATATTTGTATACACAATATACTGAATATTCTCACTCTCTGTGTATACATTGGCTCCCCCGATCTCTCTCTCTCTCTCTTCCCGACAACCCATCAACCGCAATTACTGCGAGTGTCTGACTGACTGACTGACAGCGCCAAACGTGCATATATTTGCCCTAAACAAATCCAGCCGGCCCGAGGTATAAAAGTTGCATTCCCCATTCAGGGTGCAATAAGCATCTACTGACATGTTCAACCCTCAGGCAAGACGACAAGCAGCGGAAGACAACGTCAGTCATGGCTGTAGGAAGCTGGGGATTTGAGTCTAAGCAGCGCCTTGTTGGAATCTAACAACGCCTCCGTTTGTATCCGGCGCTTGGAGGAGGGAAATGAACCGAAAATGTTGCCGTGTTGTTTTAATCTTCATCATCATCTGACATTTCTCCCCCCCAAAAAAACAACAACCCAGAAGCACCCACTCCAGAAAAAGAAAACTCTGATTTTTTATTTTTTATTATTACTTCAGCGTAGCATGAGTGAATATTAGGGGTTTAGATTTTATGAATGCATTGCAGCGCGGGCGGCATCGAATATGAATTATTGATGATCTGGATGACTTGAAGGGGATATCAACTTGATGAGGAATCAAATTGGCAGCTAAAGTCAATCTCCTGCACAAACACCGGCTGTCGTTTCCGTGGGGCAGCAGGTATAATATATATGTATGTATGCCCTTGATGAAATTCCTCTCATAATCAAAGAGAGGCACACACAAACACTACAATTATCGGACCCTCTTCCTTTGTCGATTGGCGGCCCGCCCGTCAGCCAGACAAACAGAAGCCCTGAGCGTGAAAGCGAAAACACACACACACACGCACGCACGCACGCACGCACACACACACACACACACACACACACACACACACACACACACACACACACACACACACACACACACACACACACACACACACACACACACACACACACACACACACACACACACACACACACACACACACACACACACACACACACACACACACACACACACACACCGGCCGAGGTGCATGTGTTCAGTGGTGCAATTAAAGCAGTCTTGCTGCATGGGCGTGAGAGCGATCAGCCAAACCAGACTCTACAGGTATTCTCTGCGGAGAAGGACTTTCTGTGGATTAATCCTGGGGCCCGGCGTGTCGGGGGGGGGGGGAGGGGGGGGGCCGCATTGGCCGCCTCGGCACGGGCCGGCACTACCGGGCTTGTTAAACTTGATTTATTAGGCCTCAGTTTACTCTGGCTTTCCCAGGCAAGGCAAGGTCAACAGTAATGGTCCTCTGAATAGGAATAAATCCCCACCTAGCTGCATGGCCCTCATCACCTTTCCCCAGCCACCCTCCCGCTCCCATAAAACCCACTCCCACACCACCCCCTTAGTAACCAGCAGCATCACCCGGCTCATTCTAAATTGAAGCTCCTTCTGTGATAAAAGTGAGGCTTCTTCTTTTCTTTTCTTTTTTGTTGCCTAACCCCATCCTCCCTCTCGCAAGCCTCTAATACTGTGTGTGTGTGTGTGTGTGTGTGTGTGTGTGTGTGTGTGTGTGTGTGTGTGTGTGTGTGTGTGTGTGTGTGTGTGTGTGTGTGTGTGAGGAGGGGGATGAACAGTTGTTAAGACAATCAAGGATCTTCTTTTTCTAACCGCCCCCAGGCAAGACGAGGAGGAGGAGGAGGAGGAGGAGGAGGAGGAGGAGGAGGAGGAGGAGGAGGAGACATGGGGACAAGAAGAGTGAACAGGGCAGCTACAAACCCAGCATGATAACAAGCCACATTTGCACCTCCACACACACATCCACACATTTTGATGTAGCGCAACACAGCGCTCTCGCGCTCTCTCTCTCTCTCTCTCTCTCTCGTAAAAACCAAACAACCTAAAGTAACACAGCTAAAAACAACAACAGAAAACTCAAAAGATTCAACCAAACATATCCCCGGTCCAATCCACTGCACCAACTGCAAATACACCTCTCTATGAGACAATTGGATGTTTCAATCTCTGCCAATGTCTCACTCCATCTCTGCCATTTACTGCTTAACTTTGCTCTCACACTTTTTTTTTTTTTGGTTCCACTCAAAAAATACAAAATAGCAGCCACAGACACACAGGCTATTAGGGTAAACATATTTTGGTAAGCCATAAAAGAGGCAGAAGTTGAATAACAAGTTTCCCGTTTTTTTATTAGTTTTCATCCCATTCAGACTAAATGGCGTTGTCTGTCTAGCACCGGGAGTATAGCAACTCGCTGGCTTATCGGGAAAACAAAAGGCTTTACAGTGCTCTGCAATTTGTTCAGCAGGATCCACACCGCCTGATGCACCGAAAAGCATTTATCTACCTATATTCAGACTTATTTTCTGCTGCATCATGGCTAAACAGTGTTACTGGTGTATACAACATATTGCTAAACTTGTTGGAAATCTTCCATTCACAGGATGGGGGAATGATGAACAGTGTGTTGTGTGTATTGCTGACATTCACGTTAGACGTTAGAGGTGCTGGTTAGAGTAAAAACTCTGGGCTTGATTCTAGGCAACGGCGGTAAATTCCCAACAAGACATTGAAGTATGTACAGCACAGCAGTGACTTGGGGAGGCGCAGAGAGAGTTACGGAGAGAGAAAGGAAAAGATTGAGAAGGAAAGACTGAGAGAATCGTGACAGACAGATGGATAGACCAACCGGTTAGATGGATAGACCGACCGATCGACAGAGGATAAACAAAGGATCGCAGAGACACAGAGAGAGAGAGAGAGAGAGAGAGAGAGAGAGAGAGAGAGAGAGAGAGAGAGAGAGAGAGAGAGAGAGAGAGAGAGAGAGAGAGATTATTCTGCACAGTCAGGTGCTACTTCTGGGGTTGTAAGAAGCTACCATCTTCTCCACTTTGCCAGGGGAGGAATGTTAAAGAAGAAATAGAGAATCTTTATTGGAGCTTTGTCATTAAGTCTCATCAACAACTGCTCATCAACAACACACAATCTGCGTAGACTCAGAGCAATATAACTGCAGTTTCACATTTCTATCAGGGCTGGGCGTTAAAACGATATGATTAATTATAGTGAAAACCTTTAAACTTGATAGAACAAAGAATACAAAAAAAAAAGATATATACATATATATATATACATATATATATATATATATATATTGAAAAATGACATTATCGTTAAAACATTTGTCCATATCGCCCTAGTTTCTATCCTTTTTTTATGAATCTGATGTTGTTCTATTTGCAAGAACTAAGAATATGAGAAAACGCTTGTGTGTGTTGTTCTTATACTGTTTTACCACAAAGGAAAGGACAAATCTACAGTGCATTTATCCAAGGTACTGGTCATGACTGAATGCAGCGCATGTTGCCAGATCTTGTGGGTTATCATTTTTGTGCAATCCACAAAAAATATCAGCACTGCTGTTTGGTTTGAGGTCACATTGTGACATATATTAGATGCAATACATTCTGTATTTACTAAAAAAAAAAAGTTGAAAAAGGCACAAGCTTAGCACAATTTATTGTCAGTGATGTTCAAGATCATGCTGCGACGTTGAGCAAAGCGCCAAGCCTTTTTGATACAGTCAATAAACCCTCAATGAAGCTGGTAGCCAAGCAGGAAACGTTTATGCAACTTAAGCTGAAATTTCCAATTCCGCCGTCGTCTCTTCTTCCGTCTTCCAGCCAAGTGGTTAATAACAAACAGCCATTTCATTTTCCGCCACAAGCATTAAACAAAAATGTGACGCCTTAGAGACAACGCTTGTGATATTAAAATAAATCTCTGCACCGGTGTGTATAGTTTAATTTTCAGAAAGGTACTTTGGCCTCGAGCGTTCCTCCGAGCCAAAATGAATTGAATGTCAACGCAGAGCCATCGGAGTTATCTCACCCAATCCCAGCCGCTGAGCAACTATCTCTAAAAGCTCATTGTGCATGCAAATGCTACGAAATTGGAGAACCAAAGCAAGTGTAACGATGCCATTTTTGTAATGATTTCACTTTTCCCCTGTGAAACATTTAGACATAAAGGCTAAAGTTTCCGGCGCTTATTAAATGGGTTTTTTTGGAAACCGAGATTGGTCAATTACAGGGAGCAAATAACTTGGGTAAATTGTGGTTTCAGAGGCCTCGCGTGTTAATCTAAGAGGACCGGGAACAAAAGAGATCCTGTGGCATGCACTGTGTGAGGAAACGTTAAAGTGAATGGATCTCGCTGTCACAACACTGATCTCGCAACGCAACCATTTTAGGCTCTCGTTACAGTAAGTGGCCGGACCCGCTGTAACCCCATCTCTCTATTAATAACGTTGTGCCGTTTCGGCAAGGAGGTGTGTTCCATGTGTCCGTAACCACATCTAAGAGTTCCCACTCACACGAGGGTGGGGACGTTTCATGGCAAATAGTAACGAGAGTTGCAAGGCTGCTTCCCTTCGCCTGGAAGAGTTAAAAAAAAAAAAAGAAAGAAAAGAGGACTGAATCCTTTTTGATGGTCACATACATGCACACACACACAGTTAAATGTGTTTCTCTGCATTTAACCCATCCTAGAATTAGGAACAGTGGGCAGCAATTTTATAAACAGCGCCCGGTGAGCAGTGTAGAGGGTCTAGTGCCTTGCTCAAGAGCACCTCGGCAGTGCCCAGGTGTTTCAGGCACTTGACCTGGCAACCTTCTGGTTTCCAAGCAGAGGCCCAACAGACTGAGCTACTGCCACCTTATAGCCCAATAGAGTTTAGAAAACGGCGGCGGCGGCGGCGGGGATGGTGGCAACAGTTCTCATGTGCTACCGTTATCATTAAGCTATACCTCCCATGTGACTTCATGGCCAAGCACCCCCAAGTTTACAAAAACATGAATAATTATGCACTCCAACGTATTACACAAAAAGTATCAAGAACTAATACTTGTTATAATAAATAGCATGTATGTTCAAAATAGTAGGCTTACACACAGCGAGCGGATTTTCAATCATACTATTTGATTCATCAAACTAAATTCGCAAGAACTAATTAACAAATTACTTATTTTCTTTCTTCATAATTGCATTATCATTTTGTACACTCTAGTGGCAGCCTACAGAACATTAATGAGTAACTGAAAAATAATAAATATGAGAATAAAAGGATACTGACCAGACTTCCGATTCCCCATTCTTCTCGAAATATAATCAACAGATCCGAGATCATGACAGGGTAATTATTGTTTATTAAAGGGAGCTGAAGATCTGGAGAGTACCACGGGTCACTGATTAGATGACCTCCCTCGGCGAAGAAAGTTCCAGCGTGTAATGAGAAGCAACTCCAGGCCTCGGTGTCACCACACAGCATGGCTCGCCGGTATTGACCTTTGGCCTAATAACGTCACTTAATAACTTGAACGCACTAATATGAAAACACCCTGACGATACTTCATCTCTTATCACAATATCGATACTATATTGATATAGTAGATATAGAGCGTGTACCACACAGCCACCTCGTTTTGTGAAGGGACTCTGTATCTGTGCATGATTTACTTTTTCTTCCAGGAGGACAAGGTCCCCACCGTCTACGGCCCGGCTCCCCTTTCCCCTGGGCTCCGTCCTGCAGCCCCAGAGCCAGATAAATATTGATGGAGGATGCCTTCTAAAGCACTCACTTGCAAGAAATAAGAGAAAGGAAAGGAAGGGCAGGAAAAAAAGAAAAAACAAAAGGGGAAGAGGTCTAAAGAGAATGAAGGGAGTGACGCAAGGCCAGAGATGGAAAGCAAACAATGAGGGTAAGAAGGAAGGGATAGGAGAGAAGAGGAGAAAGGGTAACACTGTCGGAATATAGAATGGAGAGAAATACATTTCGACGAAAACACAGACTGGCTGAAACGCAACACTCCTATGAGATGTGCATTACCTTTCAACCAAAGCGTCTGGGCCCAGTTGTGTAATTGAACTAGGCATGAGAGAGGTGTACCCGTTAATCACCTTACCTTGAGGGTATTTTTCGCTACCCGAATCAACGGGCAGCACACACTTCTACACCAGAAAGACACGCCACTGTTCTGTGCCTTGATAAAAACGTACAAGCAATGGGTCCATCTCCCAGGACTGCTTATGATTGATACACAGATGTTCCAAATCTGCTTAGTTCCGTGTGACAGAATCTAATAAAGACGGGTCAGACACTTTTTCATATTCCACCGCTTTATTTCCTAACGAATTCGCTGACACTTTTGTAATGGGATTTGCCAGTGACTGCTGTTAATTGTATTGGTGCACACACCAAGTGCTTTAATCCCCCTGCTTATCACACACAGGGTTCCCCTGTGATCTCCTCTACATCCTCCATCGCCTCCTCCTCTTCCTCCTCAGCCTATTCCCTTTTTCATGTTTTCATCCTCTACTCATGTCATCAATCCTTTCTATCAAATTGAACAGCCCTTCACAGAGAAGGGGAAGTCAGTGACGCAATGGACTGGAGATATTTGCTCATTGGCTGCAAAGTTGAAAAGGTAAAACGGTTCATGATGTGCACAGACGTATTTTGATAGTCTTTACTGAACAACTGTGTCGTACAAAAGAACAAACCACAAAATAATATTTCATAAAGAGTGGAGAGGAGGAACAAGACAAAAGCACTGATGTCTTCAGTGTTGAATTGATTTATCTAGTTTTATTTTTAACTCATGTTTATGCTGATTTCTGGATTGAATTGTTAATCGAGTTGCTACACTCGGTAATGTAAAAGTTTTCTCTGTCTCGCTTTTATTCTTTGTAAATAATGGGAATACTTTCTGTCATTTTTATTCTTACTGGCCCACACTTAAAACAATAGCTCATTTGATCCTTAGAAACCATCAAGACATAATGCGTCGAAGTAAGATAAAGAGATGTGATTTTTATTGTCTAATTAATCCTGCCCATGGCCCAAGGTTATTTAATTTGTGAAAGATCATTAAAAACCCAGCATCCAGCAAATAGCATAGACGGTCTTAATTGACTCCGATTCGGGAGTGAGGTGTCGTAAAAGAAGAGCTCGCAATAATATCAGGCTGCGCAGACAGGCGAAGATGTTCCCGAAATTAGGCAAATTCTAACAGCGCAGGACTTTGTAATCGCCTCATAGGCAGTGGTAATAATTTACACACGGTGCCCACATGACATCCCACAAACAAAGCATTCATTTGTCACGAGGAACCAATGTCTATTGAGGTGACGCGCACAGCAAATAAGCTTTTATTACTTTGGGGGATGTGGTGTGATCGTTACAGTATGTCAACATTCGTTTTTATTTTACAAGGGCAGGCTGAAAAGAAGTGGGCGAAATTGATTTCCGGTGATCACACACGTCATTTTCCTTGAGACACTTGCGGGTTTGGTGTGTCACCAATGCACCAAACTCGCAAATGGATTTTAGAGCAAATTAGAGTTTGATCACAAGGAATGATTCAAAAAAAGAAATAATATGATTGCCATCACCACAGAAAGGTGGCAAGGACATATTTGTATAGGGCCATTTATATGAAACCATTATTCAAAAAATGTGAATCCAAGATGTGGGAATCATTTGAAACCCACTTCCTCAGTGAGAACGCACAGCGTTATCTCTAACAAATCGATTGACCAAAACATGCCAGTATTTATTGTTATAAAACACAAGTTTTGTCTTGGTTCACCTCTGAAATGAAACCTTTAAAAAACACCACCATCATCTTAACATTCGTCTTAGTCAAGGAGATGGGGCATTACAGAATCGGTTATCTCAAAGATCCATCCGTCATTTAATTCATTAGGCTGCTTCCCACAACCAGCCAGCGATCGATACATGCAGGGAGCTAGCCGGGGAGTGTCATAGATATCACCGTGATAATTCTGAATATTAAGCTCAATTTTATCTGCAAATGCCACCCAACCTTCCACACCGCAGACCATCTATATTCCTTAGGCATCCCGCTGACAAGATTCATGTTTTCTAATAAATAAATAAAAACTCCATCCCTAGACTACCCCTAGTCTGGCCCACTGCCTGAGAATAATATCCTTCGAGGAAGTATTTATTGAACCTGGAGAGAAATGGCACAGTGCCATCGTCCGCCGAACATAACAAAACACCATAGACAGTAATCAAAAGAAAGGGAGAAAAAAAATGCTGAACCCCACTCCATCCTCTTCAGAGGAATAACGAGATTCAGCGGGCCAAAGCAGCCCAAGTTTGAGCTGCTTTGCTTCCTCCTCCCCTGTGTCGGTTTCCTTCAAAGCTCAAATGGCCAACAGCCGCCTCACTGACCGGCATATTACAAAAAAGCCTAATTTAATGTGAGCATTACTTCAGGGAATAATATATGCGCTTGATAATGAAGAAAAGCTGCCCACAATGGAATGTTTCTCAAGTCGGGACATTACTTTATTTTCTTCATCCCGTCCTGCCTCCTTCCTTCCTTGTCTCTCGATCTGTCCCCCCTCCCTCCCCTCCTTCTCTATGCCTCTCCCCCTCTGTCTGCATTCTTTCTCTATTACTTAACCAGGCAGAATCCTATTTTGTGTGTGAGCATTGCGCACATACTGATCTCAGCGTGGCTGCATGAGCTGCATTCCTTGGGCTTCCCTAAGCTTGGGAGAAACTAATACATCTAAAAACGCCTGCCCTTCTCCTCGCACGCTGGGGATTAGGCCTCGACAGGAGCCACGGTTTTACATGGGGAGAGGATAATACCGCGGATATGGAACCCTGCTTCTGCTACATCTGCAACGGCTGTGTGGGACACCAAACTAAAAAAAGGCCACTAGTGCCACACTGGCTCTGCAGGTGAGAGCCATGCACTGAAAACCAAACAGTAACATGTTTTTTACAACCAAGTTTCTCCTGTTGCCAAACCTCGGCCCGTACGATATTCAGGAGCCGCCAGAGGCCTTCGACAGCTATTCCAGTGTTAAGGGTCAACACAATTACATTTGCCTCGATCGAAAAGGCGTGGTTGTGTGATGATATTGATGCTATAGAACAGGGGTCCCCAACCTTTTCTGCACTGCAGAATATTAACAATTTTGTTGCGGACAACTTGCCAACTCTTTCAAACCATTATCTGCCCACTTGGCAAATAATGCACCAGCGATTCGTGGATTTTTCTTTTCATTTCGTTTTGAAATTTTATATAGCGATGAATATATATTGCAATGAAGCCATTGCTTGATGTACGTGTCGTTGTGTTGTGCTATTCAAAGAAGCTTTAGTTTCCTTATGTTTCATCTCGGCCTCCTGCCATCTCCGTCGTTGTCATCAATGTATTTTATCTTCCCTACCTTCTCCAAAGAAACTATCCAGCGAAGCTTTGATAGCTAGCTGCTGAACGTAGTTTCGGTCAGTGAGCGGTGACCGACTGATGACCATGTGACCGACTGATGACCACGTTACCTTCTGATGACCACGTGACTGACTGATGACCATGTGACCGACTGATGACCACGTTACCTTCTGACGACCACGTGACTGACTGATGACCGACTGATGAGCAGGTGACTGACTGATTACCGACTGATGACAAACTGATGAGCAGGTGACTGACTGATTACCGACTGATGAGCAGGTGACTGACTGATGACCAGGTGACTGACTGATGACCAGGTGACTGACTGATGAGCAGGAGACCGACTGATGACCAGGTGACCAACTGATGACCACGTTACCTTCTGATGACCACGTGACTGATGACCGACTGATGAGCAGGTGACCGGCTGATGACCATGTGACCGACTGATGACCAGGTGACCGACTGATGACCACGTTACCTTCTGATGACCATGTGACTGACTGATGACCGACTGATGAGCAGGTGACTGACAGATGACCAGGTGACCGACTGATGACCACGTTACCTTCTGATGACCATGTGACTGACTACCGACTAATGACCGACTGATGAGCAGGTGACCGACAGATGACCAGTTGACCGACTGATGACCAGGTGACCGACAGATGACCAGTTGACAGACTGATGACCAGGCGCGCAGGTGTTTGTGGGCATGACAGGCGTGACGAAATAAGTTCAATGTTATTCACACATAAACTGCCTATAATGTTATATTATAATAATATAATTATATAATTATTATATAATTAGAATATTTTTTATTATTCCGTTTTTTCTTTTGATGATTATTACAGCTGTTATTTTCTTGATTGATGATTCATTTTTTTAATATACTGTATATATATAATTATTGAATACCATTTTTTTTTATCTCTCCCCCAAATCACATATTTTCCTGCGGCGGGCCGGCCCCGGCCCGTCCGTGGCCCAGTGGTTGGGAACCAACAGTTACAGAACACCGTGCTTTTGTAATCCCGGGAACTGCACTGATGTGATTCTTGGTCTTCTCTGTGACTTTCCTACTTCTCTAGTTGAACAGTCAGATAGAAGTGAGCGCCCATCTCGCAGTGTCTACAAGTTTCTCGTTCTGCTCTGCCCACACAAGCACCTGTAGCAAAACTCGGGCCGTCCACCTCCACAGGGAATCCCTCAGCTATTCAGCAGCAATGTCCTCGAGAGGTTTTTTTCCAGTGCTCTTTCCTCCGCTTCATATGGAGAGAGTACTGGGACAAACCGTGTTTAAACTCAGGTGGCGTTGGTTTAGAAGCTCACGGGCTGCTGAGAGAAACACGCAAAACAAACATTCACGCAACCGGTGCACATCTCCGTCTGAAATGACTGCACACGTGTAATTAAAGATGTTTGTTTTCCATTAGGTTACATGTACAGTACATTTATCCCAAAAAACCCAACAGATGTTGCCTGCCTCTAGCTAAAGTGTCAGAAAGCCAGATGTGTACCAGTGGACCCAGTATCTTGCAGTAGAGTAGAGTGTAAGACGTGTAACAGTTTGAGCGCACAAGCCGAGAGAGAGAGAGAGAGAGAGAGAGAGAGAGAAAGAGAAAGAGAAGGAGTTGGCCAGTATGCGGATCCGAGTACTCACAATCACCAACACACGTGTGTGCTGAGACAAACCTAGGCCGGCCTCTTCATTTGACCCTGTCAATTAAACTGCGGTTGAAAACGTGAAAAAAAAAAGAAAGACGATGTGAACGGTAAAAAAAACAAAACCAGCCGCCCCGCGTATCGTCAAGCGCAGACACGGCCGAGCCAATTACTTTCGAAAAAGGCAAACGGGCATCGCCTCGCTTCAAACTCCGTGGGACGTGGTGTTATTTGGGTGTACTGTTGTTGGGGTGGTGGTGGTGGTGGTGGTGGTGGTGGTGCAAACAGCACAGGTGTGTGCGCGCGGCATTCTATCATCGTTATATACACACAATTGGGCTTAAAGTAATTGCGAGAGAGTCCTATTGGGTTTGTGCTGAGCTGTGTCAGTTAGCTCTGCCTTTCAAACGGCGCTGTGTCGACGCCTGCGGGGCTAGCATCGTGCAAAAAAGGTGTGTGTGTGTGTGTGTGTGTGTGTGTGTGGGGGGGGGGGGGGGGGTCAGATCTTGTGGGTTGGAGCCTGCATGCCTGCGAGGGCTAATAGTATCCAGCTAGTATCCAGCTACGGACCTGGATCCAATGGAGGTGGGCGGCGTCGGATGGCCAATAGCTGGTGGCTTTGCATCTTGCACGCTGTTACGTGAACACACACACACCGGGATGCATTGTTCACTCAGTTTAGTATCTGGAATGGAGCTCGATTTGAACTACGATAAAAGGTTAAAAGCGTATGGGAAAAGTATGTACAGAACATAAAGTAAAAAGGAGACCGTTATGTTTTTGTATGAAGATGGAAATGCATCAAGGTTTTCGATATTTTTGCATTTAGCTTTTTCGTAGTTTCGATTTTTCAGGACAAAAATCATTGTATTTCCGATCAGACGCCAATTGATCTCAGCCACATTTTAATTAGATTCAAATGTTTTGCTTTTAACACAGAAAACAAATGCCACTAATAGCATCTCTACCACTTTGTCAGCACATTTGCAATATAACCCCGTCGGTTGAGCAGGCTAACTCCCATACGGGCATACACCCACGCATTTTCACAACCATAGTTGGGATACATATGAACACACTTATTTTTAGTATTGTTAGTATTGTTCATATTTGTTTT
>CM051001.1:23792889-23820389 GCA_027704905.1 Muraenolepis orangiensis
TGTATTCATTTATTTCCTGGTCCCATACAGTATGTGTGTGCTTGGGGCGTGCGTGTATGTGCGTGTGCGTGTGTGTGTGTGTGTGTGTGTGCGCGTGCGTGCACATTCATTCAACTCATTCAACATGGAAGTCAGAGAGAGAGAATCAGTCAGCCAGGAAATATACAATACAGCCGATAGGTTTTCTCAAAGACTAACAGCCCCACGAAAATGAATGAAGGGGGATTTTTCTTTCACTTTTTAAAACAGGAGGGGGGAGAAGGGGGAGGAAGGGGGGAGGGGGAGGAGCCATACTGGCTAACGGCACCAGAGACAGACTTGAGATCACCACAACTGCCCATGCGCACCTGAGCATCGACAACGGGAAGCTCCTCTCCACTGCGGTACCCCACACAGTCAGCATCTCAGGGAATGGGGTGGGGGGGGGGGGAGGACCTGCGGGAGGCCAGGCTGTCTTCGTGTCAGTTGGAGTAAAATGGCTGGCCTCCTTCTTGAGCTCCCCCATCAGCCCTTGGAGCGCTCCTCTTGCCGTCACGTCCCGTCCCCCCCGCCATGGTAAATATTTGGAAGGCGCAACTTGTCAAATGGCTCTATTTAGATCTGGGCTCGACATTCCAAGTCATGTTCCCCCGTCCCCCCGTCCCCCGTCCCCCACTTCAGAAAAAACAGATTGTCTCATTCAAGGGGAGACTTGAGCGATGTCCTCATGCGCATCCCGGGAGACTTCTTTCATCTCGTACCTCTGCTGCTGTTATGTTGCGTGGTCAAATTAGATATTTAATGCCACTTAAACTTAGCCTACCCCCGTGGGCTCCGCTCTTACTGCAACATACTGGGTCCAAAGTCACGTTTTTTGAAGTAGCGTGGAGGTGGAATATAACTAATCAAATAAATGAACCGCTCCATAAACTGCACACTCGCACTAAAAAGCCCTGAACTTTGTCTCTTTGCACGCTTTGCACTTTTATCCTTTTAACACCACTGGTCCTCCCCCACTGTCATCTATCCTCATCCATTATGGTATGGATTTTATTTGCATCACTTTATGCATCATTGTGTCCTTAACATTTTCACCTGCCTGTCTCCTTCAGTAGCTTTTACTAATGTGCCCCGCTGCGGCAAAGTGAGTCCCCCCCCGTCCCCCCCCCCGTCCCCCGGTGCGACGAAGATGAACTGAACTGAACCACCGCAGTGCGTTGCACTTGTCGGAACACAAAAAGGTCAGATTATGAATTTCAACCAATTATTTGAAAACAAAGAGCTGATGCCTCTGCATCCCGTGCACTTTTCTGCACTGTGCAGCACTTTGGATATGCGATACTGCGACATGCATGGGCATAGGCGGTATTTTCCAGATTCATGGGCGGCCACGTGCTCTCCCCCCCCCCCCCCCCCCCCCTGATCTGATTCGGACTGTGCTTTACTGAAAGGCAACGTGTTAATCCGTTGTTTTAAAACCTTCACTCTGAGCTGACTGAGCGTGGTGTTAGGTGTAAGGTGATGCCTCACACCGCCCTAAAGAGACTGCTGCAAGGGAAATGATACCGGTGTTATGTTATGGTGTTATGTCCACCCCTCAAAACTACTAGACTGAAATCAAAACACAACTAGGGCAGTTCAGACTTCTGTTTCTTTTGTGGGGTTTTTTGTGATTAATAGTGTGTTTGTGTATTTGTGTATTTGTGTGTGTGTGTGTGTGTGTGTGTGTGTGTGTGTGTGTGTGTGTGTGTGTGTGTGTGTGTGTGTGTGTGTGTGTGTGTGTGTGTGTGTGTGTGTGTGTGTGTGTGTGTGTGTGTGTGGGGGGGGGTGTGTGTGTGTGGGTGTGTGTGTGTGTGTGGGGGGGTGTGTGTGTGTGTGTGGGTGTGTGCCTGTGTGGGAATGAAGACAGAGGTATAGCATTAAAAAAACACAGCATCTTATAATAAAATGTCACCATCGTCTTTTGGAGATTGATGTACAGCAAACATGCAAGGTAGGAGATGTTGCACATGTCTACTGCACAGCACAAAGCAAGTCGTGCTGCATGCGGTATCTCCTAATGACAGCGGCATGCTAATGTGCCATTGGTGGCGGCTTGATAAATGTAAATAAAACCTGACACATGTCACCAGAGGGGGGTTGAGGGAAACGCAGAGAAGGAGAAGGAGGAGGAGGAGGAGGGGGGGGATCGCAGAGGAAGAGCACAATGGAGACACTTCTATTTATGGAGGCAAGAAGCCTCAGAATGACAGACATGTGCTCTACACAGAAACATCTCCCCACAGAGGCGATAAGTGCAAAAACAAAAATACACACACACTTTTATCCAAGGCACCCATGGAAGTTGATGAAGTTAACAGTGTGTGTGTGTGTGTGTGTGTGTGTGTGTGTGTGTGTGTGTGTGTGTGTGTGTGTGTGTGTGTGTGTGTGTGTGTGTGTGTGTGTGTGTGTGTGTGTGGGTGGAGGGGGCACTTGAAGGGAGCCCCGGGCTGCATCTTACCAGCACACACGCATATCTATAGGTACTGCACGACTGCACGGTGACACGAATGAGTCGATATACAGCGTGACCCTAAACCAAATGTACTCGAATCCCCCCGCCCCTCTCAAATAGTTTTGACAGCCTTAAAAAAACACAACACAAGAGACACCTTGTTTGGGTGGCAATCTGCAATGTACTGGCGTTGAACCCACTTCTCCGCGAGGAGAAGCATTCACCCGCAGGGAAGGTGGGGCTGGAGAGATAAGGGGTTGGAAAGGTGTGGCGCTGGGGACATTACCGGATGGCCTAAAGGGAACACCTGGGTTGGGTCTTAACAGCCTACATATCTATAGGAAGCACACAGCCCCACAGCTTGGTGTGTCGCCTGACAAGCGAGAGTCAATATGTATTCGTTAACAAAATGTTACTGCTGGGTGTCAGCTGTTGTGTCTCTCTCTCTCTCTACATAAAAAAAAAACCCAATCACACACACACACACACACACACACACAGTGCCAAAAATGGAAAGTGTGCCACGACGGGGTGACAGCAAACATCTCCCTGTCTGTCTGACGGGGGACTATGAAAGTGTGCAGATAAAACGTCAATCTGTCCTGCGACATCTGTCAAAACATTACAATCTCGCGCGTGGATGTGCGGCAGACATGTTTTTGGCACGGTTACGGCGTCTCTACTACAGCTTGAGGATTTTAACCGGCACCTCACTGAAAAGATGAATCTTGAAAGAAGCTCTTCGGACTCAACAACAAACACTAACGGGGCCCGGCCGTATTAGCCCGCATAGTCAGTCGACCGTCTGAGACATCAATTATAGTCGAGGGTGCCGTTCGATTGGAGAAAAGGAGATATATTATTTATTTTTTTTCAAACCACGATTTTTCAACGTCCAGTGTTATTAATGAACAGGCTAGTCTGGGCTAATTCCGCAGCAGTCAACTTGTCACCAAAAAGCCAACCGCCTATCACTGCAAGTTGACAGCAGCCACGGGGCCCAATTATGAGATGAAAGAGAACGCTTGGAAAGAGTGCCGTTTAAGGACTTTTAAAACACTGGTATTGATGATGCGTTGCAGAGGGTCTTTCCCAATCCACACCGAAGTTCTGTACCAGGGCTCCCCTCTCTACTGCCGCTAGGGCTGAGCGATACGGTATGGAGATCATCATTTTGACAGATATAAGAAGGCCAGTTCCCTCATAAAGGACTGCAACCACCCTGGGCACCAACTCTTCTCCCCCCTACCGTCTGGTCGCCACATTACGCAGCATCCGTACAAGTACTACCAGGTTCTAGGATCGTTTTTATCCACAGGCAGTGCACCTTCTGAACTGCTAGGAGTGCTGCATCTATTACTATCATAACATTGTCATTAACATTACACTGTCAGACTTTGCTGGACTTTCTGAACTCACATTCATTGCTCATCAGTAACTGCACTGTTCTGCACTGTATTTATAATGCTGGTGCACTACTGGCACTTTAAAATGCTTTTAAATGCGTTTTGCACAATATAACACACATACATATCATCCATCAATCACTTTATTGTTCTTTTTATGTTCATTTTTAATTTCATTGTGTATAGTATTCTTATAGTATTGTGGATTAGAATACCATACAGCCAGAGGGAATGGGGAGCAAGCATTCCATTGTACTTGCAAATGGCAAATCAAATGATTGAATCTTTAGATTTGATTAGATTCTAATTTATTGTTCAGTGTACAGCACAAGTACAGCACAGCGAAAATAATTTGGCATCTAACCAGAGTGCAAACGTTGCAGTAAAGTGCAGGTAATATATCATTTACAGTTTAGAGTGGCTAAAAGACAGTCCACAAGGTATAAAAACACTTAAAAATAATAAAATTACGTAGAGTATGTGTGAGATATGTGCATAATTATATATATAATTATATATATATATATATATATATATATATATATATATATACACATACATACATACACACATACACACAGGTAAGTATACAAGTATTCAACAGGTAGTGATCAGGGGTATGCAATTATGAAAAACAGGATACATATATATAAATGTATCTACAGCAGGTAGTGGGCAGGGATATGCAGTTCAATCAACAGTTGAAGATTAAAATATATACGGCAGGTACAGTAAAAATGTTGAAATATACACGCTATCATACAGGTATGTTATCAATAACTATGTAAACTATAGGTAGAGATAGGTAGTTATGATTACAGTGCAAGGCAGTCGAAGACATTGATGGTGATGTATTATTATTATAGGATATATTGAGCAGGGGTGGGGGGCGGCAGTAAGGGGGGGGGCTGTCATCGTGGTACAGAGTTCAGAGAGATGACAGCTGAGGGGAAGAAGCTGTTCCTAAGCCTGCCTGACATCTAACAAAGGTTTCTATAGCGCCTCCCGGAGGGGAGGAGGGCAAACAGTCCATGCTTGGGGTGAGAGGTGTCTTTGACAATTTGTTTTGTGCCTTCCTCAGACACCGTTTGCGGTGGGTAGTGTTTATTGCAGGGAGGGGTATTCCAACGATGCGTTGGGGTGTTTTCACCACCCTCTGCAGCGCTTTACAGTCGGAAACAGTGCAGTTGCCGTACCACACTGTGATGCAGTTGGTGAGTATGCTTTCGATGGCACGGTATAAGTTCACCAGAATCTGAGGGGACAGGTGGGCTTTCCTCAGTCTCCTCAGGAAGAAGAGATGCTGGTGAGCCTTCTTTACCAGTGAGGGTATTGAAGGACCAAGAGAGGTCCTCAGAGATGTGGACCCCCAGGAATTTGAAGCTGGAGACACACTCGACCTCCACTCCGTTGATGAGGATGGCGCCAGCTCTGGTCTTCCTGAAGTCCACGATGAGCTCCATGGTCTTCTTGGTGTTGGGCCAGGTTGTTGTCAGTGCACCACGCCACCAGGTGCTGGACCTCCTCCCTGTAGGCTGCCTCATCGTTATTTTTGATGAGGCCCACCACCATTGTGTCATCTGCAAACTTGATGATGGTGTTTGTACCATGTAGTGCAGGAGTGCAGTTGTGGGTGAACAGGGAGTAGGGGAGAGGGCTCAGCACACAGCCTTGGGGGACGCCGGTGTTCAGGGTGAGGGTGGAGGAGGTGAGATGGTCTAACCTGACTGACTGGAGTCTGTTGGTTAAGAAGTCTAATAACCAGTTTTAAACAGAGGGGTTAATGTCAAGATTCTTGGTTTTCATGTGGTTTGAAGAGGAGTTTGGAGGGGAGGATGGTGTTAAATGCTGAGCTGAAGTCGATGAACAGCCTTCTCACGTGGGTGTTACTCTCATCCAGGGGAGAGCGGAGTGAAGGGCTGAGGAGAATTGAAGATATTGCGATGGCCATATGATTCACTACCTGTGGGAATGATTTCTGCTTTATGCTTTTTGCATATGACTGACTCATGACTGAAATCACTATATCATTAAGTGACATTTGTTGGGGTCTGCACCAAACAAACAGTTTTCTTACATCCAGTGAAAAAAAATGTGCCGGCCAGGGCATCTCTGCAGCACTACAGTACGTCATGTGTAAAGGTGTTACACGTTTTTATCAAAGAATTGCAGCTCCTGCCCTTTTGAAATTGTACTTGGCCATATATAGTGATTTGTTTATTGTTCAGCCCTCACCCACCACACTGAGGACAATACATGAAAAGTACAATTTGTAGCTAGTTGCCATGGTATATCTGGAATTATGAGTATGTCCAATGCTGGTTTAGCGCACACAGTAGCACCGGCTCAATCGTATAGTAGTAGAGTTTTTGATTACATGTGGGGGGTGCAAAAGAAAATGCACCTGGTTGGTCTTCCCAGGCGGCCTCTGGTCCAATCGCCTCTGCTCATTATCCCCTTAACGCTGCCAGCAATCAGACTAATCCAAATACAGCTGGTGCATGGAGATGCTTAGAGCAGCCAGCAACACAGTCTCTGCTAGGTAGAATATACTCCTATTTCCACTAAATGTATGCTTCCAGTCCCTGATGACACCTTTCTGGGCAACGCAGCAGAGCTGAAGCTGTTGCAGTAACCGTGTAGAATATGGAAGAAAATGTCCCGCGCATCCAACCACTGCTGTGAGATGGTGAGTAACTGTGGAGAAGGTCCTTGGAGGTTGTTCATTATCTCTGGTAATCAGTGAGCTGGGAGAGAGACCATGTTCTGGCCACACACAAAAGAACACAATTGAGGACAGGGAGATATATATAGATATATATATATATCTATATATATAGAGATATATATATATATATATATATATATATATACCTCAGAGATCTCCTCCTGCTTCTCCAAACACGGAACGATTGGCCATCGCTGAGGCAATAACACTTAGTAAACACTACGTATACACACAGCCATCTTTGGTCACGAGCTAAAGTGCATCCAGATGGCTAGGAAATATAATTAATTTTTGTGATGCAAACAGGTCAGGGTTGAAAAAAAAAAAAAAATAAAGGTTTTAAAAACCTTCCTCTGAAATGTATTTATGTATTTTTTTATGTATTATCACATTATTTTAATTCTGTAAAGTGTCTTTGAGTGTCACGAAAAGCGCTCTGACACTCCCCTTTAACCAGGAAATGATATTTTAAGTATAGATATTGCACTGTTGGAAACATTTGTTTTGTTAACTCTCCGTTGTTAACGGTGTTAAGAACCAAAAGAGAGTGGAAGACAGATTTCTAGATTTCTGTTACATATGCTTTAGTCAGAAAACAAGTGCAAAAGTCAAATGAATATTTTATCTTTGTTAATGTAAACTTATGCACGAGCGGTAATGCACTGAGGAAATTACGCGTATCACCCACAAAGGAACCCATCCTGTTCAAATAATGGGCCCGTCCATCACTATTATTGACACAAGTCCATACATTGTGCGAAACGACGGCATCTGCAACACTCCTGAATGCAATCGATCTGTAGATCCTCGGCCGAGTCGTGTTCCGCCAGTATTTGTTGTGTTCTTGATCAGGCCATCAGGGTTAGATTCATTCATTAGGTGACAAGATTTTTCAAAACCCCCACAACGGGAGCCGAAAACATGTACTGCAGTGTTTCCCAAAGAGTTAGACTCCATTTGTTGCGGGGAGGGGGGGGGAGCTTATTTTACAGAAAGGTGAAGAGTTCTTTTATGTACCCACTCCACATCTAAATATTTATTGCGTAGGAAGTAATACAAAAACAACATTAGACCAGTGAAGGTGGCAGGTGTACATTTCTTTTAAATAACTAAAGTTTTTGTTTGGGCTTAAAGGGGACTAGAAAGACAATTAGCATGTTCTTGCTTGAGTAAATAAACACAATTTACTACTTGTGTTGTTAACTGTTTGGGGAACGGGCTAATTGGGGAAGAGGAGCTAATTTAGAGAAAATGTTAATATGTGTAAAATGGAAACAATTAAGTTTTCGGTTGCCTTCTTCTGGATCAGTGCTGGTGGAAACCCCCCTTGTTTCTCAAAACATGTCTGGGTAATTCCACTGAGAGAGTGTGTGTGTGTGTGTGTGTGTGTGTGTGTGTGTGTGTGTGTGTGTGTGTGTGTGTGTGTGTGTGTGTGTGTGTGTGTGTGTGTGTGTGTGTGTGTGTGTGTGTGTGTGTGTGTGTGTGTCTGGCAAACCTCATCTCATTGATTAAAAGAGGAAACAAAAGCAATTAGAAAAACTTAATGTTGGCAATAGGTCCCTTGCAATACGATTGCAGTTGTTACAGATATGGATTCTAAGTGCTTAGTTCTGTTTCTTCAAAATCAACATTTTTCATTGAATGAACGCGTTTTTCCACACGTGTTTATTTCATAAGTCAGTTTTCAAGTCATGTTGTTGCTTGGAAGCTGGACTTAAACATGTCGGGTGTACGAGACGAAAAACACAGTCTGAAGATATGAAGAATAAGACCCAATAAGGTCAAAGTTGGAGACTTGAAATGCATCTGGCCATGCAGATAAGGAAAGCCTTTGTACAGAGAGTGTGTGTGTGTGTGTGTGTGTGTGTGTGTGTGTGTGTGTGTGTGTGTGTGTGTGTGTGTGTGTGTGTGTGTGTGCAAGACGCTCAATATAAAGGATTACATGCAAAAACACGACGTGCTTAGTAACAGTCGTAACAGCCAGAAAAAAGTAATCAATTTTTTTTGTTGCTATCTTCCTAACAGACAAACGGGGGTGAAAACACAAAACCTCCGGTCCATCTTCGAGGGCGGAGGTAACAATCGTTTCCCCGTCGACACAAACCAAACGGACGTGAAATTGCTCAAATTAAGAGACTCGGTCAGGCGACATGTTTTCACCGATACCGTTTTCACACTGGGCTAAAGTACGGTATTCGCGGCGCTGCAAAACTAGTTTCACTTTGCTTTTGCTTTCACACTGGCAAGTAATGCGCATTCGCTACCCAACTAGTGCGCATTAACTAATCCACCTTGGGGTAGGTGGTTTCGATCCCGAAGTAACTAGTTCGGGTGCAAAGCAAAAAAAACGCTACTGCTAATACGGGAGTCGAGGGGGGGGGGGGGGGGGGGGGCTTGGACTGATTAAACCCCATACAGCCAGGGCTGGCTTATGGTAACCATGCGTGGGAAACCGGCGGCCCCACCTGAAGCAAGGGCATCCTCCGTAATCAGTGTGTCGTTTACTGACTCTCATTTGCATCCGCCGTAATGCCAGTGATCAAGGCCTCGGAGCGTAAAACAAAAATATAAAAAAAAATTAAAAAACCCTGCAATAACCCCGGAGAAGTGTTTGGTGAACAAAGGCAAATAACCGGGCCACACACATCATTATGCTCCTTTCATATCTCATTAGAATAGCTCCAAACGGGCTTTTTCCTCTGAGGGGGGGGGGGGAAGAGGGGCATCCGAAAGGGGTTACGCATGTCAGAGTCTGCATCACAACACTCTAATCCCAGACCATCGGACGCGCACACACACACACACACACACACGCAAATATGCATGCGGACACACACACACACACAGGCACACAAACAGACATGCGCGCGCACGCACACACACACACACACGCACACACACACACAATCAGGTCTCCAATCAAGCCAACAGATCGACGGACCCAATCAATGAGAACGCTGTCCGCCGATCCGAGTTGAGAGAAAAATGACAAAACAGGCTCATTTGACGGCGGATACGGCGAGACGACGCTCGCCGTGTCCGACGGCGCTCGATGGGGGTCGTTAAGGCCGTCGTCCGTGATTATTCTGTCGGGAGAAATCGGAGCGGTTTAAGAAAAATCACACATATCACCGCAAAGCTAATGATATGCGGTCAACGGAGCCTTCTTCCTTTCTTTCTTCCTTTCTTTCTTTCTTTCTTTCTTTCCCCCCCTCCGAACAGAGAGAAAGCAAACACTTGTCCGTCACGCTACAGGCGCAGCCACGCTTTCCCCTTTCCCCCCCCCACCCTCTTCCGCTCTGGTTTAAAACAGCTGACGTTAATAACAAAACTGATGAGAAATTTATTAGGGGGAAGGGGGGAAGGGGGGGGGGTGGGCGATCCGGCCCTCCATCGCTGAGCGGCCGCCTTAATTAAACTGTTGCCTCTCCGTTTTCATTAGGCCTTCGAGTGCCTCGCTCTCGGGGGGGGGGGGGGGAACCTAAAAACAAACACCGACGACGTACGAGTGTGCGCGGATGAGGATGCAATTAAACGGCTCGTTTTACTACCCGTTGGAGTCTGGGCGCACGGTGGCGGTGGCGGTGGCGGCGGCGGCGGCGGCAGAGAAAGAGCGGTGCAGAGCGGTGCTAGCTCAGTCAGAAGAGAGGAAACACACACGACCTGTTGTTGCAACACAAGAAGAAGCTAACGGGGCGAAGGGGATGGGGGAGGGCTAGACAGAAGGAGCGAGGGGAGGGGGGGGGAGGGGGGAGGGGGAGGGGAGGGGAGGGGGAGGGGGGGGAGACACACACGTGACAGTCCAGAAGGTGGCTCTACGCTGGAGTGTAAAGTGAGAATTGCGCTTGTCGGGATCGGTTAAATCGCACCCACCGCTGAGAGGGAGGAGCAGGCTGGAGGAGTGCAATAAGACAGTTCACTGCTCCCCGTCTACTTGTGTTCTCTCCCACTGCTTCCCTGCCCCGAGATCCCTCCCTCTTTATTACTCTCTCCCCCCTCTCTCTCTCTCTCCCCCCCCTCTCTCTCCCTCTCACTCTCTCTCCCTCTCACTCTCTCTCACTCTCTCTCCCTCTCACTCTCACTCTCTCTCTCTCTCTCCCTCTCACTCCATCTCCCACTCGCCTTCTCTCTCCATCTCCCACCCTTTCCAGCTAGCTCTCTCTGCCTCTCTCTCTCTGCCTCTCTCTCTGCCTCTCTCTCTGCCTCTCTCTGCCTCTCTCTGCCTCTCTCTCTCTCTGCCTCTCTGCCTCTCGCCCTCTCGCCCTCTCCAGCTCTCTCTCTCTCTACCCCTCTCACTCTCCAGCTCTCTGCCTCTCGCCCTCTCTCCATCTCTCTTCCCCATCCCATCTCTTGCTGCCTCATGTGCCATCTCTCTCTCTCTCTCTCTCTCTCTCTCTCTCTCTCTCTCTCTCTCTCTCTCTCTCTCTCTCTCTCCCTCTGTGTCTCTCTCTGTCTCTGTCTCTCTCTTGTAAAACAGCTTTTGTTGGAAGAGCATTCAGACTTTTCAGTGAAGCACAGCACGGACGAATGGGTTCTAAATGCACTCTGCTTGTTGTCATGCACATGCGCGCAAACACACACACACAGAAACACACGCAGTAACAAATAAATAGATTTTAGAACATTATAAAAGCCTGTCGACACACACACACACACAAAGCACAAGCACACACACACAACACACACACGCGCGCGCCCACCGTAATGACACGCATGCCAGCAGCCTTGGATAAATAGTGCAATGAATGAGACCACTCAATACCCAAACTCTCTATCTAACCTGAATACTAATGCTGCTTACAATAGTGGAAAAATCCTTCCTCCGTCAGAGACCTCAGAAAAGCCGCCTTGCTTTCACACAAACACGGTAACCGGTAGGCATCACAGAAGCCTTCACTCTCGGGGTACAGGTGAGGACGGCAGAAGGCAAGAAGTGGGTTGTGATACGGAGCAAAGAAGCCTGTTTGATCCAGCCTTGATTCCGTCACCCTTTGTGAAACAATCCCACGTGTGCGTCGGCTGCATCAACACATTGCAGAGCTGGAGGGCGGCCGTGTGTGCGCGCGCGCGTGCGCGCGTGCGTGTGTGTGTGTGTGCGTGCGTGTGTGTGGGGGCGCATTAGCCTAATGGCGACGCGCGGCGAGCGGTTCTAATGTGCGCACGTTCATCCGCAAATTGGCCTCATTCAGAGCGAGCGGCACTCTTTTATGAGTCATTTCTCTCTCTCTCTCTCTCTCTGAGAGAGAGAGAGAGAGAGAGAGAGAGAGAGAGAGAGAGAGAGAGAGAGAGAGAGAGAGAGAGAGAGAGAGAGAGAGAGCAGAGAGAGAGAGAGAGAGAGACGAGAGAGAGAGCAGAGAGAGAGAGAGAGAGAGAGAGAGAGAGAGAGAGAGAGAGAGAGAGAGAGAGCAGAGAGAGAGAGAGAGTTCCCAACCCAAGCCTTCGTTAATGGGGGGAAAATGGCCACCGCGCTTCACCTCTCAACCAACACATATAGACTGGGTGGAAAACCGCCGCGGGTCCGGGGCCTCGGGGACGGGGCCGAGCCGGGGGTCGCACTAATGCAGGCCAGTCATCTCTCCTGCAGTCATTAGGATGATCAATGCCATTCTAATGAGATAACATCTGGAACATAGGGCCTTAATAGCGGACAGCTGCTGGGCAAAGTAAGCTAATTAGCGGCACGTTCGGCCATGTTGACTAATACCGCTGCCATTGTGTCCCGGGTTAGTGGGCCAGGCCCGTCGACTGCTCAGACGCCACATTCCCGTATCTCTCCCCGTGCATAATCGAGAGAGAGGAGAGAGAGAGAGAGAGAGAGAGAGAGAGAGAGGAGAGAGAGAGGATGAGAGGAGAGAGAGAGGAGAGAGGAGGAGGAGAGAGAGGAGGGAGGAGAGAGAGAGGAGGAGAGAGAGAGAGAGAGGAGAGAGAGAGGAGAGAGAGAGAGAGAGAGAGGAGAACCACTACCACCTCTCAGCTTGAGATGAATGCTTATCGAACAACGCTAAAATTGGTCAATTATGGAGAAAATCTGTTTTGAGGTAACCTTCCAGCTTATTAAATAAGCTATAAATCAATCTTTAGGCAGACTGGCTTTAATGAGTAGACATGTGTCTCTCACATTTTTCGCTCGCCTGCACCGGGCATGCGTGTGAGAGTGAGTGGGTGTGCGCATGTGTGTGCGTGTGTGTGTGTGTGTGGTGTGTGTGTGTGTGTGTGTGTGTGTGTGGTGTGTGTGTGTGTGTGTGTGTGTGGTGTGTGTGTGTGTGTGTGTGTGTGTGTGTGTGTATTGCAGGCAGAGTGCAGAGTGAAATATATGAAAACTCGCTGGCCCTCTATAAAACATTTTTGGAACAACCAGAATCATACTTGCCTCGTTTCTCGACATACAGTATACAGCAAAAGAATTACGAATGTTTAAAAATAACTTTTGGCATGAATTGTATCCCCAAACGCTGGCAAAGCACGCGGGGCTCGATCCAATTAGCCCCCATGCTTAGAAAAAGCAATAATGGAAGGACTTTGAAAAGAAAACACTGTAATACTATCTATAAGTGTCTGTACAAGCCTTTGGTAATATAATTACCACGAACAAAAGGGCACCGTGCGGACCACAGTGAGTTCTGAAACACACAATGAAGCATTAAATACATCCGCTGCAATGGGGGGGAAAAAGGGAGAGGGAAAAATCATTTGAGAGGAAAGAAGAAATGAACAGCCTTCATGGACCCGCCAGTGTGCGAGGGGACGGAATGGACAGGGAGGACCCAGTTGTGTCTCTTCCATTATCCGTACGGTGTCATTTATGGGAAACCTTGTTGAGTTATCGCTGCTTTACCACCCTTTACTGCTAATTGCATTATTGTGTGAATTGTATTATTCATTTAAATGATGAATCCATATTATTAATAACGATTTTTTAGCGCATACCGGCTTTATGTTTTTTTTTTAAGTTAATGTGGTCATTGGTACTTAATAAACTAATATAACAATTATCTAAAAATATAATAATTATTCTATACAAAAAAATCTCTCTCTTTGACGCCAAGACTAGTCTAGTAGAAAGCATTTCTAAAACAGTCTTGCGTTTACAAAATTTTAAAAAAATCGCATCCTCGTTTGAAATAAAACCATATAATATAAATAAAATATATAGTAATAAAAGCCATTTAAAAAAAACAACAAAGAAAACGGCCATTAAACAACAAAAGCACAAAGCCAAAGAAAATCCCTACAAATCAAGTCTTTACAGCAGCAAGCTAAATCATCACAACAGTAGTTTCCCTGTGTATACATCTAAATAGATTCCAAAAGGTCAGGCCTGTACACCACACCACCACCACCACCACAGGAAAATAACAATCCATGCATTGTTATGATTATTACTGCATTAAACGTGGTCATGGTAAGGTCAGATACAGCACTGCTGTAGTGCACAGGAACCAGAACTACAGCATATATCATCATTCAGCAGCATGGAGAGGGAGGGGTTGGGTGGAGAACACGGAGGGAAAATACCATCAGGTTTTGAGTGCGGTCGACACTGCAGCAGAGACGTTCCACAGAGACCCCCCCCCCCCCTCCCACACACATCCCCCCCCCCCCCCACACACACACACACACACACACACCACCACTGACAGAAGCAGCGAAAAAGCTCCCAACTAACTGTAATTGGTTTTAAAATAATAGAATTCATTACAGTTATATAGCGCTTGTTCAGAAATGCAAACAGGGGCAGAGGGGGGGGAAACATTCACCAGAGACTCGGGTTGAACTGCTTCGGTAAAAACCGTGGGGAGATGAAAGGCATAATTCAAACGACAATTTTAGAACCCTTAGTTCATTTATTATATCAGAAGCTCGCAAGACGTCGTCGCATAACAACATCAAGATTTACTATTTTTTCCCCTCCCTGTTTTTATTGTTATACTTGCAGGGCTTGTGAGGAACTTTTCCCTCTCGGTCTCTCTGTCTCTCTCTCTCTCTCTCTGTCTATTACTCTGTCTCTCTCTCTCTCTCTCTCTACTCTCTCTCTCTACCTCTCCCCCCTCCTCTCCTCTACCTAGCTCTCTCTCTCTACCTCTCTCTCTCTACCCCTCCCCCCTCCCCCCTCCCCCTCCCTCTACCTAGCTCTCTCTCTCTCTCTCTCTATACTCTGTCTCTCTCTACCTCTCTCTCTCTACCCCCCCTCCCTCCCTCTCCCTCTACCTAGCTCTCTCTCTCTCTCTCTCTCTGTTTCAATCTTGTGTGGTTGAACACTCCGCCTCCTCAGAATGAGACATGAGAGGTGACATACACACCCTGCAGCGAGATCGTTGGAGGGGGAGACGGCTAACCGAAAACCAAACACGAAAACATTTGACACGAGAACAACACGCACCACCACCACCACCACCACGACGACAATAACAACAATAAGAACAAACAACAACAGAAACCCAAAAAAAAAAAAACCTCACTGCGCGCGTGACAGCAAACGTACCCCTTTGTCTTCGTAAAAGAATCGTATAATGACAACGCTCGCTGTCTGTTTTTCGGGGGGGGGGGGGGGGTTTTTGGTTTGTTTTCCGCGCCATTTCCTAAGCACCACGTTGGGCCGATCGGAGGATAGTTGCTCGGGTTCAAAGTTGCCACTCAATACCCCAATCAGTCAAGGAAGAGAAAGAAAAAAAGAAAGACATCATCTCTCAAGACCACTCAGTACATAAAGAGAGGGGGGGGGGGTCACCTATCTCTCAATGTGATTGGATGTCGGCTCACCCGCTGGTTCCGTAGCCACCAAGCCATCAAGGACAAGCCCCGCTCGGGAACACTATACATCCGGCCATCAAGTCACCCATGGGCCAATATCCAGTAATTGGCTCCATTCTGAAAGAAGTGCTCCGTATGGTTTTTACATGGAGCGATGTGGGGCTAAAGCGACCATATAACCCGTGTCACAACATCAAGAGAGAAGAGATGAAAATGTTTCTTTTTTTTGCGACATTTCTTCTTTTTTTTTTAAACCGATACTGAAGAAACAATACAACAGCGCTAAGGGGGTTTGTGTTTAAAAGAATGTCTGTGGACCACGAGTGCAAAGGTACCTCTCCGTGCAATGATACTGAAACAGCAGGGGAGGGAGGGAGGGGTGGGAGGGAGGGGTGGGGATGATCAGGGGAGAAGAAGGACAGCGCATTGGCAGGACCTCGGGGGTGCCTCGTTGCGTTATGCATAAGGTGATGACACAAACTCTGCAATCGAGGCAATGACCCCAGCCAGTCTGAGAGAGAGAGAGAGAGAGAGCCAGACCGGTCAGTCACCGTGACACACCGTTTGCCCCAGAGTCTGTGTCATGTCCGGAGTGCACCTTCTTCACAAGGGGATCAGATGCCCTGGTGACGGATGGACGGGATGGACGGGATGGACGGGACGGACGGGGGGACAGGACGGACGGGACGGACGGGGGGACGCGACGGGCGGGACGGGCGGAAGGGGGGGGGTCGATGGGCCCTAGGGCTGTACTCGAACCTACTAAGTTGCTTCTGCGACCCGGTTACCTTCATGGTGTGTAAAACTGAAACTTGTATATTTCTTTCCCGCCACAAATCATCGAATAATCCAATGATCGATTGAACTGGTGAATCAAAAGTAGACCTGTGGGTTTGGTACAGCCCTAGATGTGGGGCACGGGGGGATGTGTTTTGTGTTGCGGTGAGGGGAATAAACGGTAAGTGATGTTGTGGGGCCACAAAGAGACCGGGGACCACGGAAAGTTGAAAAGATGCTGATTTATGTGTTGTGAGTGAGGGACCCCATTGGTTCATCACAGTGGCGCCGTGGCTGTTCAATTATTCAGGTCTGATTGCATAAAAGTATGGTCAATAGAGGAGGCCTCGTCAATAGCAGGGCGAGGTAACGCATGCTGCCGCACAGGCCCATGAATGTGCAAGTGAAGCGTCCAAAAGAGAGGCCTTCCCCTACGTCAATGGTGTTAAAACATTTTTTACAGATAAGATAACAACAATGAGTTTGTTCTTTCCCATCCCCCCCCCCCCCCCCCCCCGTCTACGGCCCCTCCCTTTCCGTCTGGGAAGTGGAAGGTAGAGGTATTGATCCGAGGAGACAGATGTATTTGAATGCTGTTGAGGCATTTCACACTTATTCTCCCAGCTAAGGATCAGGCTTCTTACAAATGGCATTAGTGGCAGACATAGTGGTGTGCTGTGAGGGCTGAGAGCAACCCATTAGGTCAATTCCATAGCAACAAAGTCCCTTTTCAGGTCCATTTGGGTGGCTCCTTCAATGGGCGTCCACTGCCACCAAGTGTTGGCCTTTGGTACTACAACAACGGCAGTATCTACAGCCTCGTATTTGACCAGAGGCAAGGATGACCAGCATCGGTGTTTATGAGTGTGAATCGGCCTCACCAAAGCAGATGAAGCAGACATCCAATACCGCTGTATATGTTGTAAATAACGCTAATGACCTAATGGCCTGACCCCATCTATATTTCCTTAAATACACCACAAAGTCAGGCAGAGAAGGACGGAGGATAGACAATCGGAAAAGTGATAAAATTTGAAAGCTGCCATACTTAAATGGGGACACATCTCCCCTGGGTGCCCATAACAGGGGAGTCCAAGCCAGACGATAACACAGCGAGTGCCCTGGCCTTGATCATATCACCAATCATTACGGGGGGAGGGAGGGAGGGAGGGGGGGGGACTGTCTAGGGAATCGAAGGGTGAGGCTGGCCGTTGATGAGGCGATTATTTGGCTTTATTCCTGTGCGTCCGAGTATGACTGCGGTATACGAGCACTGCTGCTGCAGCTGGGAGGGGAGGAGTACCACCTTGTTAGCACGGTGTTGTGCTGAGTGGACTAGTTGGCGTCGACGAGAGAGAGAGAGAGAGAGAGAGAGAGAGAGAGAGAGAGAGAGAGAGAGAGAGAGAGAGAGAGAGAGAGAGAGAGAGAGAGAGAGAGAGGAGAGAGAGAGAGGAGAGAGAGAGAGAGAGAGAGAGAGAGAGAGAGAGAGAGAGAGAGAGAGAGGAGAGAGAGAGAGAGAGAGAGAGAGAGAGAGAGAGGAGAGAGAGAGAGAGAGAGAGAGAGAGAGAGAGGGGGGGGGGGGGGGGGGGGCACTCCCTCAGGCACCTGCCGGGCTTTCTGCTTGAGTAGAGGGGGTTACGGGGCGGCCATCAACGTGTCTTTCTCCAAGCCCCACAGCCGGAGCAACCGGGTTTCCTCTCATGTTGACCCCCGTGAAGAGGGGTCTCTCTCTCTGGCTGGGGGGGGGGGGAAGGAAGAGCAAGGGGAGGACTGGGTGTCTGGGGTTCCTCAACCTCGGCCAAAACCAGGGGTCGATTCAAGTAAGAATCCATTTTGAATCCAATCCCGATCCCAAGAATGGCAAAAATCTAAGGGAATAGCGAGATGCCCGAAAGCCTCACTCCCCTAATCATAACACGCATGGCTGCATTGTGAAATAGAGATGATTAGCCTTTCGCTGCCGACCAAGTCCACATAATGTCAGCCATTGTGGAGATGTACTGTACGGCGGTAATATGGTAATAAAAGAATGTGGAGGAGTTAGAAGATGCTGGCATGGATATGAATCTGAAAACGCTGCACACATTTTCTATGCAAAGCCTGTCTGTCTGTCTGTCTGTCTGTCTGTCTGTGTGCCGCGTGTGTGTGTGTGCGTGTGTGTGTGTTTTGGGGAGGAGCAGGGGAATCAGAAAGCTAAGGAAGCAAATGAAGAAATCAAAAGGAGCGAGCCACTATAAAACGTGGAGAAACGCAGAATTTCACAGCTGTGTGAACAGTTAAAGCAGATGCCACGCGACGCATACAGAGAGGCGGGTTGTAAAAAATATGCCATAAACTTTATGGCGCCTAATGCGGCCTGCAGGACCCCCCGCCGCGGCGAGCGTCGCTGGCAGAAGACGACGAGCGTGTGACTGAGCGGTGGGGGAGAGATGTGCAACTGGGAGCCTGGATACCATTCACAAGCCCCATAACCAGTATGTCAAATGTTATTTATTTATATATCTATATCTATATATAGAGAGAGAGAGAGAGAGAGAGATAGATAGATATGTGCATGTGTGTGTACACATGTGTGCATGCATTGCCACCACAGCAATATATAATGACAAATAATAATAATAATAATAATAATAATAATAATAATAATGTATTGGAAAAAAAAAAGCTTTCTAGCTTTTCTTTCGAAAAGCTTTTCTTTGTTTTGCAACACAAAGAACACACTCGTAACACCAGAATATGTTAAGACAAGGCTCAGAAACCCGCCGAGGGAATAACCATAACCAGGGCTGTTTGCTCCACGCACGGAGGACGCCGAAGCGCATTCAAGCCCGATTCAGACACACTATAAAGCCTGGCCATAGACCCCCTTTAGCTCCGAGAGCAGCACACTGTGAGCACTCTCGCCTTTCATCTTCCCTTCAACATAATGAAAGACGCCTCGTTTTGATAGGACAGACCTGATTGTTTCTGCCTTTGAAAGGACGTGTGTCGTGGAGGGAAGGCTGGGGGGGAGGCAAAGAGGGAGGAATAGAGGGAGAGAGAGTGAGGGAGAGAGGCGAAGATGGAGGGAGGGAGGGAGTCAAAACATACAAACAAATGAACAATCTAAAGAAAGAAAGAGGGGAAGAAGAATGCCTCCTTCTAACAAAAAGGTAAAACTTTGTTCCTTCTTTAGGTGAAACAAAACACAAAAGCTAGCTAGGTGTACATTGGATTGTGTAGCAACAGACACCTTAATTGAGGTGTAATGGATGTGCACACCATAAAGTTGTACATCACTGTATGAAAACATATGAGTAAATAGAGAACGAGGAATCAATTTAAAAAGCAGTGAGACCGGTTGGGCACGTTATTAAAGTCAAATTTGTCAAGTTTTCTACATTTAAAAAGATTTCCTTTTTTTTCTAAACACTGGAGCGGAAGCAGTTGGTAATATCAAGGTTTATGAGGAGAAATGGGTACTCTAGCACAATGCCGCTTAATGCAATTGTGATGCACTATTATTCAAATCCCTTCGCCTTTCGAAATCCAATATGAGCTCACTGGATTTTTACAGAGTGGTGCAATGTACATTTATGGAAAAATCTAAATCTCTGCAGGATAAATAATCAATCAATCACATTCCACTTGGTCCCTCCAATTAGCACTCGATGTGGAACCATTTCAATTGAATGCAAAGGGGGGCCGCAATGAAATTGGCTTAAAGGTTTAAGAAGCTAGTTGAAGAGCAAAAAACCCTAGATCTGTCTTCCCCCTTCGATCTTGTTGTCTTTTGCTTTGGCTCCCTGCCTACGCCATAAGCACCTTGGTGACGGATGGTCCCTGTGGGGGGGGAGAAAAATGCTAAACTTTCCATTGCATGCATCAATGTTATCAGCAACTCTGGTGACACTTTTTAAACAGAACAAAAGTCCAGGAGGCAACAACAACAACAACAAAATCAGCTGCTGAGAATAACGATTGACCGTAGAGATTTGTGCAGGGTTAGTGCATTGACTAACATAGGACTTACTTTCTGTGTCTAACCTTGTGATCAAGACTTTTCTTTTTTCATTACCACACAAATTAAAAAAGCATTGAGTTCAGCTTCAGCCAGCTCTAAGACTAATTATAGAGTAAGAAGGCATCCATCCATCCTGTAGCCAGTGTCTTCGGGATGGGGGTCAGAATCCAAACCCTCTCCCCCAAGTAATTAGGTCTATTACCGTCAGCCACAGCCGGGCCAGCCATAGCCCTCTGAGATTAATCTATGTTGATGTCGTTGGTAATCAAATAACTCTGCAGAAACAACTCTTCAGAATTGATGTTGGGGGAGAAGACGACATGACTTCAGAATTCAATTCATTTGGAACATATATTGGATAGAAGAATAGTGCCAATATCTATTAGATTGTTATCCTGACTCTCAAATTGTACACATACAATTATTATCTTTTCAACATCATCATTGCTTGCATGAATACTAACTAACTTTTATCAAACACTAAAAGGTCCCTTTGGGTGAACACTAAACCGGTTATTTTTCACAACCTTTAAGCGTTAAAATGGAGAAAGCCTTTCCACCAATTAAACGCGTGCTATTCAAAAAGGCACCCCTGGAACAGTCACCTTGATCTTAATTCAAGCAGAGTTCCATGGTGAATAGTCGGGGATTGTGAGGCACATAATACCATTGATTTGTTTTTCACTTGGCTCCTCTTTTGCACACCCAAGGACGTGTGCCACATGAGATGTACTCCAACGCGCTGCACCCAGTTTACTTGCGTGTCGGAAACAAAATCTCTACCGAGGCCTATTTGTTTAATCCTCCCTTTTGTGAGCTTAAACTGTGTGTTCAGTGGAAGGGAGTCGGGATGGAAAGGAGAACCAGATCGTTCCAAAACTCCACCTGTCTGACGTGCTATCTTGTCGTCGTTGTCCTCCCCCCCCACCCCATCTCCCACCTAACACTCACTCCTCCCCAGCAACTCCTCTGAGGCCCTTCTCAAAGGCGGCCCCAACCGGAGAGGAACAGTGCACCAGGTGCGATGCTCATGCGCACGCATGTGCAGAGATGCAAAAAGGTAATTTGTTGCCAGCATTAGGAAACAACTCTATGCGGTTGAACTACATACCCAAATGTGTCTTGTTAGCGTGGATATCAAAGCCCGAACACTTGAAAGGAGATACATCAAGGTTTACACTTGTCATTGTTAACACTCGCCGCGGAAGCGCCGACATTAAAATGACACGGTGAGTTTGTGAGTGGTTCCGTCTCAGAGCTATGAAAATACCTCAGCTCGGTTGCCTTTCATTTTCACAGAAAAGCCAACACTCAATACCTGTTTAAGAAATTGTTTGTAGTACTGGTATGTTTTACAACGCGGAGAAAAAAGTTTTTTTTAGCCGTGATCAAAAGGCAGTGGATGTTCTGTTTTGTGCTTGCAGGCGGTGTGAAATTATGTTTAATATATATATTTTTTTTATAATCCAGATTACGTTTGTACAGCATACAGATTTTTTCTATTTTCAGGAGCTGTACACGTTTGGGGTGTCTTGGCCCCCGAAACTAAACACACTAAACAGGCAAACACAAACAAAGTTGCTATGGAAACTGTTTGGTGGTGTGTGTGTGTGTGTGTGCGTGGGGGGTGGTTAGATATTGATTACATCTGTGTGATGCGGGGACAAAAAAAAAAAGGCACTCAGCCGTGCTTTGTCGTCAGTCTGAGCCCCAGCGGCGTGCCATCGGAGGCGCTGACGTCGTCGAGCGAGGTGTGTTAGCTTCCGCGGTAAGACCGCGGGGAGCCATCAACGTAAAGCTGTTACCGTGCAGCACTCAGGCAGTGACATCAGGACCAATTTTTCCACGGGGGGGGGGGGCGGGGCTCATCTGGCCGGTGTCCTGTCTACCTGCACCACGATGGTGAGCTTCCGGGGGGGGGGGGGGGGGGGGGGTGGCGGGGGTGGGAATGATCCTCATCGTTCCACCTCCCAGCGCAATCATGGAGGTGGAGACGGAGCGGCGTTGTACACTTACACGCCGGTCGGACCGAATTAGAGCTAATTCACACAGCCTGCAACAGCCCGTCCGCCTCACTCGCTGCCCAGGGATGGGGGGGGGGGGGGGAGAAGTGCCAGAGAGATTTCATGCCTGAGACCGAGCCGTAGGTGTTGTTGAGCTCCCCGGAGACCTTCCCCACCAACACCCTTCATCCGGCACCTGTGTGAAAAAACCTCCGCGGCCGTGCTGACAGCGTGAAAATGGGAATCCGCCAGCCGGTGCAGGAAGCTAGCCGCGCTATATAACATAGCGGCGGGCTAACCCAGACTAAAGGCTCTCTCTCTCTGCTGCTTCTTCTTCTTCTTACAAGAGGCTTTTAAGACTGACAGCTCCGCTAGCCGGCCGGCACTACATGAACAGTAGCCGGATCGACACCGGGTCACCGGGGTCGGGCTGAACGGATCGGTGCCCCACTTACGCTTATGAAAAAACTTCTTGATAACCAGGGTTGTCTGCAGACACCTTTTTGACACGGTTTGGCGAACTTCTGAAAGTAGGTCTCCGCATCTCGGATGAGTGGCCATGATACAAGCCAGGGTGACTCATATTCCATTTACCCAACACAATGTGGCCACCACGGCCGATCGGCCGCCAAGCGCATTCAGCTCCCCACAAGCCCCGGCCCCAAACCCGCTCTTTCTGCAGGGATAACAAAAGCACCAAAGGGCCGTCGGACAAAGGGGAAGAAAAAGCAATCGATACAAAATGGCTCCCTGTAAAGTGCCTGAAAGCCGCAGGTTTGACTCGGCCCGCGGACCGTCCAGAGGCCAGGTCACCGCAGTGTGCTGCTTTAGCTTGTCCTTGTTCCCGGTTGCAGGTTAAGCTTTACAGTTCTTTTAATCCCCAAGAAGGGCTCCAAAAGCAATGGAACACTATTATTGGTGGCAATTCAGCTTGCGCAAAATGGAATAACTTTTTTTCTCGCTCCTAAAAGCCCCTCAAAAAGCCATGTCCAGCTCTTTACAAAAGCCAATAGGGCGCTCCTTTGTGCATAGTTGACAGAGCAAATCTGCAATTGCCGCATTACAGTGCAGAGAAATGAAGAAATATTGGCAACTGTTGACAGTGTATATTTATAAAGATTACTGGGCCTTTTGTAAACCAGAGAGAAGGAAAGATAATTGCAAGCAAAAACAAAACAAGGGCATCCATTTGTGAGGAGACATAGCTTAATGTTTCAGAACAGAGACGCAGATGTTGACAACGCATTCACATTCAAAGGGCCTTGAATGAAGCTACTGAATTAAAGCAAGCAAATATTTTTCAGAAGAGAAAACAAGCACTTTATATCTCCTTTGCTGGAAAAGTGTACAGCATGTACTGTGTGTGTGTGTGTGTATTCTAAACACCCAAAGCCTTATTAAGTGATGTTTTCTATACGAGTGCTATTCCAAAGAGAGAATGATCATACCGCAAATTCAGTTATGATGCAAAAACATTTCACAAAACAGATTAAATTGCAGATCACCATTATTTGCGTAGAAACTGAAGCTCATTTTTGCCACTGCAACAATGCTAAT
The DNA here is from genome assembly GCA_027704905.1 of Muraenolepis orangiensis. Lineage (NCBI taxonomy): Eukaryota > Metazoa > Chordata > Actinopteri > Gadiformes > Muraenolepididae > Muraenolepis > Muraenolepis orangiensis. Next base: position 23,816,588 of record CM051001.1, read on the forward strand.
CGGTATCCAACGACGATCCGTTTATCAAAAGAAAAACAGCAAAAGCCCACCAAGGGGTTCCTAGTTTATTTTCCTGATGCATCATTTCTAAATCCTTTATTGGAAAAGGATTGACATTCATATGCTCAAAATGTATTTTGTTTTATTATAGTATTTTGTAAATTACAGCCAATTAGCAATATCACGCTGGGGGGGGGGGCAAAGAAAAACATCCAAGCCATAAAGACATCGCTTTTGCATTCTGAACAACATATTGAAGAGAGAGAGAGAGAGAGAGAGAGAGAGAGAGAGAGAGAGAGAGAGAGAGAGAGAGAGAGAGAGAGAGAGAGAGAGAGAGAGAGAGAGAGAGAGAGAGAGAGAGAGAGAGAGAGAGAGAGAGAGAGAGAGAGGAGAGAGAGAGAGAGAGAGAGAGAGAGAGAGAGAGAGAGAGAGAGAGAGAGAGAGAGACATGATACATTGGAAGAACAAGGCTCAATAAATAAAAGGGCGACTTACCGAAAATTTGCTTCCAGTTATCTGCATGCAGCGGTCAGCGGAGAGCGGAGTTAATGCGCAAAAAGACACAAACACAAAGCACAATCATTAGTGGGCCAGAAGAGACTCGTCTCCACAATAGACACACACACATAGAAGCACAAGGGCAGTGGTTCCCAACCTTGGGGTCGGGACCCCAAATCAGGCCCCCTGATATATTGGGCATATGAAGGCCACGGGAGACATAGCCGACGTAAGCTGTAGACGTTTGACGATCCATTTAAGCACTCAGTCTTTGACCTTTGAACGACTACTAGTGTGTTGATGGAATATCCATAACACGGGTTCACCGGTACAGCGATATATTGCAGGCAGATTGTTGATTCTGTAAAAACTGGACGCAGAGATACTTTCAGGAGGTAGAAATGGGGGTTACGGGGGAAACAAGGTTGGGAACCACTGCATTGGGGTAACTTGTGTCAGCCCCCCCCCCCCCCCCCCCACACCCCCTCACACGCACGTATACTTTAAATGGACAACAGGAGATTTTTTAACTAATTTCTCCACTGTTTTTTTTTTAAACAATAAGGAGCTGCAGGGGTACCGCATTTGAACGGCATTAAACATCCGGTGACCACTTTGTGAAGGGAAAACAAACAGGTAAACAAGGTTATTTGTTGGAAGGGATATTTGTTAATTGAAAGGGGCAATAGCCAAAGAGAGAAGAAATACAAAACAAGTGATTGTGTTCACGCGAGACCAACAAAAAAGAAACGTGTCCTTGGAAATAATTGATCGACGGGGGCCTTCGTGTTCTTCAGGAAACAAACAGTGATGTGTGGTGTGTGTGTGTGTGTGTGTGTGTGTGTGTGTGTGTGTGTGTGTGTGTGTGTGTGTGTGGTGGTGTGTGTGTGTGTGTGTGTGTGTGTGTGTGTGTGTGTTGACCGACAGGAAGCACAGACCAGACATCCCACTGCTCTGATCAATCAGCTGTGCCTCCCCTCCCCTCCCCCCTCCCCCTCTGCCTGATGTTCAGGTGTCACATCGGTGTTATAATGCTACTTTGGGGGGCCCCCAAGTAGCCAGCGTGAGTCCAGGACGTTAACCTTGTTATGTGTCAATAGCGTTAGGTTTTTATTCTTTATTGCCGCAACGGTGGTGCTTGTATCACAGTGGGGGAGTGTAGGGGGGAGACTGCCAGCCACAGTAGTATGTATTCCAAAATGCCACAGAGCAGTCCATTTTCACAGCATGAACCCGAGGCAATGCTCACTGATTATACAAAGTAAATGACTCCCTTTTTTGCGTCCCGTCAATGTATCTTTAATGCTTCCATCCACCTATTTATCTCACCCCTCCCTCCCTATCCCCCTCTTTCCCTCTCCCGCAGTTTTTCGCCATTTTCAATCATTCCGCCTTTTTACTGTTGTTTTTTTACAGGCACCAGAACTTCATCATTCAGTGGTCATTTGAGGCGTTACTTCATTGTCTTTGTTCCTCTCACAGGGGTTTATGGCAGATACCAAGCTAGCTAGTAATGTGCCACTGCCTTCACTCACCTCGCCCCCCCTTTTAACCGTGCATCGATCCACCCCCAGTATCCTCCGGTGGATGACGCCACTCTCACCTTTACATTGTAAGGATTTCACCTAGTGTGCACCTCGAGGTAAGTCACCGCAACGTAAATAAAATAATAATAAAAAATAAAAATGTCCTTTATGACTGATGCAGATTTGTGAAATTGAATCAATTCCATCTTCATCCAGACTAAGACTCAGCAATTAGGTAGGAGCTTGTGGGGAAAATATGCTAACATTAATGTTTTTGATTTTATTGGCAATGCGGCACCTTGTTCGAACTCACAAGGTGGCAAAAGACCCGTCAGAGCGTCTGAGAAAAGAAGAACACCGAGGCGATGCAATCGTTACAAGGGATGTTGAGGTAATACCCTGTGCCAAATGCTAATGAGCATCTCTGGTGTATTGTTATAAAGAAGTATAAATAGACTTTAAAGACATGTCACATTGTCACACGCGCAAGGGTGGTTTTCTAAGCCAAACAAATCCTCCTCATACTGTAGTTAATAATAATAATAATAATAATCCAACTGAAAGTCTGAGATGTATTTGAGATGTATTTTTTGTTTGATTTTGTGATGTGAAATGGCCCAAACTGATCTGCGCTCTCTGGGGGACCTAACAGGTTGGTACCCTCTTTACATGGTGCATAAAAATGAACTAAAATGAAAAAGGTACAACGGAAGACATATATCAATCATTTTATTTCCGCTGAACAAGTTCCTGCCATCATACCTTCTACCTTCATTGGAAATGAAACCCATCAATGACAAGCAACCACGTTTGTCAGCACACTCAAACGAATTAATGATTGCATTAGTGTGGAAGACATGCTGTGGCATTTTAATAACACTGGCACACATCTATCAGAAAGACACCGAGCACCGAGAGAGAGAGAGAGAGAGAGAGAGAGAGAGAGAGAGAGAGAGAGGACAGTCAAGGACACTCTTTTCCTTGCCGAAAGGCAACGCTGGAATCTATAGGACGACGCATCATATTCAAATGAAGGAGGTCAGCACACAGTTCCCCCTTTGAAAAAGACCATTCCATTTTGTGTCAGTGGTAATTCACTGGACTCCTGCTGAGACTCCCGGGTACTGGAGGGTGAGCGATCCTTGAAAGAGGATGATTGGGGAGTGGGGGGGTAAAATCATGCTACAGGGGGGGGCGGGGGGGGGGGGGGCGGGGGGAAACAAGACGTATTCGGCAAGAGTTAACCACCTCATAAACAGCCTGCTCTCGTGTTGGCGATTATTTAGAGCTACTATACAGAAGTAGTCGCCAGGGTTGAAGCGAGATGCTAGCATTCTTCCAGAATGGCAAGGAGGGAGATAAGATGGTGGTGATGTCGGAGAGGAAATCAAAAACGAAAAAATGCAAGCAACGTCAGTTGAGTGTATTTAGGGCCAGTGGGTTTTAAATCTGTTCCTCTTTCTAAGGAACGAAACGATGGGAGGAGAAGGTTGTCTGCTTTCAGAGAAGCACTCAAAAATGTGCTGCTTCCCCCCCCCCCCCCCGCATCGGAGCAGGTCAGATGTGTGACTGCAGGAATACAACAAAAAAAATAAAAATAACTGAAGTTGAACCCCTCCGACCCTCGATTGTCATCTGTTCATCACCACATCAACTGGCTTAGCGGTAGCTTAAGGGACGGTCTAGAATTGTTGCAGGTCTTGAGAGAACTGATTTGGATCATTGAAGGTGACATTCAACGAATACGCAATACAAATGAGATAAAGATAAAAAGGGGG